>CM023487.1:36341040-36364582 GCA_013339685.2 Hyalomma asiaticum | reverse complement strand
TTGCATCATGAATGTTAACCCTGCTTTGTTCTTAAATAAATAAATAAATAAATAAATAAATAAATAAATAAATAAATAAATAAATAAATAAATAAATTTAACACTGACCCCTTCTCATCTGGTTGCCAGATTTTCCAGAGAGAACAGGCATAGAATTTAGGGATCCTCGGCGCTGTCCACATCCAAGGTATTACAGGGATGCCGAGTAATTGAAGACCTCCGAGACTGCACTGACTGGAAGCCTCACGTGAAGTAGCGCTAGGAAGATTGTGTGGCTTCGGAGCTGAAGTTCAAGAAAACCAGGTGTTGCACCCAATATTGTAGAGCAATATTCTGAAGAAAATCTCAGTCGAACGCTTCGTGGTAGGGTCACAAAGTCGATTTATTCCAGAACGGCGAACTTCACGACGTCGCTATGGTCGGTCGATGTCTCTACGGCAGAACGCTCCTCCAAATCGCATGTAGTCTCATTTATACGCAACAAAATAATCAGGTGTGCTCACTGCTAACTACTCCGCAGTCTGTATCTAATTTCTGTCGCTGCTAGCGTCGGGTTCTCCTGTTGGAATTTTTGTAGGAAATGCGAAATGACGTAAGATGAAGATCCTGGGAAACGTTGGTTGTTTTTATTTTTTATTGAGTATACAGTGTACATAAAACAACCGTAAGTGCAGTCATTATTATTGTTGGTATTTGTATTTGTCCCCATCCCCTCTCCCCCTTCTTTTGTCACCGGTGATCTGCTTACAGCATCGTTAGCATGACGCTTGTCCTTTGAGATCATCTGGCTACCATCGGATTCGCTGCTGCGTAAGAACCACCTACATGTCTTTCTTTTTATTTTATTAAAGCCTTTAGCCGTTCTTCCTGCGTCATGCCAACATCCGTGCCTTCAGACTTGTGCATCTCATTCTTCACCGGATTGCATCTGGAAAATGAAAAACACAAAAACGTTATTGTTTTTAATGATGACGATGATTCTGGTTCGGTTAAGGAAATCACGCTAATTTCTGCAGCCCATGTCGGAAAGCGCCGTGCTCCCAAGTGGGTTGCAGAAATAAGCGTCCCTTCTAACCTGTAATCACTACCACTACCACGGCTAAGCGTCCGTGGGGGTAGGGAGAAAGGGAGTGAAAGAGGTAGAAAGGAGAGAAAAGCCGTAGTGGAGGGCTCCGGAAATTTTGACCACCTGGGGTTCTTAACGCGCACTGACAATCGCACAGTGGACGGGCCTCAGGAATTTTCGCCTTCATGGAAAATGCGACCGCCCCGGCCGAGATCGAACGCGCGTTTTTTTTTTTTTTTTTTTGGTTTAACAGCCAAGCAATCAAGCCCTAGATCACCGCGGAGGAGGAGCACTTCGAGGAACCGGGCGGTCGCCGTCTAATAATGTCGGCGCTCGCGCAGGAAACAGCAGTTGAAAACAGGGCCGAAACTTGCTGATAAGTGACCAAAACGAGTTAAAATGAATTCATATTAGGACCCGTATTCATAAGCCTACCTAATCCGTATCGCTCCTGTGACATTAAGGCGCGTTAAGGGGTCTTAAATGATAAGCAGTGCGAAAGACTATCATAAAGGTTCATTGTAGATAGCGGACTGATTTGTTCACGAAGCGTGATAAAGGCAGAGGGAAGATAATGAAAACTAACGATAAGGACAAGGCAGATTTATGAATACGGGCCGAAGAGTGGTTAACATAAACCAGAATAAAACGCGTTCGTTTCCTGGTCCACCCCACTCCATCATTATCCGTTAACGTTGCACCTATGGTCTTCCTCTCCATTGCTCGCCGCATCGCCCTCAGTTTAAAGGTGAACCCGTTTCATGAGCCTCCAGCTGTTCGACGCGCTAGTAAGTGACGGTGAGATATACCAGTAAACACGCATAGACCACGCATACTGTATGTGGTACTCACCACATGCATCGTGCGGGCACTTCTCCTGTGTACTACGTCGTGAGGTACGTGCTCCCTCTTTGCCCTGGCTCTCTGCGGGACTCCGTTGTTGGCCTGCACGTATAATGCTCGTGATAGGACTACAGCATCGATCATCACGTGAAACAATGCACAGTATATACTCTCGAAATGAAACGCGACACGGTGAACTTTGGGTCATCACAACTGGTGTGCTTGAGATAACCACGTCACGTCGCTGCGAATCTGGCAACTGATTGATTTGATTTGTGGGGTTTAATGTCCCAAAACCAGCTCCGACTATGAGAGACGCCGTAGCGGAGGTCTCCGGAAATTTCGACCACCTGGAGATCTTTAACGTTCACTGACATCACAGCACACGGGCCTCAACATTTCGCCTCCATCGAAATGCAGCCGCCGCGGCCGGGATCCCATCCCGCGACCTTCGGATCAGCAGCCGAGTACCGTAACTACCAGATCACCGTGGCGGGGCAGAACATCTGGCAACTAAAGGTGACGTGGATTCTGACGTAGGTATGGAAGCCATTATTGCGGAGGTTTAAAAGGACGCTAAAATGAACAACAATATTTTTGTCGTATTAGTAGGTTAGCTTTTCGCGATACCAGAAACACCAGTCTTGCGAGAAGGAGACCCTCGGTAAGCTAGGAAAAGCGCTAGAAGAAAAATACAGGTGGCGACGCCGCTTTGAAACTCGAGCACTAAAACGCGGGACGTCACAGATATTGGACGGCGTCTGCTAAGGCCTACGTAACTATTTGTCGGCAAGAAAGACCTACATTGTGTTCCAAGGAATCCACAGACATAACGCAGGGAGTTTCAGAACATTTTATGGAGCGAATTTGGCGTGAATACGAAAAAAAAAAGGACATTGACCATAAGTTCCGGCGCGAATTTCAAAACTAGAAATCTGACATGCATTTTTCTCTTTTAATATTGGACTTAAAATGTCCAAATTAACGACATTGGGGCTATCGGAATATGAGTTATCATTCTAAACCACCTCGCCTTTTAACTTTAGTGTCGCTTTAAAGGGGAACTCCGGTGGCTTTTTCACCATATTGTTGCGCATATGCGCGAAGAGGAGGACGATTGATGATCGTGCATGTGCGGCGCTACTGAAAAGAAGAGGAGAACGACGTTAGCATCAACCACCAGCTGGCCGCTGTTGATCTCGCTTTCGCGACCTCATTAAAGGACCCCTTCCTTGCTTAGAGCGTCGAGTGCCCCCGTTTACTCGTAACAATATTCTGATATCGCAGTTTCTTCAATGTCTTGTAGCAGGTGCGGTGGTCCAGTCTGCACAGAAACTCACCAATAATTTTAAATAACCGAATAAACTACGTGTTGAAACCGAAATCGAAACGGGTAGGTGCTTCGTGCAGCCTATGCGATGACGTCGCAGCCTCCCCGTCATCCTAGATATGGGGCTGGTGGCAGAAAAAAGCTGAAAGCGCCGATGTCATACGACGGTGTATCGAGTTGCGCCAGCGTTTCTGAATTTGACAATCACGATGTGAGCGCTGAAGTGTCACCATTTTCCTCTTGACCGCCTGCCTGCTCGGGGTAGGCAGCGTTAAAGGTAAGGACGTCAAAAATACAAAATGGCCCGTGTGGGAATCCGCCAAAAAATTTAAAATTCATTTTCAGGAAAACTAAATCACTTTCAACTGCCTGGCTTGGCTCTGTCGTTACAGTGCCGATGAAAAGATATATCGAAAATTTCATTGAGATCCGTGGACACTGAAAAATCGCCGGAGTTGCCCCTTGACGCACAACTTAATGTCGTAGAAGAGCAACCAGGGCAAACCCCAAGTCGCCTTCTACTAGAAAGGCGGAGGAGGCGGCGGCAAAGCGCAAAATGGGCAGCAACGGCAGTGCTACGATCGCCGCCCAAGTCGGCAACTACAACGAAAGCCTAGCAAGCAGCAGCAAAACGAGCTGAGAGCTTTCGCGTTCTCATCTCATAAGAATATGCTTAAATCGATGAACAAATCGCAAAAACGATTTAGAACAGGGAATGTCGCAGGAGCCAACGTTTCGACAAGCGGACTTGTCTTCGTCAGGGCGGCAACTGCCTTCTCCAGCGTTCGTTTATGTACGCCTTTGCACACTCTCCCCCGTCCTCAGAAAGAGAGGAGAAGAAGAGCCGCACGTGCGAACAATAATAACAACAACAACAAAAAAAGAATATGCTTAGGGATTGTCGAACTTTTTGCACTTGCGATTTGGACCGTACCGCGTTTCCGTTTCCGCCCTGTCGAGTTGGAATTCCCTGGGGATGAGGGAACTGGGGAACTCCCGTGGGAACGTCCAAGGGACGACCTCCATCCAAGCCGGATCGTGCGCGGCCTGCGTAGAGAGTCGGGTCCGGGACACCACCCGCGTCAGCCGTCACCGCTGCCTCCTGCATAGCTCGGGCTCTCGCTGCCGCCGCCTGTAGGAAGGCCATGCGTCGAGCCAGGAAATCGGGGGGAAAGGCGCGGCCTCCTGGGCCACCTGGTGGTCCTTCGGCGCCCGCTGGTCCTTCGAGTCCCGCCCTGGCGAAGGGACCTCGCCTTCTGAAGCCCGGTCCTGCAAGAGAGGGCCTGGGTATCAAGATACCGAACCAGAACTGTAGTTCTTCGAGGTGCACACAATTGGCGGATGAGTTTAGAGTGCCGCTCTCTTGGGCTGTGGTTCGTCCCCCAAACGAAAAAAAAAATTTTCATTGACGCAATGCACTCGTTCTTCAGATAGCCTGTTCCACTGTTTAATAGTTCTAGGGAATAATGAGTTGGCATACATGTTCGTTTTAGTTGGATATTCTAGAATTTCGCAACTGGGATCAAAGCGGGTGGAACTTTTTCATTTTAAATGTATGTTCATGTTTTTTCAGACATCCACTTCCGTTACGGAAGTACGTCATTGATTTCTTGGTGGGCCCCGGCATAAAAGGCTTTCGTGCTAAAAATGTGGAGTTATCCCGCACCACCACAAAATATAACGGGTTTAAGCCAATTCCAAATTAAGTGAAGGGTGGTGTACACCCAAAAGAATGTAAAGAAATAGTGTGAGAATCTTCATTATTTTGCGTGTCATTCTTGCGCGGGGGAATGTGGAAAGCTTCACGATTTTGCGTGTCCGCGAAAACTAAACGCGGGCAAGAGAAATACAATTACACATTCCGCATTTTGTTTCAGCGCCGTTTCGTACTTTGCGACGAATCCTAATAACCAAATGGCCAAACTTGCCGTTTAGCTGCGACAGCTAAACGAACGCTATTGTGTGATAGTCTCGTGCGCATATAAAAGGCTGTCCGGGCGCATCCGACGCTCCGTGGTTCGCGGTAATTTTGACGCCACGGCATACAAAACTCGGAACTCGTTTGTTTTGAAGCCCGAGAATGCGCCGCCACAGGCATAGCTAGTTGAATTTTCCGTTAAATAAAGCCAGTCAGAAGCCATCACATGTGTACTTCTGGTCAGTCATGAAAAGTAGCGTCCGAAGTGTTCAGCTGCTCTTTTTAGATATGTTCATCGTTCGCTTTGAATGTTTCCTGGAACGAACACAGCCAGGGCAAGTGTACGTAGGTGTACGAAACCAGGAAGTGAGCAACATAGCTTTTAAAGTTGAATGGTCGAAGTCTCGGCGTGCGCGAGAGCGTGGGGGCTGTGATTTTGCACGATGTAAAGGAGACACTTTTTTCCTTGGTATAACGAAAGTATGGTGGCGAAATGATGTGAACATCAATTTTAAATGCATAATTTGTTAGTCTGTTCCCAATGTTCCACTTCAATGTCCCTTTCATTGCTATAACCGCGCCCTCTTATTACACCTGATATTTGAATTTTTCAGCCGCGTAACGCGGCAGCTATCCAGCCTTCTAACATATATACATTTTATCTATTATTGTCGAAGAAAATATCTGCGTTGACTTCACCATCCACTAACATAAATGTCACCGTAAGCATGCTCACCCCCAGGCACTGGCTGTTGTGGTTGCCCTGGATTTGGTTGTGATCCGGGAGGCCCTTGAAATGGTGGGTTTGGACCGCCGCCCAAGAGCCTGTCGTGTGCAGGGGGAACGAAATGAGTGCTGGGTGGATCGTTCACTTGAAAGCGTAACTTCATTTTTTTTTAAGATACAAAATAGACGTGGGTTCAAAGTAACATTGAACGTCCGCATCTTCACCTCGCGTCATTTCGTGACATTCGAAAACCTGTTGCTAAGTGCCGTCGAGTCGCTTACGACTACGGGGGACAATATGATCGATGAACCCCAGTGAGACCTGTTTGGTGCTTGCTACTTAAGGTGTTTCACATCCGCCGCCACGGCTGCGTATGGCGCTGGCTAACACGCCCAGGATAATACGTACCCAAAGGCCCAAGAAAGTCGACGGGGGAACGACCGCCGTTGTAGCTCGGCTGGTAGAGCTACATCGGACGCGTTATGCGAAGGTCGTAGGTTCGGTCCCTATACCGACGGCAGCTGTTTCTCATCCACATTAATTCCTTTCCACTTATTCCGTAATCGCAACAGTACATTTAAAACTACGATAATGTCCCCTGTGCCTTCCTTGGCTTCATTACGTTGTCTGACAACAACAACAACAACAACAACAACAACAACAACAACAACAACAACAACAACAACAACAACAACAACAACGAGCCCGTGACCCAATCCCCTTCCCTCGTGAAGGCAACTTAGGCGATTCCCTGTGGCTCAAAGATTATGCCGTTAAACTCGGAGATAGGCAGCACGACTTCACCGAATACGTGAGAAACAGACGCAAGCGTTGTTTATCTGTGTGTGTATTGTCTTACTCTAATTCGTGCTGCATGTCTCCCGAGTGTACGAAAAAATTCACTCAAGCCAAAGTGCTATTATACCAATTAACCGTGTCCACGTGCCGGCGTTCCACGTTTTCGTAGCTACCTTCCACTTTGGCTGGCACGAATTTTTCTTTTCGTTCCATTCAAATTGCGCACCGCGTGACACGGTCGATGTGCGAATCACGAAATATTCCAACTATGAAAATACGTTCTAGTATCAGTACTTTTGCTCCGAAACGACACTTATGATTGTACGAGCGCATCACAGTTCAAGAGAACCCAGCTTTCTTTTGATGCCAAAGCCTTATGTGTCTCATCGCAACGGAATGTCGAACAAAGCGAGGCTATGAAATGTGCAAAAATATATGTTTCATCTCGAGACGGTAAAGAATTCCCACTGGAATCCCAAGGTTTCATACGAAGTCCATCCGCGCGCCATAGCACGACAACGCATATGACGCAGTTAAAAGCGGCCCTGCAGTAATTTTTGAACGTAGTAAAAGAACGGTGGGGATCAGTGAACATGCGAGCCAAAGATTATTGCTCTGTGCGTACCGGGGAATTCTCAATTTGCTTTCAAACGCCGCTGAAGAGCGCGCGCTCTTCTTTCAACCAATGACGTCACTGGGGGCACCCACTGCGTCGCTTCACTTTTTTTTTCGTTGGTCCTTGAGAGGGATACGCTTCTTTTCTTTTTTTTTTAAGTTCAAAACGGACAAATGAGGCATACTAGATCACCTTTCCACAAGCATGAGATCAACCGGTGCTCTATTTTCTGCCTCAAGCGATTTAGTCGGTGCCTCCGGTGACGTTATTTGTTGAAAAGAGTGCGGGCGCTTTGCAGCTATACAATCAACAGCAAAAGCTTACGGGATCTGAAACTTCGGAAAACGTGTATTACCGCTTAACTTTGCAACATAACCTCCATTTAAAAGTTTCAGTGGGTAGATGTTTTCGATAGTGTATGGGCTTTAATATTTAATTCGAGGCTATGTTAAGAGGCTAAGTGGCATTGTAGATTTTTCCGAAGTTTTGGATCCCGCAAACCTTTGCTGTTGACTGTACGTGTTTGCAACCTGCGAATTCCTCAGAGCACGCAGTGTAATAACGTTTGGCTCGCATGTTTACAGGATCTTCCAGGCCCTGATGGATTTCTGTGGTTTTACGTCCCCAAAAAACCACGATATATTTGATGAGAGACGCCGTAGTGAAGGGCTACGGAAGCTTCGACCACCTGGGGTTCTTTAACATGCACTGACATCGCACAGCACACGGGCCTCAACATTTCGCCTCCATCGAAATGTAGCCGCCGCGGCCGGAATTCGATCCCGCGACCTTCGTATCAGCTGCCGTGTACCATGAGAACTAGACCACCCGGGGCGATCCTCCGCGACTTATCGGGACCGTTTTCTTGCTATGTTTGTGGGAAGTACTACAGATTCCCTCGTGAAATTTAGTGGTGAAGATATTAACGCAACTTTGATGTTGGTGTGGGCCTGTATATATAGCTATTTCTTCTTTTTTTTTGCTGCACTACTACATTTTAATTGGTCTTGTGGTTCCACTAAAAAAAATTCACAGCATATCCACGGAGTGAATGATGAGTGGGCGAAGCTCCGGAGGGTTCATCGTAGATCGTGCCGAGTTCCGGATTAATTTAGTCAAACGCGCATGCTACGAAGCCTTATGGTTCAACTACACACAAGTGAAATCTCCCACCGGCACTTCATTGCAAGTCAAGATCCAGTGCCTATATATATATATATATATGCACTGGATCTGAAACGAAATATATGGGTGGCCGGTGAACGGTTCTCCAGCGCGAGCAGTCGGTATTTTTTCAATCAAGAGACTCGCTAGAAGACGCTGCCTGCGTCAGGCTTGTCTCTCGCGGGTGAGGGCGCGTTCTCCTTCTTTGCGAGCTGGTAGCGCGTGCATCGAAGTAGTAGCGCGTTCCTAGTAGCGCGCTTTTAGTATTGCGTTCCTAGTAGGTAACGTGCTACTACAACGGACGGACAGACCCAAACCTTAAGGAGCTTTGCCCATAAAAAATTATAAGAATTTTCTGAGAGGCGCGGATAGGTTGTCTTGAGAGGTGGATGCAATCCAGCGTAAGAGCGTTTATTTTCGCGTGCCACAAGGAATGACTTTCCCGAAGATCACATCTTTTAAAAGAAAATATGACACGAGTACTTACTGCCCAGCGTTCGGCGGGTTGCCGCCAGCGTTATTTGGCTGTTGACCTGCGAGGAGAAATACTGGCTGACGTCATCAACCAGAAACACTCCCATGCTGTTTGTCTTCAAGAATTCTTTTGCAAGATCTCCAAGCAGAAACTTAGTGCTATTGTACGTACGTGTGCGCGTGTCACAGAGAGAAAGCTTTACTAAAGAAACAGTTCGCGCGGAAAGAAAGTGGGCCACTACAGTCGCCGCAACAGGTACCCTGAACGTACTGATTGGTGTGTGGTAAGTGATGGCGAATGCTGACTGCTGCCGACCATTGATGGCTAGCCTTGCGACTATGGTTAGCAATGGCTTATTTTCGCTAAATGAAGACTAGTGTCTGGCAGTGATCGCCGATGTTGTATCACCATCATCAGCGTCATCATATTCATCGTTGTCTTCGTGGTCACCATCGTTCGCGGCCTGCTTTATGTCCACCGCAGGACGAAGACATCATTTTGTTCATTTTGTGCTAGCTGATTCCATTTTGTTACTATACGAACTTCCTGATTTCGTTCGCACTTTGACGTCGTTGTACACGTTTACTTCAAGGTTAGTCGCTGAAGGATTGCAAGCACTGAACGCAGGGTGTCCAGTAACTGTAGCGCACTTTGAGCTGACGGTAGCGTCATCGTACTTAAAGCCACGTAAATAGTATTTTATCAGTGACTACAGCATGGGGGCGACCTGCTTATCTTTCTCTAGCGATTTGTCTGGTTCTCTGATGCGGTGCCTTGATAGTCCATGGGCGAATGGCACCCTGAGAATAGATTCTGAGAATCGGCACTATCTCCACAGTCTCCTCGGCCACCGCCTTCCTTGTCTGCCAGAGGGCACCATGTCTCCTGTTCCAACCACACACTGCAACATTTCGCAGATCGCCTGTACCGTCAACTACACTGTTAGTCACGAATGCCTGTAAGAACTGTTTAGCTCTCTTTCCTCAAAACCCAGCAACCGACTTCCACAGATCCGAGGGACAAACAGTTGTGTCAGTGTGCACTGTCCGAGTGACATTAAATTTTTTCTGCTCTTTTTTCTTTTTTGTCCCCATTCCTTTTCCCCCCAGAGCAGGGTATCAAACCGGATGTGTGCCCTGTTGACGTCCCTGCCGTTTCTTTCCTCCTTTTCTCTCACTCCCTCTCTCATGATTTTGTCACTATACCTTACACGCTGCCGCCCGAGGCTGGGTTTTCTATTCTTCGGTATCCACGGTTGTTCCAGCTGACCAACGGTCATATTCCTTACGCATTACATGACCTGCCGTGGTCCATTTCTATCGCTTAGTGTCGAAGAGGATGTCGGTTACACCCCGTTTGTTCTCTAATCTATTCTGCGGTCTTACGATCTCATAGTGTTACGCCAGTCGTTCTGCTTGTGTTGGTTAATGCTGGATAATGGCTACTGTAAGCTAGCGTCATTGCGGCATGTTGGTTCATGAAATCACGAGGCTGCATATAAGGTTTCACGCGTCCCCTGACGACTCCCCAGTGAGGAGTTTTTACTGAGGTCAACCGAAGCATCATTTCGGAAACTTATAGAGAGGTTTTGCGCAAGGTCATGCTAGATCTCGCCACATATTCGGTTCGCTCCAAACAACCCAGTTAATGCAGCACTATGATCGCTTTCTATGCAGCTCGGTCAGGTGAACTACCTCCACCGCTGTGAACGTCGCTCGCGTAATTTTCCGACGATGTAAAACTGCACGAATTTTTGGAATGTCGTCGTCCTGTCAAATTTGATAGATAAGACCTTTGGGTTGCCTACTTTGTCGGGGCTTGTAGATTAACGCGTCCGCTGAGTTGGTCTCCCGCCAGCGATGTGCCAGTAAAGTATTGTACAACGTCCAATGTCGGGCCAATTTTACGGCCACCTCAAGTCTTCGTTCCGCTGGCACAATTCGATGTCTCTCTGCATATGCGACTACGAATTGGCTGCCATTACATTAATTACGATAATGTGCAGTCAGGTGTTCAATTTATGTCCTGTTCCATCAGGCAATTCTGTCGATGTTCATTCACACTAACATGTATACATGTAGTCAAGTACAACGTACATCGATTGCCTAATTGTACATGATTATAGAAAATTAAGGTGATGGAGTAGTCATATACAAGAACAAGGAAAATATGCTATAAAAGCATTTAATAAGGGCCTCTCTTTCAATTATTCTCAGGAACATAGGCAAGTCGTTTTGTTGTGTTGTCTTGAGTTGAGATAATATGATTTGCCGCGAATTAAGCAAGCTTAACACACAACATCGGAACGTTTGAGGTTGCAAGTGAGAAGTTTTATGAAGCTACAAACGAGAACTAAATCGCTAATGCCGTTTATATGTGCAACGAGATATCTGTTAAGTTGGTGAGTGAGTGAGTGAGTGAAACAGAAATTTTTTTACACGCCACGATGGCCAACAGAGAAAAAGATCGCATGGATTACTGTGTGGCGCGAACTGAAATGAGTCGCGTAGCGCTCAAGAACAAGAGAAGGAGCAGCACTTGGTAATTAATATAGCAGACAAATGTGGACCATGTTCTCTTTGCAATCCTGAGCAAGAAATTGGAATTGACAGATTGTTTCGCAAATATTCGGACTGCTTCGGCCGAGGGTGGATGTAAAAGAGAAAGACATCTGAGCCAGTACTGGAGCGATGATATGATTGAATCTGGAGGCAATTGGATAGGCCGACTCGGGGCATGGATCGTTGAACATCTGTTAAAACAATAAGTTGAAAACACTTTGTCCGTGGTCCGAAGGAACGCTGTTTAAGCTGATGTGCTACAATATAAAGCTATTAGGCTTAAGGAATGCCAATAAACTCTTGCTTATGCAGTCTTATGACCGAATGGCAGGCGCAAGCGCCATCGTCTTAACCGTATAAGGATGCATTGCTCCTACGAAACGTTGCTTGGGAATATAAGACATTCGTCATCCGAAGAGGGTGTTACGCGCTGAATCTCAGCAACGAACTTTCACTCTACACCAAAACAGGTTTATGTTGAACAGCTAAGTTTACCGGCGACCCAAATGAAATGTGTAGAAAAAAAAACAAGACCTGGCAATATCAGTGCAACATCAACTCTAACCATCTTTTAGCCCGTTGAACATTTTTGCGTCTTCAAGTGAGCCTGGAACGGACACACTATTCTTTAATAGTATAAGCGGTTGCAGGGCTAATAATGACATGGGTCATTGTTAAGATATGTGCTCTACGATTGAACATGGTACATCGTTTGTTTCTTGTTGACACGCGGAGATGACCATCGGCGTAACTCACCTTGAGCTGAGACCAGAAGTGCAAAAACCACAGCCGCTAGGCCTAACGCTTTCCTCTGCGCCGAGCTGGACGCCGGTGCCGCCATGTCTGTCACCGAGGGCCCAAGGCCTTGTTACACAAACTCGTCCACTCGCGCCCCTGGTTCGCACACCGCACCAGCACCCGTCCACAACTGGCGAGCCACCGAAGCCGAGCTGTTCCTTCTTATAGCCCCCCACACTTCCTTCTTGCATGCAATATCTGTGCGTCTGTGCGTACTCGGGTTAAATTAAGATTCGCCTGCCCCCGCGTGTTGTCGTCTGTAACCGCGCCACCTGTTCGTCGTCTGCTAGCTAGAGGGCAACATCACGTGACCATGTTTTCCCCCTTTTCTCTGTTCCTCGAGCTAAACGAAACGCGTAAGCGTCTGCTATGTGCGACGGCGTGACGTCTGCTATCCCAGCGTAGGGAAGCAGACGGACGCCAGGTGTCACTGGCTGCAGCAAAGGGGCCAATTCTATATGAGCAGAGGTGTACCGCTGGCCAATACTCTCCGCTAGTCACGACGCCGAGTTTGCATCGTGGGGATGAAACCTTGTGAATAACAAGCTGCCACATGCACCCCCACCGGCTGCTCTGCGTTTTACTTATTAACTCATTTTTTTGGTCACTCCGGCAGGTCTTTCATATGAAGCCCATCACGCACGTGCTTCGAGAGATTCAGTCGTGCGTAGCTGCTATGATGCCCGGCAGAAACCCGGCTTGTACGCGTATATAGGAGCAGTGCGCAAGGCTGCGGCATGCTCTATTCAACCTGTGGGCTGTGTTTGTAGGCAGATGAAGTTTTTGTTTGCCTGTTCGCTTCGATGTTTTCGTTATTGTACGTTTGAGTGTATGTGTGTGTGGCTGTCTAGATTTTAAGCGGTGCCCGGGGCAGCTTTTTCAGAAGGGTCTCATCCCCCGCTTTCTTCACTTTATCGCCGAAGCCGGCCCATTTTTCTTTCACAGAATCTTGGCGCAAGTGGTCTTCTTCCGGAGGTCTTTTATGTTCGACCGTATGGAGGGAATGTGTTCGTGTACCACTTGATACTTACCTACGCATATGGGAAGACCTCTCCGCCACACCTCCTCCCCCTGTAGTTTGATATGCCGGAGTGATGGACGTGTTTCTAGCGAAACCGTGTGTGCTCGGTTCGTGGCGTATTTTATTTTCTGCGAGCGAACGGACATTACGAGGAAAAGCAGAGCGGGCTGCGAGTTTGTGGCGTCTACTCGGAATAGCCGCTGTTGGCGTTGGTGATCTCCGGCTGGAGGTTCGAGAGGAGCGTTGTTCTTTACATATATATATACGAATTTCGCTGCGTCACGATGTGTGTACGCGATGGGAGAAGTGGTTTTGGTTGAGGCTTTGTGTCCGGGCGTCGCTTTCGCGGTCAAAAAACACGTCCTTAAGGACAACTAGTTATCTGAAGAATGATGGACAGATTTGCGCTATTTGTTGTATACTTCGATAAGAGTACAGCCCGTAAGGTGGCATTTATGCATTCGGGCAATTCTACGCCATTTCATAACGATATGTGAAGCAATCATTTTTGCACTCTTGTAGGTATATGGCCGTGGTGGGTATTGCGGATAGAGCTTTTACAGATCACAGTTTTCTTGTCTTTAATGCGGTTACTGTTATTTAAAGACATCCCGCAGTTTTCGGAATTTTCGTTGGCATTTAATACGGTTACGCCTGCCTGGCTGATTCGCTGTTGTTCAGTAGGGCATTTTATGTGGTGGACAATAAGAAAACAGGCATGTCTTGGGTCTTGGTGGTTATGTATAATTGATTGCTCTCCTCTAATAATGTAAACGCATTGATAGCTTGGAACCTTGTACGTTTATCTGTCGGGGCACGTGTCACTGGGCATGGAAACAATCGTGACCAATCATTCGCACTGCGCGTATGCATTGGTTGGTGAGGAACAGTCGAATGGGTGGAGTGCGCATGGGCAAAACGTCTACAGCTTTAAATGCGAAGAATTTCTTGGCAAAATTTAGAACTTTGACGGTATCTATCTGTCTATCTATCCGCCTACGTCTCGGCGTACTTGTGGTCACCTTGTTCGCTTCGTATCAAACTTGGAATGATAGGACATCAATGTACGACGAACGTGGTATTGATCTACACATCACTTAAACGACGGATTAACAGTGACCCAGTCACCTGTGGCCCAAACCCGTGGTGCTTGGCCCGGGTTATGGGGGCGTGCCCTACAGAGGATTGAATGTTAACTTTGCAGCTTATGTTGATCAAAGACCAACCAAAGTAAACATTGAAAAATTGGGGGACCCTTAAGCTTCGCCTTTAAGAGTTGAACGCGATAGCGAAATCCCCCCCCCCCCCCCCCCCCCACACACACACACAGTTCTCTGTGTCTGGACTTGTTGCATCGGTGCGTTTTTCAGGCGTTTTTTTTAATTTCTACATTTCAGTTTCTTGCTCATAATGAGGGTTACTCATAAATTCATACATATTATAGAGATGTACAGACAGGGGTGCCATGGTGAACAGGCGGTGAAGAGGGCATTCCTCTATGGTTGAGCAGAATATGGAACTACAGAGCATCTATCGCTAAGCAAGAAATACCCCATATTTATTATCCGAGTACCAAACTTATAAGGAGTGGTTTATTAACGGAAATCATTCTTCAAAGACCTTATAATGATACGATTGCATCGAATGCACATTTTTCACGGAGGTTTCGTTCGAATAATGTCAAAAATGCTAAAGTATACTTAGAGACGACACGGCAACCGATTTCAAAGCAGCCTTGGTTGAAAAAGAATTGGATGCGAATTGTGCGCAATATCGCGCACTTTGTCCGTTTGAGATTGGTACACATCTCTACTGCACTCAGAGTCCACAGGCGAGCACGTGATCAAGTGCAGAGGAAAGAAAAAACGCGCATGCGCAGCCTCTCACGTAAGCACCCACTAATTAGACCGTCACGAATTTTTGTTTCTGTCTGATAGCCTGCACACGAAAAAAAAAAAATCTTTCTGCCACAAAAAAATCCTGCGTGAACTCGTGGATGAGGTAAATAAACGCAAAAAAAAAAAAAAAGAAAGGACGGCTCATCTCACGAGCTGCACGCGTCCTCGCATTGATGTTTCGGCGCCGGGATAATTACGACCCTCGCAAATAGGATCCCTCTATGCCTCCTCATATATCCCCCTGCCTGTCGGCGCCTCTTTTAGAGGGAGCGTGTTTCGATGGGCCACTTGGGTTTAAATGGGCCACGCGGTCCAAAGCGCGGGGACGTGGAATAGACACAAAAGCGCGTGCGGGCATATAGCCTCAATGAAACAGTCCGAATGGAGCAGCCGTCGCAAAACTATATTCGCGGTGTTAGACGGCGGCTAGCGGTCGACGTTTGCGGCCCTCGAGTGCCCCCGCTTAGGCCCTTTTCGAGGCCCTTTTCGAGAGGGTGCCCGTCTTTATAGACGTCTTTCTGTGACCACCTCGCAAGCGCTAGTCTTTTTGCAAGGGCCAATGAATGGCGTCTTTGGCTCGTGTCAGATTCGCGAAGTAGATTGCCAGAACCTGTCAGCGACGTCGTCCGTCTGGAGGCGCACATTTATCGGATCACGACGCGCGATGGGTCTTTGATCGAGGTTTACTGCGTCGCTTCGGATCTGTAATCTGCTGATAATCTTAATTAAAACAAGCCCTAAAGATGGTAGCCCCTAATAGTAAATTGATAACTATTGATGATGTTCTGCATTACAAAATCACGATGTAATTATGAGGCATGACCCGCAGGGGAGGGCTCCAAAGTTATTTTGATCAAACGGGGCTGCATAACGTGCGCCTAAATCAATGTACATGGGTGTCTTCTGCAAACTGCCGCAGTTCTTCAAGGTCCCTTCCTTTCCCATTCATTGTTTCCGTCTCTCTGTAAGTGCGGATGTGTTTGCATAATTGAACTATATAAAAAAGATCCTTGTCATGGCTGCTGCATTAGTGTTTAAAAATCACTCAACGAACGGGGATTTGTGCGGTGGAAAAACGCTTTATTTACGGTGAGAATGAAATTTGTCTGATTGATTTAAGGATGCCGTGGATTAGCGGAACTAATCAACCGTGTCATATTATTGTGCCATTTATTAAGCTCGTTTTAATGAGTGGCACAACCACCTTGTAGGTTTTCTAAAGAGCATTCTACAGTTACACGATTCATCGGTAAGCTACCGGTGAAATAGTTTTCTGTTTCGTGTTATCAATGTTGCCTTTCTTTTTCTCCGTGCAGGTAAGTCAAACCCGGACGTCTCGACGTTTGGCCTCTTCTCCTGTTGACGCACGCATCGACGGTGAGATGGCGACGTTACGAAATCGGTAGTAATCAGAAAAACAAAGACATAAATGTAAACGTAGAAAAACTAGCATGTGGTGTTTGATGTTCTGAAATACCAGATTATTAAGCCGTATAGTGGCAGGGGGCGGCAGAAAGTTATTAAGCCGTACAAGGTAAGCGTGGCAGGGGGCGGCAGAAAGTTAGGTGGGCAGATGAGATCAGGAAGTTTGCGGGGATAAATTGGGCCCAGTTAGCACAGGACAGGGGTAAGTGGAGATCTATGGGAGAGGCCTTTGCCCTGCAGTGGGCGTAGACAGGCTGCTGCTGCTGCTGCTGACGATGATAGTGCTACGGGGTGGAAGGCTCACATGCAGCTTCTTCTTTAGCGATGTGCTTTGACGCAGTTAGAAATAAATAAATAAATAAATAAATAAATAAATAAATAAATAAATAAATGCAGTGAAAGTCTATCGACTGCGTCTATGATTGTGCATTTCATGCGTCTTTTGCGTCACAATTCTGTTGTTGTTCGTGAAATTTCGTAGGTACTTACACATAGCAGTATAGACTATTGTTATGTATCGTGGACTGTATTTTTGGAGCCACTAGTACCCCTTGTAAATGCTGCATTTGTCAAAAAAATAATAAATAAACGTTGCTTCAGCGGTTTGCTTCAAGTGGGCTCCATTACGAGCCCACTTTAACGAATTGGAAGTCTGGTTGGGCTGCAAGGATTAGGTCAGAGGCTAAACATGGCTACCATGTTCATTAGGCTATCGTGGCGGACATTCCAATGAAAAAGAACGTTGGGGTCACACTGACGTACTTAAGGCATTCGGCTTTTGGTGCGAAATGAAATGAAAGGAGTGTACACCTTCATTTTTCTCTTCCAATAATGAATCTTCGATGTAAAAATCAGTGGATGGAGAGTTCTGGATGAATACATTTATCAGTGCAAACCAGTTTTATGCGGTACTTTCGTCTGAATCTGATAATCGTTGCGTTACCAGGCGCTTTCTGTTCCCGACTGCATGCGTAACCCAATGGTTTGCTGGTTCAAACTATAGAAACCAACTAGACAGTGTTCTATGTACACGCTAGCTCAAGCTATGCTTCCTAGATATTTGCACCGTGTACCTAATGCCGTTGACATGACCAGAATGTGTTCTGATACGCGTCAGGTACACGTGGCGCCCAGGTTTCCCAACGTTAAGTTACGTCACTCCCTGGATCAGATTCCGGTGTGCGCACGGGGCTTTCGTTTCGGCAACTGCACGTGCTTGACCAGATCCTCTATAACGAATAGGGTTTCCCTACACCGAACATGTGTTGCAAGTGCCGGCAATGTGCTGAGTCGTCTCCCTGTATAACGGAATCTCATACACTTGAAGGGCCGGAAGAAAGGGTTGTCACATGACCGCGGAGAGAAGAGGCAAGGAGGGTGGGTGTGGGGAGGGTAAATTTGCGCGTGTTCTGTGCCTTCCGTTACCAGCCATGTTATCCTACACTCCATTGATCAGATTTCGGTGCATACAGTGGGCTTTCTTCCCTTTGGCCCACAGCACGTTCTGGACAGGATCACCTGACTCGTAGGGTTTCCCTAATACACCGCGATCATGCATGGTAAGCGTGCTCGCATATGCGCGCTCCCTTCCATATATAACGAAGTCTGTAGCCCACAGGCATGACGGTAGGAAAAAGAAAAAAAAAGAAAAAAAAAGAAGAGTTTGTTGCCTGGACGTTGAAGGTTTTCCTGTCTCGTTGTGGTGTTGGGAAATCTCGGCACGAACCACGGAGTCTCTGCGCACCGCTTCGCTTTGTTCGGGTACCTGGACCGCACGAGGCGCCGGCGAGCAAATTGAATTCCGCGGTTCTTTCGCAACTTAACGCAATGAACGCTGACGAGCGTCAGTAGAGGGCTGTGCCAAGGCCTTTAAATGTCAGGCTGTATTTGTACGGGAGTTGTGGTTGCAAATGTCGTGGGCAGTTCACGCGAGAGTTGCGAAGTGAGCGGTTGTGCGTGCCATAGTGATTGCGAGGAGAGGATGATGACGCGCAAATGCTGGTTAAAGTGGCTGCGTTTGCTTGGAATAGTTAGGATAGCTGCAGGCGAACATGGCTGGACAGTCCGGCAAACTACGCTGTGAACTTTCAGAAAGGAGCTTCGCAGCAGTTTCCGTGCGATGGGTGATGGTGCGTTCGACATCGCGTGTGTTTGAGAGAACACGCCACTGTCACAATAAGAGGTGGACCTGTGGGCAAGGTTGCTGTTATTTTTGTTTTTTGTTGTTTTGGGTACTTACAATGATTCAAACTTCAAGCTTGTAGAAGGCTGTATCTGGAGTAGGGCATGAAATTTAACGAGTGCGATTTATGGTCGCTTTTCCCAGTTTTGTTTTGTACCGGGTGCCCTCTTGTTTCTGCTTTTTACCTATGTTTTTTTTTTTTGCTTGCGCGGTGTATACTTGTGAGCTTACAGGATATATGGTGGTTAAAAGCTTTTACATCTTCAGATTGGAATCGATCGTTGCCAGCGTTTCCATGTCGGGGTCATAAAAAAGATGTGCATTTTAATATCTTCTCTTTTTAGTTAATAAAAATGATGCTGCGTGAATTTTTTCTTGCCAGTCTTCCTCTTGTCTCGTTCAAATTAGTAGTGTCTTATATCAATATCATGGTTACAGGCTGTTTCGGCACATGATGTAGATACGGTTGATACAGAATTTCGATTTTGGGAGATTGTTACCCATGGTGTTACGTGAAAGGGGGCGAGGGGGTGTGGACACGGAGTCGTAGGTTAGCTAGAAAACTTTTTTTTGGGGGGGAAGTGGGGAATCCACATAAGGGGTGTTGTATAAATCTCTGGTGATTAGTTAGCGGCACGGTTATGTGGTGAAATGAATGCATAAGCCCCCAGTTTCGTGCAGTAAACTAAGCCTGCAGGGATTTACTTATCCTGTGTTCGTTCGCATGATTCTTCTTTAGGAGCTAGGCACCTGTGCGGGACGCTAAGCTCCGCAGTATAGTCGGTGTCTGAGATCGCCGCGTTGCATAACGTGTCTAGTATTCGTGCATCATTGCTGTGTATAATAACAAGGAAAAGACGCATACAGACGTGACAAACGCTTGTCCTGTCTATATGCATCCCTTGTCCACCGTATTGCGCTGAAATTACTCATTTAATAACTTAAAATCGCGCTATACAGGGAAAACGTGAAGGTGACGCAGGCAACACGGGCGCCCGCATTGTATCTTTGTCCATTTTTGCCCGCTCTTTCTTGCAGTACTTTAACCTTTTGATTACGTACTAGCTAGCCCACGGCGCTACACTTCAATACTTCATGATGCATGAGTGCTCAAACCACCAGCTAACCCGTCATATTTCTTCGCTGTGTATCAGCAGTAGCTGAGGCCGTAGCAACCCTCTAAGTAGTATTCCCGTACGGCATCTTAGGGTGTCGGGAAAATAATTACGCATAACAAGCAAGAATCCAGGCTCGTTTCCGTTCAGCGACTGCAAGCCACTACTCTTATACGTATCTGTTGAAAGCTTTGAAACGCTAGAGAGCGTTTCACTGGCTACCTCCACACGCCTTGGCCTACCTGTGCCGTTATGCCATGACTGACCTGGGTACCATTCGATGTTATTGCCGAATTGTACCACGTACACTTTGGTCTATCCGCCTGCCCGGCTTCGACACCACGACTGCTTAAAAATTACACTAAGAAATTATGACAGTTCCACTAACGTGAAAGCTGGGAAGGTGCGAAGCATGCGCTGCGTTCACTAAGTGGACGATCGTCGAGCTTTTTGAAGGACTCAGTCATAGGTGACAGCGAGAGTTGACAACGAAGCTAGGTCCTAAGGTGCTTCGTCCCTAAAAGGGTAGTCCCGACGAGTACTGCGATAGGGACCGGGGCCTTTACCCTGAGCCTCGGAAAAACCCAGGAGGTTCTGATTACACTTCGCAGTAGAATGGCAGCCACCGTAGTGATGTCACGATACAGACGCACGTGCAGTATTCCTGCATGGAGGGCACTGATGTGTTCAGAGGCGCAGTTCGTTTAGTAAATAAAGCAACGAGGGCAGAGAGCACCCTCCCACCTTCTGCTCAGCCGGGTGTGGTGGTGGTGTAGTAACTGGTTTCGAATAACTTAGACGGCCTTTGTAAACGAATTCTGCGAGGAACGCCTTCGTTATAGGCATGCGCATTTGGGCAGTCGGCTTATCCTTCGTGTTCTCCATTTGTTCACACAGATTTTTGCTATCGTAGAGTGATAGGTTGCTCTGGACTGGTGATGATGATCGTGGTTCGGTTAAGGAGAGGGCGCTAATTTCTGCAGCCCATGTTGGGAGCACTGCTAAGCGTCCGTGGGGGTGGAGGAAATGCGCTGAAAGAGAGAAAGGAGAGAAAAGCCGCAGTGGAGGGCTCTGGAAATCCTCACCATCCTGGGTTCTTTAACGTGCACTGCCTACGCACACAGTGCACGGGTCTATGGCATTTTCGCCTCCATTGAAAACACGAACCCAGAAATAGCCAGTTCTGGTGTTTTGTTCATAATCTTTATATACCCCTTTTCCTTTACATAACAAGGACGCAGATGTTTCGCGGACGCGAGATGCCGTTCGCTTCAGCGTCCCGGGCGATGTCGTCAGTGATGACGTTTCACTACACGTTCGGGAGGCGGAAGCGGCTGCGAGGTGCTGCTGTTCTTCGTGGAATGTTGTCCGAGCGTTCTATTCGTCCTGCATGCCGAAGTAGGCCTCCCGCCGTCCGCGGTAGGGCCCCTGTGCCTCCCGGCGGGCCTCCTGGCGGTACCTTCGGGAATGGGAAAAATAGCCTTAACTTAGTAATGAAGAACATTGGCCTAGATGGTACATAATTGTCTTCGATGTGGCGCAATAAGACACTAGAACAAGAAGAGCTCTTGTATGTCCTCTTTCTTGGTCTAGTGTCTCATTGCGCCTCATGGAGGAGGCTTAGCCTAATTTTTCATCGGCTTCTGACGATGCAGCAATTCCATTTTCCCCTCCCGATCATATACCACTACTACAAAACAGCGTCCGACAACTGTGCAACCGGTTTGAAGCAAGTTGATTGTATGCGAGAGGAAAAAGACAATGCGAGAAGGTGGTGCGACGGAGGAGATGAAATTTAGGCCTCATGTAGTCTTAAACGTAGGCCTAGCTCGGTATTGGGAGAATTATAATAAAATATGATGTGGTTTGCGTACCACCAGCAGTGATTGTGAGGCTTGCCCGTAGTGAAGGGCTCCGGGTAATTTTTACCAGCTTGGGCTCTCTAACGTGCACCTAAATCAATGTAAACGAGTTTTTTTTTCTTTTTTTCACTTCGCTCTATCAGGAGTAATTATTCTCAGATAAGTGGGAACTGCGATTTTCTTATTACAATACTGGTCAAGAAACTCCGCTGTTAGATGTCAGTTAAGCCGAGTTGAAACGGAACTTGGCTATTTGAGAGAGAGTGCGTGTGTGTTTAGATTTAGAAAATACTGAAAGCAATTTCAATTTGCAGAATGCTGTTTACACAGGTTAGTCGGCGAATTGGAAAGTTAGTCCGGAGCTAGTTTATACGTCGTGTGGCGTTATACGGCGTTAGGCGTTTGGAGACCGAGTCGACGCAGATAGAAAACCTGCAGCGTCGAAGAATGCTAACTCATACGAAGTCAGCTCAACAGAAGGGCAGCTGCTTCACCGAAAATTGCTCTGCATTCGCAATGCCACTCATCCTTCAGCTAAGATACGTGCTGCTTGTAGAAGAACTATCAGTTTCTTTTTGCGTCATGCGTAAATAAGGTGATGTATCGTCTCTCGTTTTCATGCAGGAAACTGCAGTGCATGCAGGACAGTATGGAAGAACCTTGAATGTCATTTAGGAACCAGCGAAAATTGAGCCGACATCGGGACAGCCATGCATCTGTACATTGCAGTAATTGTTGGATGCGTACCTCTATTTAGGCAGCGCTATGTGTTGTTTAGTAAGAATGCCGATAAATGTTCGCGAGGAACTGTTGAAGCCCCCCCTGATGGCGAAGGTCGATGACAACTGCGTCAGTTGCCCTTCTGTGGCGCTTTCCTGGACGCTGCAGGTTTAGTGCGTCGACTGGGCCTTTTGTTACGCGGTTCTACAAATACTGTTCTTTCTGGCAACAAACATTCAGTTGAAAGTTAGCGTTTGCCCCTGTTCTGTCTCTCTCGTCAGTGTCTCTTTACGCTATGGTACCGTTCGTTACTTCTATGAAGGTACGGGCACGTTTAACTTGGGTGTTACGATGATTCCTACAAAAAGAAGAACCCACCAATATGTTTGATTCTCTCCCTTGCCAAGCCTCTTCTTGGGATAATAGGTGGTGTTTTCGTTATTAAGAATGGCCGGTGTACTAATACGAGAAAAGAAAAGAGCATTGCCTTCTTCATTGTTTCTCGTAGTCTGTAGAGGCTCCGAGGGACAATGAAGAAGGCAGTGCTCGTAGAAGGCGTAGAACGTGTCCCATATGATCCATAATTGCAGTTTCGATGAGCGCACACATTGGGCAAGACCATCGCCATTCCTGGGCTTTTTATGTGCGATGCGCTCTGCGCAACGTCTTCCAGGTCTTGGGGTCGAGATATTTAGGGTCGAGTGCGAATGCGAATGAATTGCTCGAAGTCAATTCATTTCATAAGTCGTTTGCTTCGATTATAATGTCGTTATATGCAAGTGTCATTGCATTCGAATGATATATAAACGTCCAGCGTGACAGCAACGTTAATAAAATGGTCAGCGCCCTTTGCAGGGTTGCTCGTGCTTGTCGGGCATGCAAGGTGTTCTTTCCATCTTTGTACGGGCTATGACCAACGACGGCTGTGCGTGGATTAAGTGTGTTTTTGCTTACGCGGCCATGTCGAAGTCAGATCGGCGACCGCGGAACCCTCCACCGAACTGGCCGGGTGCGCCTCCGAAG
>CM023487.1:35905621-36340940 GCA_013339685.2 Hyalomma asiaticum | reverse complement strand
CTATTTACAGCGATATCATATTTTGCTAGATTTTCACTTAATTTACCAAGGCTATAGACTTGATATTTTCGTGAAAAAATGCGACCCCCGTTCAAACCAAACGAAACTGGCCGATTTACAGCGATATCATTTATTGCTCGATTTTCATTTAATTTCCCAAGGCTATAACTTGATATTTTTGAGAAAAATGCGACCCCGTTCAAACCGAACGAAACTTGGCCGATTTACAGCGATATCGTATTTTGCTCGATTTTCATTAATTTCCCAAGGCTTAGAGACTTGATATTTTGAGAAAAATGCGACCCGTTCAAACCGAACGAAACTGGCCGATTTACAGCGATATCGTATTTTGCCCGATTTTCATTAATTTCCAAGGCTATAGACTTGATATTTTTGAGAAAAATGCGACCCCGTTCAAACCGAACGAAACTGGCCGATTTACAGCGATATCGTATTTTGCTCGATTTTCATTAATTTCCCAAGGCTATAGACTTGATATTTTTGAGAAAAATGCGACCCCGTTCAAACCGAACGAAACTGGCCGATATACAGCTATATCGTATTTTGCTCGATTTCATTAATTCCCAAGGCTATAGACTTGATATTTTTGAGAAAAATGCGACCCCGTTCAAACCGAACGAAACTGGCCTATTTACAGCGATATCATATTTTGCTCGATTTTCATTAATTTCCCAAGGCTATAGACTTGATATTTTTGAGAAAAATGCGACCCCGTTCAAATCGAACGAAATTGGCCGATATACAGCTATATCGTATTTTGCTCGATTTTCATTAATTTCCCAAGGCTATAGACTTGATATTTTTGAGAAAAATGCGACCCCGTTCAAACCGAACGAAACTGGCCGATTTACAGCGATATCATATTTTGCTCGATTTTCATTAATTTCCCAAGGCTATAGACTTGATATTTTTGAGAAAAATGCGACCCCGTTCAAACCGAACGAAACTGGCCGATTTACAGCGATATCAGTATTTTGCTCGATTTTCATTAATTTCCCAAGGCTATAGACTTGATATTTTTGAGAAAAATGCGACCCCGTTCAAACCGAACGAAACTGGCCGATTTACAGCGATATCATATTTTGCTCGATTTTCATTAATTTCCCAAGGCTATAGACTTGATATTTTGAGAAAAATGCGACCCCGTTCAAACCGAACGAAACTGGCCTATTTACAGCGATATCGTATTTTGCTCGATTTTCATTAATTTCGCAAGGCTATAGACTTGATATTTTTGAGAAAAATGCGACCCCGTTCAAACCGAACGAACTGGCCGATATACAGCGATATCGTATTTTGCTCGATTTTCATTAATTTCCCAAGGCTATAGACTTGATATTTTTGAGAAAAATGCGACCCCGTTCAAACCGAACGAAACTGGCCGATTTACAGCGATATCATATTTTGCTCGATTTTCATTAATTTCCCAAGGATATAGACTTGATATATTGAGAAAAATGCGACCCCGTTCAAATCGAACGATATTAGCCGATATACAGCTATATCGTATTTTGCTCGATTTTCATTAATTTCCCAAGGCTATAGA
Organism: Hyalomma asiaticum; assembly: GCA_013339685.2. Lineage (NCBI taxonomy): Eukaryota > Metazoa > Arthropoda > Arachnida > Ixodida > Ixodidae > Hyalomma > Hyalomma asiaticum. Next base: position 36,339,373 of record CM023487.1, on the reverse strand, counting down.
CTTGATATTTTTGAGAAAAATGCGACCCCGTTCAAACCGAACGAAACTGGCCGATTTACAGCGATATCATATTTTGCTCGATTTTCATTAATTTCCCAAGGCTATAGACTTGATATTTTTGAGAAAAATGCGACCCCGTTCAAACCGAACGAAACTGGCCGATTTACAGCGATATCATATTTTGCTCGATTTTCATTAATTTCCCAAGGCTATAGACTTGATATTTTTGAGAAAAATGCGACCCCGTTCAAATCGAACGAAATTAGCCGATATACAGCGATATCGTATTTTGCTCGATTTTCATTAATTTCCCAAGGCTATAGACTTGATATTTTTGAGAAAAATGCGACCCCGTTCAAACCGAACGAAACTGGCCGATTTACAGCGATATCATATTTTGCTCGATTTTCATTAATTTCCCAAGGCTATAGACTTGATATTTTGAGAAAAATGCGACCCCGTTCAAATCGAACGATACTGGCCGATTTACAGCGATATCAGTATTTTGCTCGATTTTCATTAATTTCCAAGGCTATAGACTTGATATTTTTGAGAAAAATGCGACCCCGTTCAAATCCGAACGAAACTAGGCCGATATACAGCGATATCGTATTTTGCTCGATTTTCATTAATTTCCCAAGGCTATAGACTTGATATTTTTGAGAAAAATGCGACCCCGTTCAAACCGAACGAACTGGCCGATTACAGCGATATCGTATTTTGCTCGATTTTCATTAATTTCCCAAGGCTATAGACTTGATATTTTTGAGAAAAATGCGACCCCGTTCAAACCGAACGAAACTGGCCGATTTACAGCGATATCATATTTTGCTCGATTTTCATTAATTTCCCAAGGCTATAGACTTGATATTTTTGAGAAAAATGCGACCCCGTTCAAATCGAACGAAATGGCCGATATACAGCTATATCGTATTTTGCTCGATTTTCATTAATTTCCCAAGGCTATAGACTTGATATTTTGAGAAAAATGCGACCCCGTTCAAATCGAACGATATTAGCCGATATACAGCTATATCGTATTTTGCTCGATTTTCATTAATTTCCCAAGGCTATAGACTTGATATTTCTTGAGAAAATGCGACCCCGTTCAAACCGAACGAAACTGGCCTATTTACAGCGATATCATATTTTGCTCGATTTTCATTAATTTCCCAAGGCTATAGACTTGATATTTTTGAGAAAAATGCGACCCCGTTCAAACCGAACGAAACTGGCCGATTTACAGCGATATCATATTTTGCTCGATTTTCATTAATTTCCCAAGGCTATAGACTTGATATTTTTGAGAAAATGCGACCCCGTTCAAACCGAACGAACTGGCCGATTTACAGCGATATCAGTATTTTGCTCGATTTTCATTAATTTCCCAAGGCTATAGACTTGATATTTTTGAGAAAAATGCGACCCCCGTTCAAACCGAAGAAATTAGCCGATTACAGCTCGATTTTCATTAATTTCCCAGGCATAGACTTGATATTTCTGAGCAAATGCGAGCCCGTTCAAACCGGACACGAAACTGGCCTATTTACAGCGATATCTGCCTATGCGGGAAAACGCAGTTTTGTACGACTTCTGAATCGAGTCAAAAGTTTCACAAAAGACCCAAGGACTATAGTCTTACCTTTTTTGGCATTTTTGGGCACGGAATTTTTGAGAGACCGTCTTTTATTCAGGAAGGCGCGCAATAAGTAGAGGGGATGCTCTAGGATGCGGGAAAAGCATTTTTGCGATTCTGATCGAGTCAAAATTTCACAAAAAACCCAATACTATAGTCTTACCTTTTTTGCATTTTGGGAAGATTTGAGAGACCGTATTTTTATTCAGGAAGGCGCGCAATAAGTAGAGGAATGCTCTACGATGCGGGAAAACGCATTTGTGCGACTTCTGATCGAGTCAAAATTTCACAAAAAAACCAATACTATAGTCTTACCTTTTTGGCATTTTGGGCAAGATTTTGAGAGACCGTATTTTTATTCAGGAAGGCGCGCAATAAGTAGAGGAATGCTCTAAGATGCGGGAAAACGCATTTTGTGCGACTTCTGATCGAGTCAAAATTTCACAAAAAACCCAATACTATAGTCTTACCTTTTTTGGCATTTTGGGCAAGATTTTGAGAGACCGTATTTTTATTCAGGAAGGCGCGCAATAAGTAGAGGAATGCTCTAAGATGCGGGAAAAACGCATTTTGTGCGACTTCTGATCGAGTCGAAATTTCACAAAAAACCCAATACTATAGTCTTACCTTTTTGGCATTTTGGGCAAGATTTTGAGAGACCGTATTTTTATTCAGGAAGGCGCGCAATAAGTAGAGGAATGCTCTAAGATGCGGGAAAACGCATTTTGTGCGACTTCTGATCGAGTCAAAATTTCACAAAAACCCAATACTATAGTCTTACCTTTTTGGCATTTTGGGCAAGATTTTGAGAGACTGTATTTTATTCAGGAAGGCGCGCAATAAGTAGAGGAATGCTCTAGATGCGGGAAAACGCATTTTGTGCGACTTCTGATCGAGTCAAAATTTCACAAAATCCCAATACTATAGTCTTACCTTTTTGGCATTTTGGGCAAGATTTTGAGAGACCGTATTTTATTCAGGAAGGCGCGCAATAAGTAGAGGAATGCTCTAAGATGCGGGAAAAGCGCATTTTGTGCGACTTCTGATCGAGTCAAAATTTCACAAAAACCCAATACTATAGTCTTACCTTTTTTGGCATTTTGGGCAAGATTTTGAGAGACCGTATTTTTATTCAGGAAGGCGCGCAATAAGTAGAGGAATGCTCTACGATGCGGTAAAACGCATTTTGTGCGACTTCTGATCGAGTCAAATTTCACAAAAAACCAATACTATAGTCTTAACCTTTTTTGACATTTGGGGCAAATTTGAGAGACCGTATTTTTATTCAGGAAGGCGCGCAATAAGTAGAGGAAGCTCTACGATGCGGGAAAACGGCATTTTGTGCGACTTCTGATCGAGTCAAAATTTCACAAAAAACCCATACTATAGTCTTACCTTTTTTGCATTTTGGGCAAGATTTTGAGAGACCGTATTTTTATTCACGAAGGCGCGGAATATGTAGAGGAATGCTCTACGATCCGGGAAAACGCATCTTGTGCGACTTCTGATCGACTCAAAATTTCACAAAAAACCCAATACCTTCTTTAGCATTTTGGGCAAGATTTTGAGAGACCGTATTTTCATTCAGGAAGGCGCGCATAAGTAGAGGAATGCTCTAAGATGCGGGAAAACGCATTTTGTCTCGAGCAGAAGTCGCACAAAATGCGCTTTACCGCATCGTAGAGCATTCCTCTACTTATTGCGCGCTTTCCTGAATAAAAATACGGTCTCTCAAAATCTTGCCCAAAATGCCAAAAAAGGTAAGATTATAGTCTCGGGTCTTTTATGAAATTTTGATTCGATCAGAAGTCGCACAAAATGCCTATCTCCCTGATCTCAACGTCATGCAAGCTTCTGGAGCACATAATACATAACCACATTGCTGAGTTCCTTTCAAAAAATAAGATATTATCATGCAATCAGCATGGCTTCAGAAAAGAATTTTCCACGTGCACTCAATTAGTAACCACAGTACACGATTTCGCTAAGGCGATAAATTCAGGTAAACAGGTCGATGCAATTTTCATGGACTTCGCTAAAGCCTTTGACAAGGTTTCCCACAAAAAGCTACTCCACAAACTTGATGTCACTCTGGGTAATGCCGAAATTGTTACTTGGATTTCTGCGTATCTCACAAACCGACAGCAATATGTTTCGTTTAAAAACCGTGCCTCTAAGAGGCTTCCTGTTGACTCTGGCGTTCCACAGGGTTCTGTACTCGGACCACTTTTGTTTCTTCTCTTCATTAATGATATTGGCAACGACATTCCCGTGAAAATTAAACTGTATGCGGATGATTGTGTAATTTATTCGGAAATAGATAGCGTCAGTGACCAGCTACGACTAAATGAAGCGTTTGAAAAAATTGTAAAATGGTGTAACGATTGGCAGATGACTATCAACTTCGACAAAACAGTTTTTATGAAAATTTCGCGCAAGCGCAGCAATCTGCACTTCCAGTACTCGGCGCGTAATGTATTGCTCGCTGAGGTCGAACACATAAAATATCTTGGCATATGGATTTCCAATGATCTCAGATGGACCAAACACATCAATACTGTGTGTAATTCTGCCAATCTTCCTCAGGCGGGCTCTGAGGCTAACAACTCCAGAGGTTCGTCTACTTGCATTTAACGCGATTGTGCAGCCTGTATTAGATTACGCTTCTGTAATCTGGTACCCTTTCACTAAAAAAGACATTGATAAAATTGAAGGTATTCAAAAGCGGGCGGTTAGGTACATATATAACATGATTGACGTAGCGCTAAAGACGAAGACGTAAGAAAACACAGAGTGCACAGGACGAGCGCTGTCTCGCAACTGAAAGATTTATTTCGAAAAACCCAACAGGATATAAACAGCAAGGCATAACAGATGTTGAGGGACGTATTAATTCAGAAGGCGCAGCAATAGTAGAGGAAGGGCTACTGATGCGGGGGGAAAAACGCCATTTTGTGCGACTTTGCTGATCGACTCAAAATTTCACAAAAAAACCCAATACTATAGTCTTACCTTTTTTGGCATTTTGGGTAAGATTTTGAGCGACCGTATTTTTATTCACGAAGGCGCGGAATATGTAGAGGAATGCTCTACGATCCGGGAAAACGCATCTTGTGCGACTTCTGATCGACTCAAAATTTCACAAAAAACCCAATACTATAGTCTTACCTTTTTTGGCATTTTGGGTAAGATTTTGAGAGACCGTATTTTAAGTCAGGATGGGCACAATAATAGGATGTTTATGATGCGGGAAAATGCATTTGTGCGACTTCTGATCGAGTCACAAAAAACCCCACTACTATAGTCTTACCTTTTTTGGCATTTTGGGCAAAATTTTGAGAGACCGTATTTTTATTCTGATCGAGTCAAAACTTCACAAAAAACCCCATACTATAGTCTTACCTTTTTTGGCATTTTGGGTAAGATTTTGAGACCGTATTTTTATTCACGAAGGCGCGCAATATGTAGAGGAATGCTCTACGATGCGGGAAAACGCATTTTGTGGGAGTTCTGATCGACTCAAAATTTCACAAAAAACCCAATACTATAGTCTTACCTTTTTTGGCATTTTGGGTAAGATTTGAGAGACCGTATTTTTATTCAGGATTGCGCGCAATAAGTAGAGGAATGTTCTAGGATGCGGGAAAATGCATTTTGTGCGACTTCTGATCGAGTCAAAATTTCACAAAAAACCCAATACTATAGTCTTACCTTTTTCGGCATTTTGGGTAAGTTTTTGAGAGACCGTATATTTATTCAGGAAGGCGCGCAATAAGTAGAGCAATGCTCTATGATGCGGCCAAGCGCATTTAGAGCGACTTCTGATCGAGTCAAAATTTCACAAAAAACCCAATACTACAGTCTTACCTTTTTTGGCATTTTGGGCAAAATGTTGAGAGACCGTATTTTTATTCAGGAAGGCGCGCAATAAGTAGAGGAATACTCTAGGATGCGGGAAAATGCATATTTTGCGACTTCTGATCGAGTCAAAATTTCACAAAAAACCCAATACCTTCTTTGGCATTTTGGGCAAGATTTTGAGAGACCGTATTTTCATTCAGGAAGGCGCGCAATAAGTAGAGGAATGCTCTAAGATGCGGGAAAACGCATTTTGTCTCGAGCAGAAGTCGCACAAAATGCGCTTTACCCCATCGTAGAGCATTCCTCTACTTATTGCGCGCCTTCCTGAATAAAAATACGGTCTCTCAAAATCTTGCCCAAAATGCCAAAAAAGGTAAGATTATAGTCTCGGGTCTTTTATGAAATTTTGATTCGATCAGAAGTCGCACAAAATGCCTATCTCCCTGATCTCAACGTCATGCAAGCTTCTGGAGCACATAATACATAACCACATTGCTGAGTTCCTTTCAAAAAATAAGATATTATCATGCAATCAGCATGGCTTCAGAAAAGGATTTTCCACGTGCACTCAATTAGTAACCACAGTACACGATTTCGCTAAGGCGATAAATTCAGGTAAACAGGTCGATGCAATTTTCATGGACTTCGCTAAAGCCTTTGACAAGGTTTCCCACAAAAAGCTACTCCACAAACTTGATGTCACTCTGGGTAATGCCGAAATTGTTACTTGGATTTCTGCGTATCTCACAAAGCGACAGCAATATGTTTCGTTTAAAAACCGTGCCTCTAAGAGGCTTCCTGTTGACTCTGGCGTTCCACAGGGTTCTGTACTCGGACCACTTTTGTTTCTTCTCTTCATTAATGATATTGGCAACGACATTCCCGTGAAAATAAACTGTATGCGGATGATTGTGTAATTTATTCGGAAATAGATAGCGTCAGTGACCAGCTACGACTAAATGAAGCGTTTGAAAAAATTGTAAAATGGTGTAACGATTGGCAGATGACTATCAACTTCGACAAAACAGTTTTTATGAAAATTTCGCGCAAGCGCAGCAATCTGCACTTCCAGTACTCGGCGCGTAATGTATTGCTCGCTGAGGTCGAACACATAAAATATCTTGGCATATGGATTTCCAATGATCTCAGATGGACCAAACACATCAATACTGTGTGTAATTCTGCCAATCAAAAGCTTTTCTTCCTCAGACGGGCTCTGAGGCTAACAACTCCAGAGGTTCGTCTACTTGCATTTAACGCGATTGTGCAGCCTGTATTAGATTACGCTTCTGTAATCTGGTACCCTTTCACTAAAAAAGACATTGATAAAATTGAAGGTATTCAAAAGCGGGCGGTTAGGTACATATATAACAGTTTTGGGCGGACGTCGATGACAGATTTGCTGAACAGAGCCAATCTTCCAACTTTGACACAAAGGAGTCGCGTTCTCAGACTAAAATTTTTGTTCCAGCTAATCAAGGGACACTACAGCGTAGATATTTCCGAACTTTTTTCCTTTTCAACAGGTTATGCTACAAGGCAACGGCATGCACTAACAATTATCCCCTTCACTAGTCGCAATAACTGCTTTAAATACTCATTTTTTCCCAGAGTCGTAACTGAATGGAATCAACTGTCCAACGATGCGGTGTTGCAGCCATCCCTCAATTTGTTTATGTCTCATATTGCGTAACTAGCATTGTGTAACTTATGTATTTTGTTACTGTTGCACTTGCAAGTGACGAGTTGTTCCAGTTACACTTAAGGTGTATATTTATTTCATGTATTGTCTTTGTACCAGTACTTATTTGTTATATTTTTTGTATTATTGTTTTATTTTTGCCCTGCGAGTGCTATTATAAATTTGTATCCCCATCCTGCGAAAATACCGTAACGGGATTGCAGTATTTGTAAATAAATAAATAAAAAATAAATAAAATGACTGAAATTTAGGGACACGGGGAAAAGAACAGCACAAACTGCATTCGTAGGCATTCCATGTAAGATCTTGGAGGACACAAATATCGATGAGAAACTGACGTCTCTACACTGAAGCAGCGCATATCATGAACAGCGCGCTGAAAGGACGGCGCCTCCCGAAAAGCGAGGCTGGTGCAGCGGCAGTCGCGGAGTCGATCGGCACTGCGTGCGTGCCAGTTGTTGCCGTAAGATAAAGATGAAAGCCGTACGGAGAAAAACGAAGTAGTTGACGATGTCCCCGCGCGTCACTTCGAGTACACAGCGTTGGTGCCCGTCGGCGTCCGGCAGCTTCGTGTAGGGATCGACATCGTCGCACGTTCGCGCATTTGCTCACATAAACATCGTGCCGATACGATTAACTCAGGCTGATAATCTTTCCGCGAGGGACGGCGGCGACATTGCGCCTAGAAATTTAGAGAAAACGAACCAAAACGCGGTCGAATCAACGAATGTATGAACGGCGCTGCAGGGAACGAAACAAGAAGTGGTCCCCATGGTCCTCCAGCATGCCCGTCGCGCCGACAGCGGGGCAGTCGTGACGTCACGTGCAAGCTATGTATACCCAATTTTTCGGCACAAGGTCCCCCATCACTTTCATCGGTCCAAAACGGGTCCCTGGCGCGTTCACGTCTGAGAACAACTGATACAGAGCATGGTCAACCATGCTTCCCGCGCCGCTCATTGCCAGAAGTATTCTAGCGCCACCTGTGCAGTGAACACAGAAATAGAAAAAGAGCGGCTGCGGAGATCACCCCACAGGGGTCGCTAACATATGAAGCTAGCTTCTTTCCGTTTTTTTTTCATTTGCTTCGGCAGATCAAGGTTCAGCAGATTGTCTGGAGAGGTCGCCACTCTTCCATTTCACGTATTATGTTTGAAGCACATCGGTGGTAAAATAAATTATCATGCGGCAAATATCAGTAACATGATGCAGGAAGACAGGTGAACCGAATATGTAAACCACACGCTTTGAAAGACATTTGCTGCAACGTGCGAAGTTTGCAGGAGAATGAATATCAGGCTTGAGATCTTGTTGGTATGATGCAGCGCAACATATAGAGAGAAGTAATAAAGAGCTTGGTGGCACTAGCCACCACTTCGATTCATACATTCACGTTTAATCCTAAGATCCCCTGATATGTGCAGATACAACAAAATATGCCGAAATAACTTCGGGAAGCCCACACAGCACTTCGGATGGTGATTTAAAAACCTCGCCCCGCCACTGTGGTCTAGTGGTTATGGCACGCGGCAGCAGGTCCGAAGGTCGCGGGATCGAATCCCGGCCGCGGCGGCTGCATTTTGATGGAGGCGAAATGTGGAGGCCCGTGTTCTGTGCGATGTCAGTGCACGTAAGGAACCCAAGGTGGTCGAAATTTCGAGAGACCTCCACTATGGCTTCTCTCATAATCATAGCTGGTTTTGGTACGTTAAACCCCACATTCACCAACCAATCGATTTCAAATCCTCGCCAGAGGTGCTCACCTTTGTTCACTTCCTACTCTTACCTTGATCTCTTTTTTGCTCCTATCACTTGCTCGAAGTCGGGCTTCATGAACTCGACTCATCCCCTAGAAACCTTCGTTTTCGAAGGTTTGGAGAACTACTACTTTCCATACATTTACGCGCTTGTCAACTGACACACTTCTTGGTCTCCTGTACTTCGGACGCGGTCACAGCGGGACAGTGGTGAACTTATTTTGGTGTAATGGTAATTAACCTGCTTGTAGAAAAGTGTTTGACACGTTCGATGTCTACTAGGGGGGTGGCCAACCAAATTTCCCGCGCCGCTCATGGCCAGGGGTATTGGACCGCCACCTCTGGACGAAGCACGGAAATGGGAAGAAAAAGCAGTTGCGAATATTGCCCGACAGGTGCCGCTGATGTGAAGAGGAAATCAATTGGAAGGGTACGAAGCGTTGGGTTACATCCAGAAGTTAACAGCCGGTTCGTTTAAAAAGATCGTCCAAGAGATTCCCCCAGCGGATAAAACCATGACGGAGAGCGAAACTAAGGAAGAGCTAGAACTTGGGAATTTCAACTGGAAAAAGGCCGAAGGAAAAATTCCAAAGCGCACTGCTCTGGGTATAGATGGGGTCCCCGTTAGCCTCATTAACGAAACAGGACAGAACACTAAAGAAGCATTATTGAAAGCCGTAGAAAAATGCTTACAGAAGAGGCAAATACCGGACAGTTGGCGAAAAAGCAGAATGAACTTAATCAATAAAGGCAAGGGGGAAAAGAATAACATTCGCTCTTATAGACCGCTAACCATTACATCGGTACTATACAGGATGGCTATGCAAGCAGTAAAATTAAAAATAGAAGCATGGGCAGAACGTAACAATATTTTGGGAGAACTTCAGAATGGATTTCGAGTAGACAGGCGTTTAGACGATAACCTATTTGTTCTTACTCAGTGTATAAAAATATCTAAAATAGAAAGGAGGCCGTTGTATGTGGCTTTTCTAGACATCACTGGAGCGTATGACAATGTCAATCAGGAAATATTGTGGGAAATTTTGGAAGGAATGGGCATAGGCAGGCGACGATTGTGTACAGCTTTTGAGGGAAATATATTGAGAAAATACAGTTTGCATAGAATGGGAAGGAATCAGTAGCAGAGAGAACGTTGATATTAGCAAGGGGCTGAGACAGGGATGTCCTTTGCCGCCGCTGTTATTCATGCTGTACATGGTTAGAATGGAAAAAGCGCTAGGAGATAGCAACATTGGTTTTAATCTGTCACACAAACAGGGCGGCGTGATGATTGAGCAGATGCTTCCGGGTTTATTTTATGCTGATGATATTGTCTTATTCGCGGACAGTCGAGATGATGTACAACGGCTGGTGAATATATGCGGGAAGGAAGGCGAGGCTCTAGGACTAGGATTTAGTGTAACAAAATGCGCACTGATGGTATTCAATGATCCCAAGGACCAGGAGGTATCCATACAGGGCCAAGAAATACCGAGAGTAAGCGAATACAAGTACCTTGGCGTATGGGTTAATGAGGGTGATATATACATGAAGGTACACGAAAAAGCCTTGGCAGCAAAGGGGAAAAGGAACGCAGCAATAATGAAGCACAGAGCGTTATGGGGACACAATAGGTACGTGGTGCTTAGGGGTCTGTGGAAAGGGGTAATGGTACCGGGGCTTACATTTGGGAACTCAGTGGTGTGCATGAGGCCAGAGATACAATCAGGAATAGATGTGAATCAAAGAACTGTGGGACGCCTCGCGTTGGGTGCCCACGGGAAAACGTCAAACGAGGCTGTAAAGGGCGATATGGGGTGGGCGAGTTTTGAGGCAAGGGAAGCGCAGAGCAAAATAAGGTTTGAAGAAAGGCTAAGGAATATGAAAGAGAGTAGGTGGACAGTGAAGGTGTTCCGCTATTTATATAGAAAGAGCGTTGACACGCAGTGGAGAAAGAGAACTAGGAGGCTCACCAGTAAATATACCGCTCTAAGAGAACTGACAACAAAGTGCGTAAAGGGAAAAGTCAGAGAGGCGGAGAAGATTTACTAGAGGGCAGCGATGGAAAAGAAAAACCGACTCTGAATAACTACCGAGAGGGCAAAAACGAAATAAAGAGGGAGGCATTTTATGATAATCCAAGAGGAAGCGCTTTATTGTTTGAAGCGAGATCGGGCTGCCTTAGAACGCGTATTTATAAAGCGAAATTCAGTAAAGAAGAAGAAAAATGCACATGCTGTGAGGAGGATAGGGAAACGACGGAGCATGTTCTGATTGAATGCGGAAATATCCACCCAGGTGTACGTTTGGGCACCACCCTACAGGAAGCCTTGGGTTTTAGGGCGAACAACGGGAAGCTGAACATAGCCGCGATTGAAATAAGTAAGAGACGGTTAGAATACTGGTGGCAGAAAACTAGAGAGAACGGACAAAAATAATTATAGGGGAAAATATGTACTTTCTGCCATAAGGGGCAGGGAACTGGGCTATGAATTTCCGTTTTTGCTATAGTATGATCGATTTGATTGAAGTAAAATTAAAAGGCATAAGGAAAATTTAAAGAGAGAAAAAAAAAGTTCTTAAATCTTCTTACGAGCCTGGTGGCGCACGTGTCACCAGCCCCGTTACAAAGGGGACGCTCATAGCATCCATCCATCCATCCATCCATCCATCCATCCATCCATCCACTAAATAAAGAGGGAGGCATTTTATCATAATTCAAGAGGAAGCGCTTTACTGTTTAAAGCGAGATCGGTTTGCCTTAGAACGCGTAGTTATAAAGCAAAATTCAGCAAAGAAAAAAATGCACATGCTCTGAGGAAGATAGGGAAACGACGGAGCATGTTCTGACTGAATGCGGAAATATCCAGCCAGGTTTACATCCTTGGGTTTTAGGAAGAACAACGGAAAGCTGAACATACCTGTTATTGAAATAAGTAAGATACGGTTAGAATACTGGTGGCAGAAAACTAGAGAGAACGGACAAAAATAATTATAGGGAAAAATAAGGACTTTCTGTCATAAGGAGCCAAGAACTGGGCTATGAATTTACGTTTTTGCTATACCATGATCGATTTAATTGAAGTAGATTTAAAATACATCAGGTCCACGTAAAGAGAAAGAGGAAAGAAAAAGTTCTTAAATTTGTTACGAGCCTGGTGGCGTACATGTGACCGCTCCGTTAGAAAGGGGACGCTCATAGCATCCATCCATCCATCCGTCCACCCATCCAGCAGTGGAAAAGAAATGGGCTTTGAGCAACTACAGAAAAGGCGAAGACGAAATTAAGAGAGAAAAGTTTTTATCATAAATCAAACGGAAGCGCTTTACTACATGAAGCAACGTCAGGATGTCTGAGAACATGAAGTTACAGAGCGAAACTCAATACAGGAGGGGATACCTGTACGTGCTGTGGAAAAACTAGGGAAACGACAGAGCATGTTTTGTTTAAACGTACAGATATCCACCCAGGTGTGTGGGTGTCTACTAACCTGCAGGAGGCCGTAGGTTTCAGGGATAGCACGGGCAAGCTGAACATGTTGGCGATGGAGATAAGTAAAAGGCGCTTAGAGTATTGGTGGCGGAAAGGTATGGAGCACATAGAAACGCTAAGTAGTTCGATTAGCGTTGCAACTTCACAGCGGAACGCTGCTTACTAAAATAGGCACGTGCAGAGAAATATTTTTGGTGAAATGTGTGGAATTCGGAAAAATGGGAGTTTGTAGAGGAAAGAATAAAGGTAGAGGTTTGTGGCCCGCTGGCCACCACTCCATTGTAAAGGGGACGCTTATAACATCGATCTATCCATCCGTCCATGCTAGAGTATATGACCTCCCGGGAACATATATATTCCCCAAGGGGAACACGTACAGTAACTCTAGAGCTTGCTCTGGACCAGCGGGGGAAGGGGATATTGAGGCACCCTGGAGTTTGCTTCTTCATGTTCTTTATTTTTTGCGCCAGTGCAAGGTTTTACGGAGTGTCTGCAGAGGTGACCAGTGTTGCACTTCATGTCTTATCTTTCAAACAAAGTTGTGGGATATTAAATTACTCTGCAATAAAGATCAGTGAGAGGGCACATGAAGGTTGCTGACGGAAATCTGTAAACTACACACAACGATAAGTATTTACTGTGACGCTATAAATTAGCGGAAAGGTGATTGTCGAAATTGACAGCTTATTGGCATGATGCAGCAAAGCATACAGAGAGGTCTAATAAAGACCTTCGTGGCACCAGTGACAAGTTCGATTTTCGTCCTCAAGCTAAAGCGTAACTTATTCCTCGTGGTAGTGACACTTGCGGTACGACAACGAATGGGGCCGTTTTATTCGTACACCCAGTCACTTGAAGCTAACGGGCAATGCGATCATGGGAGGCATAGGGGAAGTTATTTGTAGTTTTTAGATGTAGTGTAGTAGATTTGACAAAAAGTGGAAAGGGAGTTAACGCGCACGACAGAACACATCAGCCATCGGTGAAGACCGAACCCGCAACCTTGGGACAGCGCATCCGATGCTCTACCAGCTGAGCTTCATAGTATACAAACAGCGCGAAAACAACGAGGACGACAGAAGAAACAGGACTAGCGCTGACTACCAACAACTGCGTTTATTATTGCAATGCAAATATATATACGCTTCTGGAAAAGGAAAAATAACAGAGAGGGGAGGGAGAGGATCCACCAGCACATGCGTACATGCCGTGCGTGGTCAAGGAGCGTGGAACGCTTAACCGCGGAGATAGTTTATCTCTTTGTCAGATAGTGTGATAGAAGGGGAGCTGATACATGACGGACAGATAGTTTATCTCTTTGTCAGATAGTGTGATAGAAGGGGAGCTGATACATGACGGACCTGCAGCATGAATGGCGAAGGCTTCATGTATTTCGCGAGCGCGGTTATCGCGATACCGGCGCGCAATGCGCGTCTGGCGGAAGTATTGGGTGCAGCCACACACAGCACAATGTATTGCCAGATTGCTTCCTGTTTTGTTTTTAATGTAGTTCAAATGTTCACGCAAACGGTCGTTCACACACCGACTAGTCTGTCCAATGTAGGTGCTGCCGCAGGATGTGGACACTTCGTAGATGACGCCCACCTTGCACGGGACTAAGTAGGTGTCATGCTTCTTCTTGCACTGCTGACTTGCAGGGCTTGAGTTGACTTTCCTGCACAGCGAGCCGAGTTTTATAGGTGCCGAATAAACAACGTTGACACTGGCGCGCGCCGCAGCTTTCTTGATGCGATGGGACACCATGTAGATAGGGTATCACCACAAGTTTCCCTCTTTGATCAAATGGCTGAGATGTATTCGAACATCGCCGCAGCTCCCTTAGGATGACTTCCGCTAGACCAGATAAAAGCTGATCTGGGAAGCCTGCCGTCATCAATCTCTTGACTTGGTGAGAGAAGCTAGTGGCAACTTGGTGAGAGCAGGACCTTGTTAAGGCATTTTTCATTGCGGACAGCGCAATGGCACGCTTGACAAGCTTGGAATGGCGAGACGTGAATGGAAGAAGGCCCTTCTCTGAGCGGGGCGCGTACTGCCAGCACGTGTGCACAGCACAGAAGCACAACTGAAGGTCAAGAAAACGCAACTGACCATTAGTGGGGAGCTTCTTAGTGAAAGGGAACCCGGGGAAGCACGTCGAGAAATGGGCAAAGATCCTGTCAATCATTTCACTGGTCATTTCAGGAGTCGTCCGGAACAACACCAAAAAATCGTCCACGTACCTGAACGTCCTCACAACGCCGAACAGCCCAATACCTTCTGCAAGCTCCCTGTCGTAACGAGCTAAAAGTAGGTCACTTAGGATAGGGGCAATGCAGGACCCAATGCAGACGCCGTCTCGCTGCACGTACAGGACATCGTCTTGTCTGATGACAGTGGAGGAAATGTAGAGCTGCAGCAGATCCATGAACCTGGAGACACTTGTGCCAACCGCGTTCTGAAAACGGGTTGCACCAAACACTTCGATGCCTTCATGGACGGTGTCAGCAGTCGCTGCCTGGGGTAGGGAATAAAAAAGGTCCTTAATGTCAACTGAAAAGCCTTGTACTCCTGGTGGGCAGATTTCAAGCAGGTATTGTGATACGTCTGGTGGTTTCCGAATGATGAAAGGGTCATTCACTTCAAGTAAGTTCAGGCCATTCTGCAGGTATGTTCCCAAACATTTCTGCCAGGTTCCCGCTTCGGATACAATGGCTCGGAAGGATGAACCGTCTTTGTGCGTTTTCACTGTAAAAAACGCCGAAAGGCAGAGTTCTTTGGAGCCTTTCAGGGAAGCTGTGAGCTTCGAAAGACCAGCTTCTGTGCATTTTTCAAGAGCCCTTTTCTTTGCTTTCGCAGGGTGGAAATCATTGGCTTCTCGGAAGTTGTCTTGCAGAGCTTTGCGGGCTTTGTCGTGGTAAACATCAGACGCTAAGACCACGAACCCGCCCTCTTTGTCGGATTGAAGTAGCTTGAAGTTGCCCTCGCGGAGACACTGCGCTACACTCGCCAGAGGTGGCCGCTTGGTACCGCTTAGTTTAGACGGCAGAGCCTCTACTCATTCGAGGACTATTCGATCGCTTAGCTCTGGGGCTGCCCTGCTAGCGGTGCTACGGACTAGCGCGAGTAGTTCGGTTTTGTCGACTTTTAGGGAAACCGAAAATTTTGGGCCTAGTGCTAAGACCTGTTCGACGCTTTCCGGAGTGGCACCACCACCTACCTTCTGCACCTTCTGTGGATGGCAGGCTGGCGTAGGCTTCTTCGGAACGTTGAGGAGGACATTCCTCCAGAGGAATTCGCTCATTTATGAAGCTGTTCTCAGGTGCTCCCTGAAGTCGCGATTTGCACGTCCAGCTGACCTGTGGCAGCGGTCATTTCCCCGCCCACTTTATTGGGTATTTCTATTGGGTACTCCTGGGAGTGTTAGTGCCGTTCGTATTCTAAGTGGCGAGTTTGAAACACTCTTCTTGCCAGAAGGAGTTACGTAGTAAGTGATCCTATTACGACATGACTGCTGACGAATGAACCCTCGCATCCTACCTAAAGGCACCAAGTGCGGTTGTAGTTCAGTAGTACGAAATGGGCTGCGTTATTTCAGATGACCTCAAGCGCATTAAGGCAATTGAGCCATGGTCCCACATTGCTGCCGTATATTTTAGTTTGCTACGGAGAAGGGTTTTGTATAGTGTGAGCTTGAGAGTGGTAGGAGCAGAGGCAAATATAGGAGCAGGGTGAATGCCAAAATTGACAACTTATTAGCATGATACAGCAAAGCGTACATAGAGAAGTGGTGGCACAACTTCTTGGTGGCAATAGCCACCGCCCTGGTTCACTGGGGTTCCTTACAACATACATTCATACGTGCAGGCACAATAATGCTGGAATGTTTGAAAGCCCACATTTGACACGTTGAATGGTAATCTTAAAAAAACCTCGTCAGAGGTACTCATCTCCATTCATTTCGTACTCTTACCATGACATTTTTCTTCAATAACTTTTCATTTATTTATTTATTTATTTATTTATTTAATTATTTATTTATTTATTTCCTAATTTATTCCAACATACGGCAACCCCGAAAGGCTATTGCAGGAGTGGGCAAATATAATAGATAGTAGAGCGTCACAAAGTGCACTAAACATCAATGATTAGTAACATACGATAAAAACTCACTGAGTGGTAAAGATCCAACAAAACCAGACAGAGCATTCCACAATTCTATAGAATTAACAAGAATTAACAAAAATAAAAACTACATTTAAACTCCTCTGTGCGATGAAAAGAAAAGTAGACATATTCAACTCATGGCAAGTTCTGGTGGTTGCTGGTCGAACTGAGGCTCGTGAACTCGACCCATATCCAGCAAATTTATTCTGGTGTGCGCGAAGCATCGGCGAACTACTTTGCATACACGTAAGCACTTAGCAAGTGACACACTCCTTGTTCCTGGTTTCTGATACTTCGGACGCTCTCATAGCGGGACAATGATGAACTTAATTCGCCGTAATGGTACCTAACCTCCTTTTAGAATAGTGCTTGACGCATGCGATGTAGATTGGCGGTCCATCAAACTTCCCACGCCGCTCATGACCAGAAGCATTGCAGCGGCACCTATGAATTGAGCACGGAAATTAGAAAAAAGAATGCAGTTGTGCAGATTACCCGCTAGCTGTCGGTAACGTACGGAGTTTAAGGACTTCCTGCAGTAATGGGCAGAGAACTGGGCTATGAATTTACGTTTTTCTCTAGTATGATCGATTTAATTGAAGTTGATTTAAAAGGCACGAGGCCAACTTAAGGAAAAAGGGAAAAAAAAAGTTCTTAAATTTTTTACGAGCCTGTTTGCGCACATGTCACCGCCCCGTTGCAAAGGGGACGCTCATAGTATCCATCCATCCATGCTAGGGAGCCTCTATTTCCTCCTCTCCCGCCGCTTTGTAGGTGGGGGGGGGGGGGGGGAGGGGATATTGAGGCACTCCGGAGCTTGCTTCGTTCTGTTCTTTTTTCTTTATTTTCTGCGGCAGCGCAAGGTTTTGCGGGGTGTGTGCAGAGGTCAGCAGTCTCCAATTTAACAGGTTATTTTTCAATCACTGTTGATGGAAATTAAATTGTCCTGTAGTAAAGATCAGTAAGAGGGTGGAGGAAGGTTGCTGACGGAAATCTGTAAACTACACCCATCGATAAATATTTACTGCGACACTTAAATTATTAGGAAGGTGGTTATCAAAACTGACAACCTATTAGCATGATATAGCAGGCCATGTAGAGAGGATTAATAAAGGGCTTTGCGGTACCGCCGACCACCCATTCGTAACTGCAGATACAATATCCATTCATAAGTGGAGTTCCAACAAAATATGCTGAAGTACCCCCTGGAGGATCTCATCAGGCACTTCCGAAGGTAACTACGCATCTTCGTTGACTTCTAACATTTACCGTGACTTGCCTATTTTCCTTCTATCACTTGGCCCCACTTGACCTAAATCAGCTCGGCTCATTTCCTAAAAATCCGCTCTGCCGTCCCCGAAGGATTGGGAAACTACCTTGTATACGTTTGCACGCTTAGCAAGTGACATACTCCTTGGTTTCCTATAGTTCGGACGTTATCATAGCGCGACAATGATATAATTTTTTGGCGTAATTAATCTCCTTGTAGAACAGTGCTTGACACACCCGATGTACGGTGGCGGTCAACCAAATTTCCCGCGGCGCCCATCACGATAAGTCTTGTGGCGCCAGCTCTGAACGGGGCGTGGAAATCGATAAACGTGCAGTTGCCAAGATTACCCGCCATCTGTCGCTAATGTATGGTGCTTGCTTGCTGTATGGTGGAAAGGGGTAATGGTACCGGGGCTTACATTTGGGAACTCAGTGGGGTGCATGAGGCCAGATATACAATCAGGAATGGATGTGAATCACAGAACTGTGGGACGCCTCGCGTTAGGTGCTCACGGGAAAACGACAAACGAGGCTGTAAAGGGTGATATGGGATGGGCGAGTTTTGAGGCAAGGGAAGCGCAGAGCAAAATAAGGTTTGAAGAGAGGCTAAGGAATATGAAAGAGAGCAGGTGGGCAGTGAAGGTGTTCCGCTATTTATATAGAAAGAGCGTTGACACGCAGTGGAGAAAGAGAACTAGGAGGCTCACCAGTAAATATACCGCTCTAAGAGAACTGACAACAAAGAGCGTAAAGGGAAAAGTCAGCGAGGCGGAGAAGATTTACTGGAGGGCAACGATGGAAAAGAAAAACCGACTCTGAATAACTACCGAGAGGGCAAAAACGAAATAAAGAGGGAGGCATTTTATGATAATTCAAGAGGAAGCGCTTTATTGTTTGAAGCGAGATCGGGCTGCCTTAGAACGCGTAGTTATGAATTGAGCACGGAAATTAGAAAAAAAATGCAGTTGCGCAGATTACCAGCCAGCTGTCGGTAATGTACGGAGTTTAAGGACTTCCTGCAGTAAGGGGCAGAGAACTGGGCTATGAATTTACGTTTTTCTATAGTATGATCGATTTAATTGAAGTTGATTTAAAAGGCACGAGGCCAACTTAAGGAGAAAGGGAAAAAAGGTTCTTAAGTTTTTTGCCATGCTGGTTGCGCACATGTCACCGCCCCGCTGCAAAGGGGACGCTCATAGTATCCATCCATCCATGCATGCTAGGGAGCCTCTATTTCCTCCTCTCCCGCCGCACTGTAGGTGGGTGGGGGGAGGGGATATTGAGGCACTCGGGAGCTTGCTTCGTTCTGTTCTTTTTTCTTTATTTTCTGCGGCAGCGCAAGGTTTTGCGGGGTGTGTGCAGAGGTCAGCAGTCTCCAATTTAACAGGTTATTTTTCAATCACTGTAGATGGAAATTAAATTGTCCTGTAGTAAGGATCAGTAAGAGGGTGGAGGAAGGTTGCTGACGGAAATCTGTAAACTACACCCATTGATAAATATTTACTGCGACACTTAAATTATCAGGAAGATGATTATCAAAACTGACAACCTATTAGCATGATATAGCAGGTCATGTAGAGAGGACTAATAAAGGGCTTTGCGGCACCGGCGACCACCCATTCATAACTGCAGATACAACATCCATTCATAAGTGGAGTTCCAACAAAACATGCTGAAATACCCCCTGGAGGCTCACATCGGGCACTTCCGAAGGTAACTACGCACCTTCGTTGACTTCTAACACCGTGACTTGTCTATTTTTCTTCTATCACTTGGCCCCACTTGAGCTAAATCAGCTCGACTCATTTCCTAAAAATCCGTTCTGGCGTCCCCGAAGGATTGTCAAACTACATTGCATACGTTTATGCGCTTGGCAAGTGACGTACTTCTTGGTTTCCTATACTTCGGATGTGATCATAGCGCGACAATGATGAAATTTTTTTGGCGTAATTGATCTCCTTGTAGAACAGTGCCTGACGCACCCGATGTAGGCTGGCGGTCAAGCAAATTTCTCGCGCCACCCATCACGATGAGTCTTGTGGCGCCAGCTCTGAACGGGGTGTGGAAATCGATAAAAGTGCAGTTGCGAAGATTACCCGCCAGCTGTAGCTAATGCATTACGCTTGCTTCGGGGCGGCCATGTAGGGCGGCGGGGAAAGTTGATATCGCGGAGCCCTGTATATGGTAAACTAGAATGCTGTGCCCTGGAGCTTGCTATTTTCTGTGCTTTCTTTTTTTTTTTTTTGATCGCGGTGTGAGGTTTTGCGGAGTGTCTGCACAGGTCGCCAGTTTTCACTTTCAAGTGTTATCGCCCTGACGCAGCTGTGAGAAAATAAGTCATCTTACGGTATATGTCAGTAAAATGGTGCAGGAAGAGTGGCGATGGCAATCCGGAAACCACACGAAACGAAAAGTATTTACTTGAAATTATCAGTTACGCTATTATAAAAACTGACAGCTTATTAGCATCATAAAGCGGACCATGAGGAGAGGAATAACAGAGAACATGGCGTGGCACTGGCGACTCCGCCGATTCAAGTGGGATGCTGCTAACTTCTATTTATATGCGCAGATACAAGCGAATATGCTGCAATAACTCCTGGAATCCCACATTTGGCGCTTCGGAGGGTAATTACGAACCTTCGGTCAATTTGGCACCATTGTTCACTACGAGCATGGCGCCATGCGGAAGCAGGGACATCTCTTTGCAAATAAATCCGGCCCTGCGGCAATGCCTGTACCTGAGTAGCCCATTTACAAGTGCTGCATAGAGCACACAGGAAAGAGAATGGCAGTGAACACAAACTCGCGAAGTAGGTGTTAATTAAATCGAAGCTGATTTCGACGTCACGAGGTGGCCCATTTTGCGCTCACTTACTCGCCATAGACTTCGAAATTTATATTGCAGTATTTCTAGGCTATAATTGCAACTGATATTGTGTACACGTATGCGTGTGCCTAAGATAATCCTACTTGTCAAGGTGTTCCGCCTTTAACATTTCTTTTTTTATTTGGCAGTACCCAAAGACCCCGCTAATAAATGCGGTGCTATATAAGGGGTTGGTACTTTCACCATACACGCATGTCATTACAGTATACATAAGGGAAACCTAATCAACGAAGGTCGAAACACAAAACGTGATGGTCACGAAGTTAAACACGTGAGCAGAGAAATAAAGCATACATTTATGTTATCGTACATAACCGCATATACCGGGTGTTTCAGAGAGTGTGTCCATAAATATGCTACAGGCATAAAAGCAGATGCCCCGCCACAGTGGTCTATTGGTTATGACACTCCGCTGCAGATCCGAAGGTCGCGGGATCGAATCTTGGCCGCGGCGGCTGCATTTCGATGGAGGCGAAATGTTGAGGCCCGTGTGCTGCGCGATGTCAGCGCACGTTAAAGAACCCCAGGTGGCTGGAAATTTCCGGAGACCTCCGCTACGGCGTCTCTCATAATCAGAGCTGGTTTTGGGACGTTAAACCCCACAAATCAATCAATCAATCATAAAAGCAGATATTTGCGCACATTTCGCGCAGACGCTTTGTTCATGCTGGCGCGCACTGCGAAATGTCTAGGAGCAATAAATTTGGACATAATTAACAAAATTAAGCTAATTAACTTTGTCACTGATGCTTGACCAACTAGCCTGCAAATACATCCTAATAACTTTTAAAGCAAAGCAGATACACGTTCATACCTAACTGATGAATGGAAGTCAGGAATCGATATCGGTTGTAATGTTTGCAAAAGGGCGACGCAGCTAATTTTTACAGGTCGATGAACTGCGCTTGGTTGCCGCCAGTGTACAGAAACAGCGTTGCCAAAGAGCGTAGTTGCCGTTACTTTCGGTAGTGCTCGCCGCGACACAGTTCTTTCCCTCGCATTGCCAAGCGGCGATGAACAAGGGAGGTAGATGTGGAAATGTAGTGCAATGCATAAACAGATAGCACGCGATCTTGGCACTAAGGATCTTGGAATAACTGCCAAGCAACGGGAAGCGCAATTGTGCATGGTGTGCCAGTGCGAGTAAGGCCTGCAGGCGTAAGATGCAGTCAGCTAGCGACATACACGATGCTGCTAGATGGTGTAGTGTTCCTACGATAAACACGAGAAAGGAGCTCAGCTGGAGCTCATGCCTCGTACCTACATGATGCATCTAAGTGGCAGTGCTCTGCTCTAAATCTGGAATGCTAATTTCGTTGCTACCGACAGTCGGAGTGGCTTCTCCAGGATTTTTTTAATCATTATAATCTCCATATAATAACCTCCGTGGCGTAAACACAAAACTCCAGATTAACAATTAAAAGCAAACAGCATATTTTTGTTTGAATTCAGGCATACGGTGTAGAGGTCAACATTCGCGAATAATTCTGCGCAAACGAGGGCTTTTTGTCGAAAGCCCATGGGTTACTTGTGGTAACTAGCATTGTGAGTTGAAATAATATAATCAAACTCGCAGCTTACATGACTACACGATGAAGATCTTACTCTGAAACCTTGTAGAAGAGAAGCTCAGGGGAAGATGGAGGCTTGAATCGACGAACACATCGCTAAAACCTAGTGCCACTCCTGTGCCAGAAAACACAAAGCATAAAGCCACAATGAAAGGAAGCCGCAAAACAAGCATCAAACCCGCCTTGTGGATGTTAAGGCGCTTGTGTAGAACGGGAACACACTAATACGCGTTCGCGGGTAAGGATTGAGATGCAGATGCTATCGAAAGGGCCGTATGACGTCATTCTAAGCCCTCGTGTGAAGTGAAAACCACATAATCAGCACGTGTGTTGTTTGATGCAGCTTGCTGGACATCCACGTTCGCAGGTCCGGATGGCGGCCAATTTTTGTCTACATATTCATCACTCCAATTTAAGTAAATCGGAGTCATACTAAGTAAGTTTTCAGTCCATCTTAGCGAACGAGAAGGAAGGAGGCAAAGTTGTCAGCGACAAAGCCACCACTTTACTAAAGCCGCAAAGGTTGTCCCCGGAGAACACGTCAGTACTCTCTCTTGCGCGCCCTCAATTACACTTCCCATCATCCCTCCCCACTCTTGTCAGCCTTCTCGGGTTCCTTAAGCCAACCTTTTCCTTTCTTTATTTCTCCATAGTTCCTCCACAGACAGCCAGCCCTCCTGGGCGAACCGCCGAGTGTTGTCCAGTCTCATAAAGCAGTGAAAGAAAGGAAAGAATTAATGACAAAAATCCGAGCAAACGCCGGGAGTAAGACCACGCAAAACAACGAACGCGGGTGAAGACAGGAGCTCTCACAGGCGCAGCGGCAGCGGTCTCCTCCGTGGCTAATGGGGTCAGGCCTCGTAAATATTGCTCGCCGGACGTTGGCATAGCGCGACGTGTGGGCCCCAACTGGCGACTGGCAGGCCGCTCGGGATTGCGCTTCGGGGTTTGCAGCAGCTTGGTCGCATACGCGCGTCGTAAAGAAATATTTATGGCCTGGCCTCCCTTCTCGGCTGTCCTGCTGTTTTTTTTTTTCTTAGCGCGACCACTATATTTTACCGCGGCTCCTGCGCCCGCGGTTCTTGTTGGAGAAGCGAGGCGAAACTTTTTTCGGGAGCAAGAGCAATGAGTGTTCGTGGAGGGCCAGTTGTGGTTCTCGTAATAAGTAGGGAGAAGCGGGAGCAGTGGATGGAAGGAAGGTTCGAGGGGCAAACATAGTTCCAGGCTTCTCCCATACAGTGCAGGCTGTTTAAGTGGCCGGCGCCTCGCCACGGTGGTCTGGTACTCTGGCGCTGATCCGAAGGTCGCGGGATCAAATGCCGGCCGCGGCGGCTGCGTTTCAATGGAGGCGAAATGATGAGGCGCGTGTACTGTGCGATGTCAGCGCACGTTAGAGAACCCCAGGTGGTCAAAATTTCCGGAGCCCTACACGTCGGCGTCTCTCATAATCATATTGTATAGTTTTGCGAAGTAAAACACCCGAAATCAATCAGTGAAGTAGCAGGGGCGGCATCGGCTGCCATGGCTTGTGTATGAGTTAGGACCACCTTCAAAGAAAAATAAAAGGACAAATAAGGTAAGTAAGTGAATGATGCTGTGTGTTGAACGATCGGCACTGCTAAAAGCGGGATGGCAGTTCATTTAAGGAAAAGCCGCCTTATGCAAAAACAAGCTTACCCGACATGTTTTAAACGCGTGGTATCGAAACGGCAGTGCAGGGCGGTTTGCATGGCTGCTAACTGCAGGCCAAATGCGACGGCACACGCTGCCCCCGTTACCGTTCAGTTGGTACTAGTGTCCTGTGCAGTTTAGCTCTAAACACAATGTTTCTCGAAGCGCTTTAGTGTAGTGACCAAGAATCATTATGATACCACCATGCCCAGATGGCACTCCCTGTAATCGTGTGAATTGTAGGTTTCCGGAAGAAAATGGGCGACAACACAGTCGTTGGCTTCACATACAACTAAGACGATCTTCATTTAATGGAAGCGGGCATTGCATGCTTGCATAATTTGCCTATGGTAGATGTGACAGCACCTTATGGACTCCCTGAAGCGGATCTTTTCCGAACTTATGCACGTCATCTTGAAGCCACTAGCTTGGTATCCCTAAGCTTTTCGCAACAGTTGATACATAAAATAAAGCCTTAATTAGGTAACGAGAGCTTCAAGTTTCCGAATACCTTCATATTCATGGCATTATTTACCCCATAAGGGCATACACAAAGTTTCCTATACCCTCCGGAATCTAATATCTGGTTAACCTCCCTGCCTTTCCCCTCTTTTCTCTCTCTCTCTTTCCTATACCCTCAGACATGCGCTTGCGCTC
This sequence comes from Hyalomma asiaticum, assembly GCA_013339685.2. Lineage (NCBI taxonomy): Eukaryota > Metazoa > Arthropoda > Arachnida > Ixodida > Ixodidae > Hyalomma > Hyalomma asiaticum. Next base: position 36,314,699 of record CM023487.1, on the reverse strand, counting down.
ACAGTTTGAACATTCTGGCCTTTCAATAAATAATATTTGCGTACACTTTTGACATTTTCCAATAGACGTCAAATAGTCCAGCGTGCTTGCGTGGATAGATTCGGTCATTTCACTGAGCAATTCGTCGCCTGCAGTTGACACTATTCTCATTATTTCGATATCTCGACGGAAACGGCACACCTTGGATATTGAAAACTGAACCCAACAAGGATGCAGCAGAAAGTCTTTACTGAGGGATTGCAAAGGTTAGGAGCCCAGTAGAGGGCCACAATGGTGTTAGCCGGCCGTAGCACCTGGTCGCTGGTAAGAGATTGCTGGTCAGCCAGGTCAGAGCCGCACAGTCATGCCTCTCGCTGTTCGGGCGTTACTGCTCCTGTCGACCCTGCGTTTTCGAAGAAGATGTTGGGGTGGCTGTAAGAGTGATATAATAAACGAAAACCTGAAACTGTTACCGAGGAAGCAGTCCCACTGAAGGAACAACAGCCTCACCAAACACGACGTGTCAGATCGTGACAAATGTGACGTCCGATTATGGCAATAGCTACCACGAAAATACTATAGGTAGAGCAAGCCGCTGCATCATCCCTGCGCTTTCACTTTCTCGAGCTCCGAAGGATAGCTACATAATGACACTGGATGGTTAGGTAGCCGCATGAGTGATCCGTCTTGTCTAACCTGGCATTGCCTTCCCACGTAGATCAACGGCTTGCTGAGGCCGCGAGTACACTTTGAGTTCCTTTAAGAGCCCGGCTTCAACGTGGCCTCCAAAGATCTGCGAAGCAAAAAAGAAATAGAGGTCTAGTGAAGAACAACTGACTACGTATAGCCCCTTATATCAGTAGGTAATGGGACAATAACGCAAAGGGCTTGATAAGCACTTAGCGTTATTGTCGGATTGCGTACTTAGCGTGAACTTGGCCGACCACCTACTAATTCGCCAACGTTGCCTTTGCCCGGCTACAGGAATTGTAGCTCAGCCACAAAGACTGAGCAGTAGACGAGCCGAGCAGAGCTGCGAACTATACTCCGGCTTTACCTTGGCCACCGACTCCAGGGCGAAGTTGTAGACCAGCGGAGCGCCGACACAAGTCAACTTGGCCGACCATTTACCGTTCGCCAACGTCGGCTCTTGCTCGGTTGGAAATTTCCTCTCAGCCAGAAGGATCGGGCAGTAGACGTGCCGTGCAAAGCAGGCAACTATGTCAGCTGCAGCTTGGCCCTCGATGTGGGCGCGAAGTCGTAGGCCACAGTGGCGCCAGCCCAAGGGAACTTGTCCGACCACCTTCCAGTGGCCAACGTTATTCGGTTCCTGCTTAAGTGCGGGACTGGTGCGGACTTACTAAGGGTCTGCTAAAGGGAATTGAGATCAAGTCCTTAAGATTTCTATTCTGCCTTGATCTTTCATTTTCCGGCATAGTGTTATGCAGGGTGGGAGTGACATATGCCGTTTCCTCAGTTAGAGTCACTATTGGATCCTTCACACCATACATTAATCGAAGCACCTTGTACAAAGGCAGTACGGGCTTGCCTGTGTCGCGTTCTTCCTTCGAGCGAAGGCCTCCGAGCCTTCGAGCGAAGGACTACGCCTCCCACGGCAGCCGCTGTGCCGAGGCCGCAGTAGTGACATTAGTAGGGCCGGGTTGCTGTAGTGCAGGGGTGGCTAGAATGCTATCCTGTACTGAGGCGAGGGGGTTCGTCCTAGAAAGATGAGACGGAAAGAGAAACAGATAGAAAAAAAAACACACCTACACGCACACAATCACTGTTCTGCACAATACACTATGCAGTTGTCACTGGTGGAATCGGCTGAAGCACTCAGCAGTTTGAACACATATATGCAGCTTATTTACTCTTTAATACAACTACACGCAACCGCCCCTTTACAGACTACATAGTGGCAGTCATAGCATTCTTTTTCCTCAAAAACCTCGTTAGTTCCTTCTTCAGGCGCACGCACCTAATGAACCGTTACGCGGCGCTGCCATATAGCCACGCCGTGATATATAACAGTTTATAAGTGTTCTGGAAACATAGCAACTTACCTTGCGTGAACTTTGTTAAAATAAAGGGCGTGTCAGTGTAGAAGCTCATCTTCGAAATGAAAAAAAAAAAGGAAAAGGCAGTAAACAACGATGTTAGGGAGTCTACAGAACAAAGCACAAGCGTAGGGATGGCCGGGCCGTACAAAGCAGCCCACCGTGCTGACGTCTCGACATGCTGCCGAAAAGCCTCTCACCGCAAACCGAAACAAAAGAGAGCCTACAAAGCGTGTGTGCCGAAGGGAAAAAAAGCGAAGGGTCGTCACACAACCATGTGTCCCATGACGCGTGAAGTTCGAGATAGAGACGCGCGCTTCGACCACAGGCGGGATCTGTAGCTGCTTTCGAGGGTACGCTATCCAAAACCACAGGGAAAGAAAACAAGGCTGAAGCTAACCTTTCACTATACAAGAAAATGGGCTCTGAACAACAAGATCATCTAGTCAACGAGTGAGAGCTTAGATTGAAGAGAGAAAGAAAGAAAGAAGAAATGGCGCATCAGAGAAGGAAGAGCAGTAAAAGAACGGAAGCGGAAGCGACAACACAAAAGGAGTAACGCTATGATCAGCAAGAAGCAGCAGCGCGACAAACGCCTTGTTCTTCGAAGCGGACAGGCGTAACCGTTTCGGAAAGGGCAAAAAAGAGAGTCACGGAGTAGAGAGTGGTGCGTGTCACCCTCTAGCGACAGAAACCAAACGCACAAAGTGCTAGACGACGAGCTTGTGTTTGCGCCGCATCGAAGAAGCCGCAGCAACAAACGCCGCAATCGCGGATGGTGTAGGCGGTGCTTCGTTCGTTTGCTTGGATGCAATGTGTGCCGTCGTATCGACGCGACGCGGAACGGCGCGGACAGGCAAAAAGCTGCTGCTATTGTGGGGAGAAAACAAGGGTCTACGTTGCAGTACAAAAAGAAAGTTGTAGAGAGGGTACAGGGATGAGGATAAATAAGAAGCAAGCTATAGATTTGTAACCATAGAGTATAACATCCTCTATCGCACTCTTCCCTGCCCCCTTTTTGACTTCTCCGCCCTCTAGCTGACGCCATGTTTGTTCTGGTTCGGCATATCTTGAGCCCCGGGCGTGCGTGCTGTAGGTATTCTTTTTCTATGTTCTTTTTTTCTGTCTCACTGTGAATCGACCATGATCGTACATCATTTTTTTTTCATTTCGTCGCTTTCCTGTGTGCGTAGGGTTGACGCGCTAATTTTGCGCTTTGTACAGAAAAAGCCTTTTATGAGGAGCGGCGCCGGATGTTTGCTTTCGTGTAGAGAAACGGCGCTCGTTGAAGCGCGGAGGCGTCAGAGATTCTGGAATCGCTACCGTCTATCATTTTGTCTTTAATCCTGTCGTATTGCGGAAGTACGGGGCCATTGGCCGGCGTGCAGAGAAACAATAACAGCAAGAAAGAAACCAGCCCTATATCGCTCGAAAAGCACTATGCAAGAATTGGTTTATCGTTGAGCTTTCTTTTAAAGTGCCCTGTAGGCAGCTTGGAGAGCCGAGAGTATGTCCTCTTATATGAACAAAGATGGCATTAAACAACTGTGCCCTACTAAAGCTTCACAAAACTTTATTATCATTGACAGAGCTGTCCTTTAAAAAAAAATATTGCTTGAGCGCTCTCTCACGTGGCCACCTGCAGGCCGGTACTGTGATAGCGCTCCTGGAGACCTTGTTTTGGCTCAAGCAGATTTGCAATCAAGCTGTTTTCACAGGAGATCGACCTCCAACGCTGGCACGTAAGTGCCTTCAATTTTATTTTCATGTACTTCGAGCATCACCAGGAAAAATTTGCACTCTCGAAATACTGGTCTGCCTTGGTATATACGGTAGCGGGGTGTGTTATCACATATTCAAGAGGGGGAAAAACAGCGCAAGCTAAGGAACGGGAGCATCTGAAGGCACTGCAATCTGGGGACCCTTTCCCAACCAAGAACTCTGTTGACAGCTTAGCGGTAATACATTTTCGGTGTTCTTGATGTTGAAGACAAGAACGTTTGTTTAACGTAACGTGGCCTTAATACGATTGCCTAGAATATTGTGGCGATTACGCTAGCCAATAGCTGTAGATTACGCTTGCTACGTTTCTGGTGACGACATTGCGATGGAGGGAGCAAACACTGTTCTGTCGTGCTTGACACGAAATCCTAAATATTCTGCTGCGAACTCTGCATTGATATTCAACTAGCACATTGCCAGGGGCCTTGCCTAGAAGTTAGTAACGGTTTGCTGATGTTATGTGCAGTGTTTGTTTATGCATTCTAGGCGGGCGCTCATCACCAACCTCAAGGCCCAAGGTTAACATCACTCCCAGATTCTTCACTCAACTGTCCAAGTAGAACGAGGGATCACGATACTACCTGTATTAACAGAACAGCATTGAGAAAAAAATTGTAGTGTTGGATTTCTTACCACTAGCAGAGAGCCTGCAAAAGAAACACATAAGAAGTCCATCTTTGTTGCAGGGAGCAATTGTAGTGCCACGTGGTGCTCCTTTTCACTCTTGGCAACCTCTCCGATTGGCACCGAGATAGTCCACAAGAGTGACGTCATTATAATCGTTATCTTGTTTAAAAAATGGAGCGTGTTGGAGCAAGGCATACGTGCTCTAGATATCCAGCAAGATAAACATTAAGTGAAGGGAAAATGGGAAAGGGATCAGAAATAGCCCCTCTTGGTGTATCATACAGGGGTGGTGCTACGCGTGCCGCGGGAAAGCCCTTCCCAAAGTCACGTGGTTGCCGACACGTGCCATCTTGTCGCCGTTCTCACAATCCCTCGCCTGCGGCGCTCGTCCCGAAAGCGATCCCTGCTCCCCCTCACGGCGAGATCGGGTTTCACTTCGTCGGGTTCGGGCAGGGGGAGCGCTCTTTCGAACAATGCCGTCCGAAACCGCAGTTTCAAAGCACCACATCCAAAGCTCGCGCTGGCGTGCGCAAATGTGCGATAGAGACATGCTCGTTTAACCTACCGCACAGTTTTTGAAGAGCCACACAAAAAAAAAATAATAATAAAATGAGGGGTTCCGCCGCGTGCCGGCTTCAGACAACTGACCCCTACCACCAATCTCTTTATTTACTGCATAACATCCCGCAATCTGCTTTTGTGAGCGTAACTTCTGGTGTTAAGTTTCATGGAATCGCTTCGCTCGTTAACGGCTATCACTTGACTTTGCAGGCTTTTGCTCTCACTTTTTTTGTCTGAGGCTGGCTTCGCTGTCTGACACGCTTGTAGATAAAGGAAAGAATCACCGCCGCTGTTTGAACTTCGCTTTATTACAACACGCGGTTGGGTTTTGAGGACGGAGGTGGCGGCTTCAAGAGGCGGGCGGGGTTGCAGCGTGGGTGAAATGACGTAACTGCACGAGAATAGAAAGCTCGTTACGGTGGAGACGCTCGAGCGCGGAATTCATTGTGGCGTTTGCGAAGTTTCTCACGGCTCAGTTTATAGCGCGACCCTCGATGAGCTTTGATAAGACAGCTTCAGTGCATTCGCGCTGGAATGTGATCGCCGTGTGAGGTGCGGTTTGGTGGAGGTTGAACAAAGCGAAGCTTGCTGTCGCTGCGGTACCACAGAAAGCAGGCCGATGATACACGGGACAAGCCATGTGACGAGCGACGGGCATTGTTTTATTTCTCTCTCTCTCTCTCTCTCTTTTGCCTGTGAATTGTGTGTCGTTTCCTTTCTGCCTTAGAGGGATTGAAATGTCGGTATAACAATGGCTTGTGTGTGGCCCCTAGATGCTTCTCGTCACTTGTTTTAACAGCAAAGATGTTCTTGGCCAACCGTCCGGCGTATGTAAAGCAAAAGGGAAAAGCCAAACCACTTTTCCCCTCGGTCCACTACTAAATCGTAGTGGTTATGCGAAGTACAAGGCGTGGCATTTGCGCCCATTTCTTCCATCCCTTGCGCTATAACCAACCTTTGCCTCAGCCCATTGCTTCAGGGTTGTGATTATAGAAAGCCCAGTGTGAGATGAAGTAGCGAGAAGGTGCAACTCGAAGTTGTGGGTTCGATCCCCGTGGTCGTGGGTATACATTTCTGTACCGCCAAAATGTAAAGAAAGAGGGAAAGTAGTTTGAGCAAGGCGACAGAAATGTTTTTATAGTCATGTGACGAACAATAAATACGGCTGGGTGTGTGGCGTTCTTTAAGCATGAAATGATTTTAGTTTCTGATATCGAGGGCTTCTAAGTTACATTTGGAACTGTTATCCGGCAACTCAGATAAGAACGCTCGGGAATCCAATAAAAAATGCAAGAAGTGCTGTGAACTCGCTCAGGACAGCGCAAATGGGAAATCATTAAAGAGGGATTCGGCCTGCAGTGAACGGGGCTGCTGCTGATGATGATTATGGTGGTGGTGGTGGTGGTGTATTTGGCCCCTTACCCTTCGTACATTAGTGCATCGCATGTGTTGGTTGGTTCCCGTGCAAGTTACGAAAACTATTGCTTGCGAGTTCCTAACGCTTGTTCGCGGTATCTGCTGAAACAATACACACTACAGTACGCTGGAGTTGCATTTGTCATTCGCGATGGCGGCGTTCTAAAAGCAGATACAGGGCACCATACACCTTATTTTCAGTCTTTTGACAGCTGAGACAGGGTTTCCTGTGCTGTTATCAACACCAGCGGTCTGTTAGTCTTGCGGTTCCTTCGAGAGATGGCGCCACGCCGCGCCACCACGCCGATAGCGTTTGGCGTGCGGGGCGGCGTACACGAGAGCTGTAACGACGCTTTGTTTTGTTTTCGCGGTAGCCATTTCTACTGGAGATGTAGCATGTTTTGGGTCACTTATAATTTGCTCATCGACATTTTGCTCTAATATATATGAAGTTACGCATTCAGGCAAACATCGGAGAAATAGCCTCACCTCCTCTTAGCGAGGGCGACCGCCATTACATTGGTTCTGTCCAGCGACGTGGCGGTCACGTATCTTTAACCCTTGGCACAAGTTACACGAGGCGCCCTTTAGATAGGCCTAGTGCTCTGGCGATACGGCCATTGTGGGAAAGCTTTAAAACGAGAGGCCTAAAAGCAACCAAATTTAGTTCTTAGCCTAAACTGACACATTGACTAAACGCTTTTGTTGTCTGGTTCATATTATCTTTTGTATCTCAAGCCAAAAGTAAAGAATAAATTCCGAAGCTAATTTGCAGCCGAGGCAGTTTATCGTAAAAAACCTGATAACAGCTCAAAGCAGAACTTTTATCGCAAGTTCTGTCCACAGTTCACACACGCCTGTAATATAATTAGAACTTCAGGCAACGAAACAAAAACGAGATTGTGGAAATATCTCTGCTTCTCAAAAGAATTTAGCTGTCCCGTAAATGGGGAACTCTGAACAGGTGATCTGTGCCTATAGCCCATGTTTACTTCCCGTTCCCACGGCTCCGTTGTAGACACATGACGCATTTCTACTGTCAGCAAGCCGGAGCTGGACGTACGGAAATTCTCATGGCTGAAGTCACAAGCGCCTACTATTTGCTTTTCTTTTTTCTAGAGCTGGTTAATCTTGAATTCTCTAACAGGCTCTTGTTTCACATAATACTACTTCTACTACTTCATAATAATAATAATAATAATAATAATAATAATAATAATAATAATAATAATAATAATAATAATAATAATAATAATAATAATAATATAATAATAATAATAATAATAATAATAAAGTATAATGCTTCATCAAGATGTTACAGTTTCGGGGCAGCGGTGTTGTTGGGGTGCCAAAATACCAAAGGCAGACTTCATAGCACGATATTGTACAAAAGCAACGTTTGAGAAAGCGCTTCTTCGTTTTCCTCCATCAGGCGCTTTTCACGAATGACTTAGCCGAAGAAGATTTCATTGTCATTTCGGGCTATAAACCATGAACTCTTTTCTCTCTTTCTACTCATTGCTGCTTAGATTCAGGCGTCGCATGACACTCTTTTCTCTCTTTTCCTACTCATTGCTGCTTAGATTCAGGCGTCGCATGACAGGCTTTTGCTCGCAATAATTCCGCACATTGGGGCACTTTGAAAGGCCCCCGTGAGACCAATGAAACACGCCGGCATGCGCCCTAAGTTCTGTTCAGTGAGTTTCGACGTCCTTGGCATAAACGGGAGGTTAAAAAAATAAAGAACTCCGATTTCACACTCTTTCTCACGGTAGGTATTTCTGCGCCTGAACGCATTTTCATAAACGTAATTTATGGAGATCCGGATGAAAGTGTGAATGAAGTAAGAGGGAGAGGGAGTGAGTTGTCAAGCTGCTGGCGAGAGGAATTCACCAATGAAAATAAACGAGCGTTCACTTTCGCTCCACTGCGGGTCGGTGGGGGAGGCTGGGCACGCGTGAAACTGAAGCGCCAGCCTAGACACATTGGGTGGGTTTTGTGCGGGTCGCCGACGAGCGAGTGAAAGCAAAACGCCTGTGGAGACCCCCCCCTCACCCTCCTTCTCGCGAAATGACTGGTAACTTAATCACGGTGCGACGTGGGTTCTTCCGCGGTACAGGAGATTTCAGCGGGCGCGTGCTGTCGGCATGCGCTTCTAGCGCACCCCACTCACAAGCCGCCCCGCCATGGTGGTCTAGTGGCTATGGCACTCGGCTGCTGGCCCGAAGGTCGCGGGATCGAATACTGGCCGCGGCGGCTCCACTTCCATGGAGGCGAAATGTTGAGTCCCGTGTACAGTGCGATGTCAGAGCATGTTAAAGAACTCCACGTGGTCGATATTTGCGGAGCCCTCCACTACGGCGTCTCTCATAATCACAGCGTGGTTTTGCGGCGTGGAACCCTAGAAATCGTCATCACCAGTCGCAAGCCCTATTCGCTGGCTGGGAAGACACATGCGTACGCATGCGCGTTAGCACAAACGTGCAGACATGGCCGGTGCAGCCTTATAGACGTGGGCACACACACACACACACACACACACACACACACACACACACACACACACACACACACACACACACACACACACACGCACACACACACAATGTGCGACGCAGACACAAACCGACAAGCGTGCACAGCGCCGTACGCATAACGGCACGCTATGGACGTCACAGACGACTTCTTTTCCAAAGTCAAAATGAACGCGAACCGCTAAATGAAACGCTTTGTCGTCGTTTCCCTACTTCCCCACGGGATCCCGTTTGATATTGCTCCTCCGGCGCTTTTCTCCCCTCCTAACGGACACCCCTTCCCCTGCGTCCTTCCACCCCGCGGTTTAACGCACGTGGAGGCGTTATTTCGCACCCCTGACCGCGGGAGTTCGCGCCCGGGTTGATGGGGAGGTCTGCGCTGAGCTATAAGATGGCATAGAACTGGGTTTTGAAGGGGGTGAAAAGAAGTCTGCAAAAGTGCAAAAAAGGGGAACCTGTAGAAGACAACAGGATTCGGTACCACGCGTTGCAAAAGTCAGCGAGGACTGCTCGTAATAAGCAATCGCCGAGTCAGCGGAGTGAGAGTGCGATGCGAAGCAGTCGGCCTGGGGAGCCGTGTGCCGCTTGTGGGCGTTCTGACTGGAGTGAGAACATTGGGGATAAAAAAAAAACAGCAAATCTAATAGAAAAAAAGTACAAGGGAAGGGGGTGGCTTACGGGTTTTAAATGTCGTCGTTTAAATGATGGCCAGTTACGGTTCTGAGCTTATTCATACGCCAGTCGGTTAAATGGAGGGAAGTATATGTATAGCCGTGATTGGGCGTGTGGGTTATTTGAACCGTTATTTGCGCGTTCATTCTTATGGGACTGCGCCTGTGTTACTGTGCGTGCGTGACGGTGCGTACTTGATGACGTAATTTTCACGACCAGATGGTCACGCAGCCGTCGTTGCGGTCCACTTACTTGGTGATATGACTGCTATCAGTCATGGCTTGTCGTCACGTGTTCAAAGAAAAATAAAAACAAAAAGCACGCGAATCTAAATATAAATACACGAGATATAAATATAATAAATATGAATATAAGTACACGAATATAGATATATCGAACATTTTATTTGTTCCACGTATTCATATTTTTATATTTCGTTATTTTGTATTGCTTTCCTTGCTTGTTTGTCTTTATTTTTTTTCTTCTTCTGCCTTTTGCGCTATGAGTGCCCTTTCTGCAAGGAGCGATTTGTGGTCTACAGTAATTTGTAAATAATATTAATGAACCCTCACGGGCATACGAAAATCGGAAAAAGAAAGAAACAGCTCTAGGTGGGAGTACCTTGCATATCTTCCATGCAGTGTCTCCTCAAATCTTCGCACACAATTACCATGGCACTCCATATCCTATCGCAAGAAAATGCGTTTATATGACACATTCGAGATATACGGAACAAATGGTCCTTATATCTTCGCTACTCCGCTTTACAATTTGCATCTAACAGATGTGCGATTAAAGTAAATGCGTTTGCGGGTGAAATTATCGTTAAATTAACTTCGCCTCTCTTTTACTGCACTTTTGGTTCGGAGCGTTAGTACCGCATTTGAGGTACGACGGATGTTAAGGAGATTTTTGTGCCAATGCGCGCCGGCGGTTGGCAATTCAGTAGTCTTAGCGCTTCGATCCTATTAGCGACGTGGCGGCGTCCTGCAGGTGCGTTGCTTGGACAAAGTACAACCTCGGCCGCTAGAAAATTTAGGACCAGCTGGGTAACGAAGCGCTCTGCTATAAACAAACGCACAGACTGCCGCCGACATTCAAATGATGAGTCTGTCGCTGCAGCGGACTGCATCTTCACCGAGCCGCTGACAACCCGTTCGGTTTCGCTTGCAAGGTTTCACCCTTTTGAGGGTGCTCCTGGTCCAAGGCATGTTTGCAAAGGGCTAAGGCGCTTGCAATTATATGTCTCTGGAGCAATGGGAGTCGCCCGAGAACATTCGCTCGTGTACAACTGTTCAGGATCCCTGTGCCTTGTCGAGGTGTCAATGATGCCTACATGTGACGTCTTCACATGTCCACGCTACCGAACCCACCTCCCGCCCCTTGATTCGCATGAGTGCCACTAATGCATTCAGCAGCTTCGTGAAAACAGGTTTCACTTCCATGTTGTAGCGATTCCTATGATATTATATTTAGCTACTTCCTTTTCCCTGTATAGCTGCGCGGCGCTTTCTTTTAAGTCCAATCCGGTTATAACTAACAGCATTATGATCCATAATTTGTTTTATATCTTACTTATTTATATAAATTACATCTAACAATATCTCACTAAACGCCTGTAGCATTTTCGCCTCCAACACTCTCAAGTTCTTCAACTTCCCAATTCCGAATTTCCGTTTTAACTTTTATCGTGCCCTCATATTCGACACGGTTTTGGTCCAACAGCCTATCGAACTCCAGAAGCAAAGCCCATCGTTTCTGTTTTTTCCCGGTTTCATAGTTGTAGCCCCTGGGCTCAATAATTCAATATAACAGCGGCTTAGAGCGTCGTCGCCACGCAGACGAACTTATTCCCCGCACTTTGAATTCTTCCCGGCATTCATAAGCCCATACTAGGTGCCGTATTACCATGACAAATTTATCGCCGCCCGTGTAAGTATACAACAAGGAGCTCTAATTCGAGAAGCACGCGGTATCGACCACCGAGGAGGAGGATTAAGGGTGCAAATATAGCAGGGCCAAGGGGTGTCCCGGATAAGCCATTGAAAACGTCGTTAAACGGGACGTTTACAACGCTGGATATATGGCCATAATATAAAAGAAGGGGGGGAGTAGCAGAAAGAGCATGGGGCGCTTAAATCCACATCCGGATCATCGCACGGGCCTCCGGAGGATTAGGCTGCAAAGGCATCGCCCCTTTCTGACCCCTCCCTCCCTCCTTAACATACCTCAGAATATATATATATATATATATATATATATATATATATATATATATATATATATATATATATATATATATACCCCCTTCCCCTTCTTAACATTAGTCCGAACGAACGGACCGTGAACGCACAAGAACGAAAGCTTTATCTATCTATCTATCTATCTATCTATCTATCTATCTATCTATCTATCTATCTATCTATCTATCTATCTATCTATCTATCTATGAATCGAGCTACAGTTCCTTCGTTGCAGTAAAATGTTCTCGCGCTCTCATTAATGCATTTACTGCAACTGGACAATATGCCGCTTGATCAAGGCAGCAACAGCCAACTACGAGAAACGAAGGGAGGGGGCAACGGAATACGGATTAGTGAAATTGACGCGAACATGCCTGTACTTCACCCTGTTGTCAAGGGGCACACGTTACCCATTTATAAACGATGTAAATCCCCCCCCCCCCCCCTCCCTATTTTCGTAGGCTGCCCTGCGCACGTGATGTGTAATTCGTTCGGCTAACTCCTAGTTTTACAGTTTCGAATAAAAGTAAAGAAGGCGGGGTTTTAATGTTGGGGGAAGGTCGAGGGGTGTGTTCAATCTGTTTCTCGCTATGGCAAACATTGTAGTACTCGGTCTTGTTCGAACACGTTGTCGCTCTTTTGAAGAGGGCGAACCGTTGTTGCGTATTTTCAGCGAAGCCTGTATGAGTGCGAGACGAACCCGCCGTACACTGAAATGGTGACCCGTGCTGTGTTTGGTTTTCGAACGGTAGGCCTAGTTCGGGGGCTCACAAGGGGCGCTACGAGTAAGTTTGCATTACTGCTCCGGAAAAGCTTGTATACGTCCATGTTTGTCAGAGGTTCGGCGGTAGGCTTTTTGAATCGGCTGCCGAAGCCGTTGTTCGTTATTACACTGCGTCGCACTCGGTGTGGGACAAGGTGCGTTGTCGTAAGCGCGAGGATTTAGGGCAGCCGTTAAGTGTTGCCAGTACACAGCGTCAGCACACCTTTTGCTCTTTTTTTGCAGTGGCTCTAACTCCTCTCGCACACCCTCGCTTACAACGAAAGCGTAGTGTCTTTACACGCCGCGCTGTCGTTGTAAGCGAGGATTCTGAAAAGGAGTAAAATGGTTAAAACTTTCATTGCACTTTTATTCCTTCCTTTGTGACGTCATAGTGAAAGTTAACGAAGCGTGATTAAAAAGTCGGAGGCGTCGTATTCGCGACTTGAATGAGACATACGCAACGCATCCATTTGATCCCGCAAAAGGAGGGATTGGAATGGAACTTTTAAAGAGCCTTGAAGAACTCATACGGCTGCTTAATGGCTAAAATGTTGCGCTACTGTCTACGAAAGCATACTGCATCGTGAAAAATGACGCAGTGGTTTTCGGCATGCAATTACTCTTAAGGTTTGTTATGTCCTCGAACATTTCCTACTGAGCCTGTCTCCCTCTCAGAGGTCTTCCACAGCCGGGTCTTATCAGTATTACACCGGTAAGAGAAGTGGTGAGATGAAGTAAATGAAGAGACCGGAAGCACCCATATGGCGTTAATCAGGACATCATAACCGGAAATTACCAGACACCCATAGCTAAAGAAACCTGGCGCGCTCTTTTACGGGTACTAGTTCTCTCGATGAATGGTCGAAGCTAACATGTACGCACTGGTACCTACCGTGATTCGTGCTGCACTGGCGACCAGCCGAGGGAAATCTCCAACGCCATCGGTGGGCCTTCTTAGTGCTATTTTAAAGATCAGAATATCGCTGAAAAGAATGTACAGCCCAGCTAAGCAGCAACTTGACCGCACGAAGCTCTCTTGAAATGCTGTTCACCTTTGTTTCAGAAAGTCTTGTAAGCTGTCTTTCTCAAGACGTTTGACGCTGTAGTGATCTGTTTAGGAAAGCAAAGCGGGTTCAGGCTTCGACCCCGAGCTGCCCACTAGCCATCTATCTCGGCCGTATGCAAGCGAAAGGAGTACATATTTGACCACTCGGTAGCACGGGGCGCGGTGTTAGACTCCTGCCAGGCGCCTCGCGTCCGCTGGTTGCCATATGGGCCGTGTTTGCTCGGCCAGGTGAACAAACAGCTCGGCACTTTGTGTTAAGCTATATTTTTCTTCTCTTTTTCTTCCTACTTATTTCCTGTCTTTCTAGCTACTTCCTTTTCTGCGTTGGCTTTCGCAGACGAGGCGCGAAAGGCTAGCTTTCTTTTTTTCTTTCTTTCTTTCTCTCTTCCTTTCTTTCTCTTTTTCTATTGCTTTCTGTTGGGCGTCTGCTGAGGACATATGCATCTCCAAATCTGTGGGCGAGAGGAGCGGGCCAGAAGAAGGGCGAAGGGCCTAAGCCAAAATGGCTGCTATCTGGCTTTTATCACCGCTTCGTTCGATGCGGGAAAGAGCGCGCCGGTGGAAATGGCAATAACACCAAAAAAAGAAAAGAAGGATATATAAAGAAACACTGCACGATTCCAATCTCCGTGCCCTCAGAGTTCCAGCTTCGAGTCCTCGGTCAACAGTTCCACCGGACCGATAAACGCGCCATCTTGCTCCGCTGAGTGTAAAAATGAAAAACAAGGGGGAGGGGAGAGAGAGTTGACTGAAGTATAAAGCAAAAAGCACAGCAGGCGGTATATGCAGCCGACCGACTTGAATAGTCGCTGGAAGGCGCTACCGGCAGCCTGCAGTACAAAAAAAGGAAAAAAAAAGAGAAACACATGCAAGAAAATTTAGCAGACTAGACGGACTATACAACGCTGTTTTCTGGCTTTGGAAAAGTTCGATTGTAGTCCGCAGGTCTTCAGTAAAAAGTAAGCGTGTCGGACGTTATACGCTCTGAACTGTACTCGTATCGAGGCTTACATAGTCGGTTCTAAACGGTGTTGTACACATTCCTCCCAAACAATGCATGAAAACTCGTTCCTTCCCTATTTAGTAACGAGTTCCCGCTAAAAGTTCCTTTAATGCTATATGAGAACGCGTTCCAGTTACGCCTTGAACTTTGGGGCGTATCGTTAGATTAACGTCACATTTGATCTATAAAATTGAAAATAACTGTCAGATAATCATGATGTGAAATAAGATGACCCCTTCAAAAATTCATATGTAGCCGCGGGCTTACAACGAATTTGAACGTCACCAGCTTCAGAGTGACGGGAGATTCACAAAAGAAAATGCGATATACAAAGAATACGTTCTTAAATATCTTCTGGGAACATCGCACATGGCCCACACTTGTCTACTGCAACTCTGGCGATGATCTGTTACCATACCGCAGCGCATATGGAATTTCCCACTTCGTTCTCTAAATACGCAGTTAGGTTACCAAGTTTCGGATCTGAAAATAGAAAGCTATTCACGTTCCCAAATTCATGTGAGCAACAAGAATGCACCTTGCATTAAAAGCTAGAAATAGACCTTTGGATTTCCTTTAGCCTATAATAATAGTTCGTGTTTGACTCACACCGTTCAATAATGGAACAAGGTTCCCTGATATGTAGTCAGCATCTCCGTTCATAAGCGTTATCGCCTAAAATTAGTAACCTTACTAGCGTTTTATTAGTCTAATCAGTCTAATTGACAGCTCTGCATACATTGATTTTACTTAGTTGGCCTCTAACTTTATTTCGTTATGCCTTTTGTCCTTCCGATTGCGTTGCGTTATCTCACGACAGCTTTGCTGGCGGGTGAGAGTGATACACTTAAATCTGAGGGTCTCTGACTGGTCTGTCGCGGTCGCCTAGTGGTTATCCTGGTCGACTTGAACGCAAGCTGAACCTGCTCAAGACAGTTCTCACTTTCCCTTAAACCTTAACGACTGGTATGGCAATGCGTGATCCCTCATTATTTTTATTACATAGACATATAGATAAAGAGATCGCAGAATATGATTTAGAACAAGGAATGTCGCAGCAGCCACCGTTTCGACAAGTGGACTTGTCTTCGTCGCCGCCCTGACGAAGAGAAGTACACTTTTCGAAACGTTGGCTCCTGTGACATTCCCTGTTCTAAATCGTATTCTGCGATCTGTTCATCGATTCAAGCATCCATCTTCCCCTGAGCTTCTGTTATAGATAGATAGATAGATAGATAGATAGATAGATAGATAGATAGATAGATAGATAGATAGATAGATAGATAGATAGATAGATAGATAGATAGATAGATAGATAGATGCAGCTGGGACTCAAATACAAAAAGGAATAGGAAATTACGAAAGTTTGTAACACGTCGAGTCGGCGAACGGTTGACTAAGCGTTTCCTTGAAAGAAGGTGATGTTCCCGTGAGTCAGTCTCAAAGTCTTTGCTTGCACTGCGATTCGCAAACGCCATGCAGCCAAGAAGAACGGTGCGTTGTCGGGGGCCGACGTGACCTCTCCCTCAAAGATGGCGACAGCAAGGGTCACCTTCGACTCGGCGCCACGGGGACAAAGTCCGCGAAGCTTCCATACGTCGCGCCTAGGTGTTCGCGATAGACATGCGTCCATGTACGGAGATTTCCTCTTATCTTCGTCCGGAGCTCGTCTTCGCCGATAACAGGCTGGGCGAGATTACGGCGAACGCCGAAAGCCGCAAGCCGTGATATATATATATATGTGCGGCTTCGATAAACAGCGACTGACGCGTTCGTTGGAGGTTCTCGAAACTATTCGACCGATTGTAGCATTGAGTTTCCTCGTGGACACCGAAAACGTCGATAATGAATAATTTCTGTCACAGAAAAAAAGAGTGATTCTGAGGAAATAAGAAAAATCAACCATAATAAGAAAACTTAACCACTTCTCACCTTCCCACAGGCAACATGCTAGCTGTAGCCTATCCACCATCCACCGTAACATGATGCATCCTACGCACAAAGAGAGGAGATGGTAAGCGCATGGTGCTGCTCATGATGTGGCGTATACAAATATACCAGAGACATTTACGCTGATACAGTCCGCTAGCACAATCATCAGCATTAGGCGGTTACTATTGTCAACCAGCGCAATCGTTACATCATTGCCGAAATCATCATCATCACCATGATCAGTCTGTCGACGCCAATCGCAGGGCAAAGGCCTCACCCCACAGTTCTCCATTAACCCGGTCATCGGCTAACTAAGACCACGTGATCCCCGCGAACTTGCTGATCTCACACGCCCACCCAACTTTATAGGTAGTATGCACACTGAGCTTTGTAACCGCCGACAAAGACAGTCGATATGCGCTTGCACTCGCCTCCGTGTGGGAGCCCACTACTAGGCAGTCACATTCCCAAAGTGATATGGAATTGTCACTTTCAATTCTGTAGACTGAGAACCCACCAAGCTCTACTACTACGAACCGTAATCGTCACATACACACGCTTGATCTGACCGCAGGGCACGTTTCCGTTGAGGGTGTAGCTGCAGAAACGTCCATCGGGTAGCGAGCGTGCATGACGCTGACGTACACCTCAAGAGAATGCGTCCCAGCTTATTAATCAAGCCCAGTACGACAGTCTCACCACAGTTTTGGAATTGCATCTTAGGTCACTGCCCTTTCAAGAGCAGACTACACCCTCAAAAGAAGCCAATTCTTACGGGAGTTGCGCGTCTAGTCTGAAAACCCAAGATATACTTACGCAGAACATCCCGACGCGTCCGTGTGAACCTAAAATACGAAGAGCGATGCAAACCCTGCGCGGGCACGCCGTGAACTAGGTACAGTTTAGTGTGGGAATGTCTGCACGCTCATACCTTCACCGCTTAGCTTTGTGCTTAGTAGAATCTAAGCACAAAGATCGCTAATTGATAACGGAATGCCTCCGGACGTCCAGAGGAAGCTTGTGGACCGGACGAAGAGCACAGCTAATTTCCAAGGTTTCGGCACCCGATGAAGGCCTTTCATTACTGGACGAATACGTCGGCTACAGGTAATGGTTCGTAATCCGAAACCTGATCAAACAACTAAGAGAGAAAAAAAGGGGGAGAGAAAATGGCGGATAGGTTAACCAGCCCAAGACAACGGAATACGCTGCCCTACAAACACAAGGAGAAAGGGATGGGGGAGAATGAAATTTGGACAGGAAATAGAAGGAGGGAGAGAGAGACAGAGAGCATACAGGACATACAGAAGCAGTCACAGTGTTGTCCCTCTTGTGTGGCTACCGATATTGCTGTTACAGCTATGTGTCCAAGTTCTGCTTCTTTGAAAAACCTAAGCAGTGTCTTCGTCGCCCTGAGTTGCAATGACTAGTGTTGACGACGTCCAAAAATGGATTCAGCAGACATTGGCCTCTTCTCAAGGCACACTAAAAAAGATGCCAGTGATTATCTCTGGACATTAAATATAGAACACTAGCATAGGATGAGTTGTACGTCTTCGGCTGCGACAAACATGGAAAATGGCGGTGTTGGCCGTTCCCATTTGTAAGGGGGAAAAAGAAGAAGACTTTCTGAATGCCACTCAAACGTTTAAAAATGTAACGCCAATAACATTCCGTGTTCTCAGGGCAGATTAAGTGTCCGATACAATTCCGGTACGTGGTCTTACGCCATCACTACTGCTTTCGGGAAAATTTTTTATAATTGCGTATGTAAAGGCAATGTGAACAGACCCTTCGACATCATGTTTTTTGGATATATAGCGACCTATCTTTCGCCTCTGACAGTCTTAGAGCACCGACCCCACCGATAAACAGCTCAGAAGGCAGTGTAGGCACTTTTGTGCTTTCTGAGAACTTAATTGACACCGTAGGTGTGCCTGTCTAAGCTCTATATTCCCTCTCTCCTTTCCTTCCCCTTCTCCCTTCCCCCACTGTAGGGTAGCCTACCGGACTCCTGAGTGGTTAACACCCCTGCCTTTCCGTCCTTGTCTCTCTCTCTCTTTCTGTCCTCTTTCGGTAGCCCATTGAACACATGCTTGGTTGAGCTCCCTGCCTTTCTCTTCATTCCCCCCCCCTCTCTCTCTCTCTTCCTCATCTGCCTCTGCCTGAAGTAAAAGCTGCGCTTTTGATGACGTGGCTGCTGACGACAAACACAGGTGACAAGCACGCGATAAGAGTCTGGGTGCTATCGTTGTTGCTTCCGTCAGTTCTTGCAGTCAATGGCATAGATGAATTATTGCGATATCCGCCGCAAAATTGTGCAATGTTAACACAGGTGCGATCACTTAAAGTGGACGCGTTGCAGCGTATTCTATCGCTGTTCTTTTCAATACCGTGCGTAGTCTTGAGAAAATTATATTCCATTTCGTTTTCACAATACTACAAACGGTGCAGAAAAAGAAATTATCTTTACACATCCCGGTAAACATCGCGCAGGCGCTTGCCTAGGGAAACTAGCAAAAGCAAGTGCAATGCTGTCAGTGTGCCCGGCGATTGCATGAGTACATCACTGTGGCATCGAAGAGTTGATTTACTTCCGCGTCGGCGCATAGAGAAAATCGGCGTCGCTCGAAGAAATAGCTTTCCACGTCACAATTAGGGAAAATCTGTGTATGGTCCCGGCAATGGCCACAAAAACTGAACAGGAAACCACTGAACTGCTGATATAAGAAATGTATATTCGGCAAAAATAAAAATAATAAAAAAATTAAAAATACAGCGGTAGTAATTGGGACGTATAAAAAGCAAAATTTACTAGTGTAATCGAAGCACTGTGATTTCCCACTGGGACTATTGCTCTAAATTTCAACACATATTCAGACGCGAAAAGGAACTGTCGTCTTTAGTAGGAGGTCCCTGGTATTCATGTCTTCTTTTATTTTTTTCTGGGACGAGGGGGGGGGGGGGGGGGGAGGATCCATAGTGAAGGTGCACGCTCCAAGAAAAGCGAGCGTTTTTGTACAAGGCCGATAATACGAAAAAACAAAGTATACCCCACAAATTCTTATTCCACCGCGCGTAGGTGTCCCCACTTAGATAAAAAAGCATTCGCAACGAGCTTACAATTATCGCAACACTCGCGCATTTAAAAACAAAGAAACTACAAGGCAAATCATTCTGTCTTTTTGGCGCTTATCATCTGCCAGAAGCCTGCTCTTCGTGATGCGCTCTAACATGAATCAGTTTTGCACACGGCATATCACACGGCATATCCTATGAAGCACGCTCAGGACCTAAATAAAGTTCAATGTCTGTCTGTCTGTCACACGGCATAAAAGAAATGAGTCGACGCTGCAGAGGCGTCTGTCAACAGTTGTCGGGGTCAGTTAGGAATAGCCGGGAGGAAAAGAACCACGATGAGTCCTTGGTGTGGAGTTGTAACGTGTATCTATCGGGACAAAACGCCTGGCACATCGCTTGACGATCACAAACACGTGGTACATCGTTTGTAATGGTCATCAGCAGAAATTTTCAGCAATTCATCCTCAATATAACACACAGAGACAACTACTTGAATGGGGTGGCGGAAAATTCTCCGAAAATTTTGTACGGTGTGTGTATTCGGAATACTGACCCTCCAATCTATAACATACACTGTTTTGTTGCATGGTCTGGGTAGATTTAGAGCGATAAAAAACGCGGTTTTAATTTCTCAGCGCCGCGTTCCCCTCAATTTTGTACCTAACGTCGTCTCAGTTGCCACCATAGCCTCCGAGACCGGCGCGCCCTCGGAGACCATGGGAAAAGAAACCTTGCTACGGCCTTGCTTCTGAGCTTCGGCGCCACGCGGTGTTCAAGTGTGTTCATACTTTCTAACTTCCATATAATATTTTGGAGAGAACGAAAGTTAACGATATGTCTACGCTTCTAAATATCTTGAGCTGACGTCACTAAAACGTCAGTGAATAGTTTCTATGCCGGCCTGTAGTGCCGCATGGTCCGTTCGGGGGCACAAGAACGTTAGAATTTGAAACGGCCGTTATTAAGCGCACACTGAATATTGCGCCGAAATGTTTCGGAATCAGAATGTCGAATGCTTAATGAAGCAGCGAAAATTACAACCGGGCACGTCCACATTCTTTTCACGACTCCTTTAAGTTGGATCCTCAAAAGGTGCGGGAATTGTGCGTGATAGAGATGGTCAATTGGCCACTTACGTCACTGTCAAACGTCTCTCACTACGATGGAGGTTCAGACGCTCACTCCTGAGCGAGTGATAGTCAAGCGATACAACTGCAGCAATTAAGTTTCGGTTAAGCTGGTGAGATTTATGCGTTAACGTACGACATAAAACACGCATCCGGGCTCTCATGACTGGTTCGCACAAGCTTCTTACTCATCACCGGATTCATCCATGACTCGTTCGTAGAAGCACCAGAATGCACTTGATCATTCGGTTACAGCTACCCGTATACCCACAGGGCAACTAACGTAATCACGCACTCATCAATCCAAACTTCGCTAACGCCACCTTGTGAACACACGGATACCACCACACTTGTCACACGACACGTCAAGGGGGACCATCAGGCTATCGGAAAGCTGCCTAGCAGAACGACGTTGCTTATATATCCACAGGTTTGCTTGCCAGGCCAGTCACAATCAGTTTCGCAGAATCCTTCCGTGCTACTTTGATGAATCGTAAGATAATCGCAAGTTGTTCACAGGATGAGAACACCTTGTTTCATGAACACATTGTTGGTGGTTGTGCAGATGGTTTCAACGGTAGGCTCGAGTCAAATCACTCAGAAATTTGTTCCCGCGGTCGTTGAAAAGATTCACCGAAAACTCTCCAAAATGAAACTCCTCGTTGCTAGATCTCGTCGTTATGCACACAAGCTTGTTTGCAGACTCGTTAGCGGACTTTGTTGCAGGATCATCCACAGTCACGCAAAGACGATATCGGACCACCTAATTCACGCACTCAAAGTTGCCCTGCAACGTTAAATGCTCAGTGACACCTTCCCCGCGAGACTCATTAGCGGACTCACCTAAAAGCACACGCTCAACTGTCCACCGGAAGGCTGACTGCACGTTTAGTGCCACATACATTTTTCCCATCCCCACGTCCGGACCACGAGCTTAGTTGCACGGAAACGCGTACGTGCTCGCACACTCGCACAGCTACTTTGCGCACGACTGACTGACCGAACATGCGGAGGCTGCCCCAGCTCCAGTGCTTTTTATAACGTAGCTGACGTCGCAAAGTGGTTTCCCGTAGTGGCATTGTCACGGTCGTCTGCGCTTAAAAGAAGTGCCACTCAAAGACACAAGAGTTTCGTACTCCCTCCCCCCGGCAGCCATCCACACTAATCAGCGACAGTCTCGTGTGAGTACGGTTCTTACCCACCAACGCCGCCCCCCCCCCCCCACTCTGAAAACGAGGGGGCTTGAGGGGCCACTTGGCATGAGTGGTACTCGCGTAGTGTCTGACGGGCAAGCCACGCTCGCAATACATGCCGGGCTGGCGCCGAGCCCACCGCGTATAGCTGAGTACGCGTCGCGTTTTGACGCAAACAAATGCCACGCTAGTAGGTAGCAGGCGCTATGCTTTCTTTTTCTTTTTCTTCTTGTCGTGATAACCTTATAGGTCCATGCATTCAGGGCCTCGAAAGCGTAAGCGTATCGCTATTTTCAGAGGTGTTGGATGGCATTCGTCGACGAGATATGGCCTACCTCGAAAAGCGCGGTATCACCAGGATGCAGGCTTGCGGACAAAGGGCGGGAGGAAATTAGGAGTGAATGCTTTTGCGTTATAAATGGGTGGATAATCGCATGATTGCTGGAGTTTTACGCGCCAAAGCTACGATGTGATTATGAGGCAGGTCGTATAGTGGATGGCTCTGGAAGGTTTGATTACCTGCAGTTCCTTAACGTGCCATGAAAGAGCACCGCCACGGTGGTCTAGTGGCTATGGTACCCGGCTGCTGGTCCGACGGTCGCGGGATCGAATCCCGGCTGCGGCAGCTGCATTTCGATGGAGGCGAAATGTTTAGGCCCGTGTGCTGTGCGATTGTCAGTGCACGTTAAAGAACTCCAGGTGGTCAAAATTTCCGGAGCCCTCCACTACGGCGTCTCTCATAATCAGAGCTGGTTTTGGGACGTTAAACCCCACATAACAACAACAACAACTGTGCACGGGCCTCAAGAATTTTCAATTCCATTGAAAACACAACTGCCGCGACCGGGATCGAACTCGCGTTCTTCGAGTCGGCAGTGATGAACCATAACGACTGTATACTAATGTAGAGGGAGGTCCGTGTGTATCAGGCTGCGCTGTGTGTTCCTCGTCGGTGTTACGGCACATGTTACACTTTGCCGTTAATTTGATGGTAGAGGGTATGTAATAATTACAACGTGATTACCAAACTAACTAGCGGACGAAGATAGCACTAAAACAGCCCAGCACACATGCCATGTGTAAGCTGAGAGGTAACCTGAACAATTCGACCAAGCAACGTCACGGTGAAGTTCGCTGCCTTCTGTATCAACTACCAAAAATGCTTGGGCTGTAACGAGAAAATCGCGGTCCCAAACATTTCGCGAAGCTAAATGCAGTTATATACTGCAACAACAGCAACAACAACAGCAACAACAACAGCAACAACAGCAACAAGAACAACAACAACAAGGCCGATGCAGAACTAATGTCCTAAATGTGGACATGTCCTAAATGTGAATGTCCTAAATCGTTAGCCGCCGACTTCACACTCGGCTATTCTGTTTACAGTGAACTTGAAGAACTGCCGTGGGAAATGCGCGCGTGGGTTAAAGCGCGCTGCAACACTTTTTGAATCTACGAAGTCAGAAAACGGTGCAGTCGTGTCTCTGCTTTTTATTATTTTATGCAGTCGTGTAGGCCTGTTTGAACGTGGGAGCCAAATATCATTGCCCCACACGTACCAGGGAACTCGCAATAGGTGCAGCCGCGAGAGCAATGTTATACGTTCATGTCTCAAATTTGCTGGGAAACAACGCTGGTGACACTGAAAATGAACAACGTTTACTTACAGGGAAGTAAAAAAAGAAAAAAAAAGGTCTGTGACGTGCATGCAGCTTCTTTCATTCCCTTGCATAGAGAGAGAGAGAGAGATGAAGAGGAAAGGCAGGGGGGTTAACCAGATATTAGTCTCTGGTTTTCTACCCTACATTAGGAAGAGCGGATAGAGGGGCTAGAAAGATGACAGATAGAAGGGTAAAAAAAAGTATGGTTGATGCCTGTGTCATTGGAATCTGTATAACACGAAAGGGAAACCTGTCTTGGCACATAAGACGCAATGTGTTTAGAACAAATGTAGGCGATTTAGGGCAATAATGCACCCTACTCTGGAAGAGCTGTTCCAGCCGTCCTAGAAATGAAAGGAATCGAGGGGCGGGAGGTGGGTTGGATGCTCTGCACATGTGAACCCATTTCCGTGTACAGCTGCCCCTCCACACTGTACAGGGATCCTCGACAGTTACCTCGAACAACTCACATTTTGCCGGAGACGCTGCACTGAACGCGCCAGCGCCCTGCGTAAGCCAGCCATAAACCAAGGGCGTTCGCAACCGGTGAAACCATACAGAGAGCTCGTTTTCCCTATGAAACCTTGGAAGCAAAACTGAACTGTTTGTCAGCGGATCGTTTTTATGAACACCCTATTCGCTGTGCGAAAGGCGCATTATTTGCTTGCAGGCGAGCGTTGTTGCGTTCCTGGAGCAGAGCGCGTCGCAGCCCAAATGGCTATCATATATCCCGCACAAGACAAATGATGTAGCAGTCGTTGTTGAAGCAACGCGCCGGCAGACCGAGAAGGACGCCGAAGCCTGCCCGGCGATAGAGGTATCGAGACTACTGCAGCGCTAACTGCCAGCGCGCATATTAACACGACAGTTTAAGACTTCCCTCCATCGTTCCTAGGTGGCGGTACCACCGCTGAGAACCATGAGTGCAGTGAAATGGAGGCTGTGGTAAACTAGGAGCAATTTACCTTGCTAAATACCTTTTCTTTAACCAAACATGAATTAGACGCTAATTGCAAACCGGTGCGGTTAAGATATATGCCCATTTTTCTCCCTCGATTTTGTAAGTCGGCCTGCGGCGCGGTGGTTACGTTTCCAGCTCATACCGTCGCACCATGCTGGTTGTGGGTTCGAGTCCCAGCGAGTGGAACTTTTCCGATCTAAGATGCGCGTTTATTTCTCAGACATCTACTTCCGTTAAGGAAGTACGTCACAGATTTCTTGGTGGACCCCGGCATAAAACACTTTCGTGATAATATTCACACACAGCGCGCGTGCTTCTTTGCACATAATGCCTTTCCAGCAGTTAGAGGCGTTCACGAAGGCCGGCAGATTTCAAGGAGCTCAGTAGCGCTTGAATGGTTTTCTTCTGTAACTTCCGGTTCTGACAATGCCGTAGAATTCCTGCACATAACAATCTCCTATATTTATGCATTCGTCATATCTGCTCACGAACTTCAGAATCCCTGCGTTCTGTTTTCTGCAGCAAGTTTATCAAGTCAGGCGGTCGCTTTGTTCACACTCTTTCAACATGAAAGACAACGGCAACGCGTTTCTGTTCACAAAAGCGCTATTTTGTTAGGTGTTGCGGAGGAATGCGCTACAAGGAATGCAAGTAGTTCTTGTGAAGTGAAAAAAACGACTGGTGAGCTGTTCAAATGAGCATGCGAGGAACCTTTTCTCGTGCGATTTATGCTTATTCATGGTGGGTCTGTCCGTATGGGAAATTTGTGAGCATCCCGGAAATAATCTGAACCTCGCCTTTAACGACTGGCACCTCTCTCCGAAGCTGGAAGTGTCTCGGTGCTAAAGATCTTCAATGTGACGGTGATTCGGAGAATGCAGTGCTTACCTAGCTTTATTATCTGGTTGTAGAAGATCATAACGTGGCAGTTCTAAAGCACAGTACCAGGAAAGACGGATCTTTAAAGGTAGGCAATGCTTATCGACAGAAGTGACGGAAGCGTCATGTGTATAACGGAAATCTCTGTTGCTTTAGATGCGAAGCAGCTTAAGGTCGAGCCTATTCCGTCCCTGCGCCGTCCACACCCCCCCTGCGCATGCGCAACGGCTGGCCCAAGCTGGCAAGGAACGAGAATGCGTCCTCGGCCACGAAGGACAACGCTGACGGAGGCAGCGTCTGCTAGCTCCCCCTTCCTCTCTTCTACGAATCCTCTACTCTACGGAGCGGTGTCCGCGTCCCGTGTCCTACACCCCCACAGCGCCTGCGCGTCCCCTCCCCTGTCTCTCTCCTCTCTTACGCTCCCCCTTTCTCTCCTCTAGGAATCCTCTACTCTACGGAGCGGCGCGCACGACAGGTGGTGCGACAGCTGCATACTCCGCTGGGAGCGCCGCGGTAGTTCCGCGGTATGAAAATGACGGAGCGCGCACGCTTCATTCTCTCTCCTGTTCAGAGCCGCGATGAGCGCTCGGGTCGCTGCGACGAAAAACTACATCATCTCCCGCTCAAGCTACCCATCTCCCCGCTGCTTCGCATCCACACGTGGTTCCCTTTAGTGGGAGATGGCGTAATCTTTTTTTTTAGAAGCGAAGCACCTTAGGACCTAGGTTTGTCGTCGACTCTCGCTGTCACGCTATATAGATATTGTGTGGGCGCCTCCTGGAGGCACTACAGTCAGACAGTGTGTGTGCATGTGTGCACCGATCCTGGAGGCAGTGCGCCCAAACAGCGTGTATATAGGGTTGTCGGGTCATTCAGAAAAGATCCTAACGAGTTTCTGCTATTCACCCTCGCTGTCGGCGTATAACGCCGTCGTCGTGGCCGCGGTAAAGCAAGCCCATTAGCAGCGGCCGACGTTTCCTGTGAAAAACACCGCATGTTTCGCATCTTCCCAGGTTTCACGTTAGTGAGCTATGATTTTTAAAGACGATAGTCTTTCTAGAGATACGTGCACGCAGAAATTTTGGTCCGTGTGTTTGTCTGCTGTCACACGGTTCAGCCACCCGGCCAAAGTTTAAGCACTTGCCTGTCGCCCAGCCATCTTGAACTGGTAGCTGCGTTCATACTTGTGGACATTGTCGATCAAAAAGCGAATATAACGCATATTTGAGGCGCGACATCAATACGTAAGCATTAGGTGGTGTATTCCTTTACTGGAAAATACATAGATACGTAATTCTAAAGACCCTAGTGTTTGTTAGGCTGCGCTAAAGATGCGACGCATTGCATGAAAAAAAAATACCCGCACCTCCCCGAGGGTGATTGTGAGGATGCAGAGCATCTTGTTGTTATACCGGCGTTAATTACGTTGGCGTTACGGTGTTAAATTGTTTGGGTGTTAAATTGCGTGTTAAATTGCGGTGGTCACCATCACACACATCGCGCGACGGCGACCGACCGACCACGGAGACACACAACGGACGAAGACGAAACGGTTAACGAACGTCTTTATTGAGCCAGCAGCGTCAGTCTTCTTAGAGTCGCGCACCACTCGCTTTGGGTACATTGAGTACGATGGCCTTGTGGTCGGTGAAATGAAGCGTGAGTGGATCTGGTAGCAGCGGCTGTAGCTTGAAATTGCTGAAGCTGTCCGCGTCGGAACTGCATTGGGATCGACTTCTGGAAACGCTCGAACGCCTGCGCGTGGGTCCGGAAGGTCGCGCTCGCGCGATCGGAGAGCTGAGTGCGCTGGAACGGGTGGAGCTCGTCAACAACGACCCGGTTGCGTGCGCAATCTGCACTCACCGGATCTTCGACGTGATCATGAACATCCTGGGATTCGTTGGCGTCCATACAGCGCATCGGACGGCGCTGCGCAATCAACCGAAGAAGCAACTGAGCCAGCGGGCGCATGCACGGGGTATATAAAGCAACTGCCGTGGAGAATGCGAGCAAGGCGCGCATGCGCGCTTTATCGTACAGCTGTCGAATGAGACACGGAGGGTAAGCGCGCCAGCGAGCAGACGGCGTGGAGAGGAGGAGGAGATAGGAGGATACGAGCGCGCGTTATCGCACAGGCGGCGTGAAGAGAATGAGGAGCGGTGCGGACGGACGGCGACGAGTGACAGGCCCCCGCTATTAGATGCTCTGCATCTAAAAAGTCACAGTTTCACCGCAAGGGCGAAGCAATGAATGCGATAGCAAGAAATTTTAATGCTCACAGCTTCAGGAGCAATATTAAATGTAGCAAACATGCACTTGCTAAGTCAACGTCCCCCGTGGGCAGCGCGTGCTGGTACGAAGGGCTTTATACGTTGTGTGTCACAAAGCTACACATACAAAGCTAGGGGAGGCCGCTAAATGAACAAACAGAAGATGAGCGCGAGCTATCAAGTGAAGCACGCACGAAACGAACGCACAGATATATACACCGAACGAGCGCGAATAAGCTGTCACAATGGATACTCTCAGTTTGAACAGTGTTCCTGTTGCAAAGGCGGCTGCCCGT
This sequence comes from Hyalomma asiaticum, assembly GCA_013339685.2. Lineage (NCBI taxonomy): Eukaryota > Metazoa > Arthropoda > Arachnida > Ixodida > Ixodidae > Hyalomma > Hyalomma asiaticum. The sequence goes on along the minus strand of CM023487.1, from coordinate 36,286,593 downwards.
CGCGCTCCTCGCGCCATCTCGCTGGTAATGAAGAAACGCTCTAAGCGCCTGCCGTCTCCGAATCCTGCCAGCGGTAAAGGGTGTGTATATAAGGCTCGCCGTTAGCTCCTTGAAGCGTCTGCTCTTCGTGGCGTAATGGTTAGCGCCACGCGCTGCGGAGTTTCCTGGTTCGATTCCGCGCGTCGGAAACATTTATCTGAGTTACTTTTCTTTGGGTACAGTGCCTAGAAAGATAGGCACTATACTTTGGGACATTCATATATATACACATCCTTATACATATGCTGTTCATGACGGCGGCGACGGGGACGGCAAAAGCCAGCCGAGACTGTCCATATAATTGCTATCGCAATAAAAGGCCCCTGCCACCGACTTGGTGCTGCCGCCTGGTAGTTGTCCAGGGTTTCTGCACAAGCTCATGTTTCCCGACGGCGCTCCCAGATGGCGTCCATATCCTACGCAGCGTAGTACAGCCGGCAGAAGGTTATCGTCTTTCGACGACATTTGCAGCGAAGCACGCAGATACGCGGCCAATTTTAAAGACGATAGTCTTGCTTGGGATACTTCAACGCAGAAATTTTGGTCGGTCTGTCTGTCTGTCAGTGTGTCTGTCCTGCTTTTGATTCAGTAGAATGGCGAAAGTTTAACCCTTTCCTCAACGACCACCCATCTTGAACTGGTAGCTGCGTTCATACTTGTGAACACAGTCGACCAAAAAGCGAATATTACGCATATCTGAGGCGAAACTTCAATACGTAAATATTAGATGGTGTGTTCCTTTAGTAATTCTAAAGACCCTAGTGCTTGTTAGGGTGCGCTAAAAATGCGATGCTATGAAAGAAAAAGCGGACGTTTCCTGCGCTTCGGTAAAACTAGAGTTACTCTATATGCTACCCTAGCATAAATATACAGTAACCCTAGGTAAAGCGACACGGTGCTGCCACCTACCAGTAGCTCTGCGTACTACGCAAGCTTCTTGCGCTTCCCGATATCATGGCCAGATGGCGTTCATATCTCACGCAGCGTAAGGTCCCTGGCTTTTTATCCAGGGACCTTAACGCAGCGCTGCCTCCATTTCATCAATGCCAGCCACATGCGGCCGATTCAACATAGACGGGGCGCTGTCTGAGGCAAGGCAAAACATAAATGGCCGTTTGACAATACAGAACACACTCTACAAGACATGCCCAGACAACGGAGGGAAAAGACCGACGAGCAGATTGCAGCGGAGAAGCGCCGGCGTGCCGATGCCCGTCGTCTCAAGCGTGCCCAGGAAACATCAGAGCAACGAGCCCAGCGACTAGCGAAAGATATTGAATCGAGGCGCGCCCGCAGGCAACAGGAAACAGACGAGGTGCGCGATGTGCAAACTGTCACTGACCGAGAGGCTAAGCGAGCGTACCCGGCGGCTGAACAGACGCCCGAAGCTCGCGACGAACAGCAGATGAACGGGGCTCATGTAGTACGGCCGGTAGAAGACTATGGTCTTTCGACGACATTTGCAGCGAAGCACAGAGATCCGCGGCCAATTTTTTTTAGGGGCGAAGCTCCTTATAGCGGCACCCGTTCGTCCCCCGTCGTAGTAGTGTGTAACCAGTCTTAACGCTAGTACCAGATCTTGACCTCCAAGGTGGTGCCGGTGGGAGATTTCTCCTGCGCGTTGTTGAACAACAAAAAATCCGCAGCGTGCGCGTTAACTAAAAGCCGAATTCTTCTGTCTCTCATTCCCCCTTAGCAGCCATTGGCATGTTCCAGTAGGAAACATTAGTAGAAGTAGAAGTGTAAGTGTTAGCTAAAAGCCGACTTCTTCTGTCTCTCATTCCCATTAGCAGCCATTGTTTACCTCCAAGGTAGTGCCTGGTGAGATGTCTCCTGTGCGTGATTAAACAATAAAAATTTTGTTCAAAACGCCGTTGATTGATGAAATAAACCAACGAAAGACGCCAGATGTTTTCTAAAAGCAAAACGAGACGAGCCACGCGCTCCCCGGCAAACTCGACACTGCCCCGGCAAACGCGAGAGACAACGTTGGCGCAGGCAGCGTCTCCTAGCGAGTTTCTTGATTGAGAAATACCGACTGCTCGCGTTGGAGAAGCGTTCACCGGCAAAACCCATATATATATATATATATATATATATATATATATATATATATATATATATATATATATATATATACACACACACACACACTGGATCTTGACTTGCAATGAAGTGCCGGTGGGAGATTTCACTTGTGCATTGTGCATAGTTGAACCGTGAGGATTCGTAGCATGCGCGTTAACTAAATTAATCCGGAACTCGGCACTATCCACGATAAACATCCCGAGCTTCGCCCACTCATCATCATTCACTCCGTGGATATGCTGTATTAGGGGCGAAGCTCCTTAAGGCGGCACCCGTTCATCCCTCGTCGTGTCGTAGTATGTAACCAGTCTTACGCTTTGACCTCCAAGGTGGTGCCGGTAGGAGATTTCTCCTGTGCGTTGTTGAACAATAAAAAATTCGCAGCGTGCGCGTTAACTAAAAGCCGAATTCTTCTGTCTCTCATTCCCCATTAGCAGCCATTGGCACGTTCCAGTAGTAAACGTTAGTAGAAGTAGAAGTGTAAGTGTTAGCTAAAAGCCGACTTCTGCTGTCTCTCATTCCCAGTAGCAGCCATTGTTTACCTCCAAGGTAAACAAGGCTCCCTCGCCGCGAGCGCTGGGAGCCACGCGCTCCCCGGCAAATTCGACACTGCCCCGGCAAACGCGAGAGACAACGTTGGCGCAGGCAGCGTCTCCTAGCGAGTTTCTTGATTGAGAAATACCGACTGCTCGCGTTGGAGAAGCGTTCACCGGCAACCCATGTATATTGGGAGCGAGGACATACCGTGGCGCCGCCACGCGGGAGAACCGGTGTGACGCGCAAAGTTGGATTGCTCCGACAGCACTGCCTTGCTCAGCCCGGAGCTGGTTTGCGCGTCGCCTTTTTATTGTTGTTGCCGTTTATTTCAGCTAGACGATATCTGTAAAATACTGTTGTGGCTACGTTATTGATTCCTCAACAAGGTAATTAACTCTTCCGGAAAAAGAATAGGTTCATTACAAAGCTTTAGACACCGCGTCGACTGCTGTTGTCGTCTGCTATGGTCACCGGCGAGGATACCGCGCGTGCGGAGTCCGCTGGTTTTTTTAGGTGAGATAGCATTTTGATGAATGAAAATGAATGAAAGGTAAGCATCAGATGGTTTTAGCGCGTGGTTGCGGTAAATACACATAGCTTTTGGCCGCAAGAAAGGCCTGCGACGTGTTTCTCGTGCAATTCATTCATTGTATGTTTGCATCAACAAAGGGACCGCCGTTGACAAGAAGAAATCGAATTAGCAAATTCGTATTCATGCTGAACACGCATACCCCTATGCAGCGCGATGCGAGTGGTTCCTTCATGTTTGCGGAAAGCAGCAGGCATAGAGCTGCATTCAATTGCGACGTCGACCTTTCTCACATGATTTAAGGTGTACACACGACATACGCACATGCGCGCCTCATTAAACCTTGTTATTTTTGAACAGGGGGTTCACCTTAGGACGCTGTGGCTTGATCACAATTTAAATTCTCGCCAGTATGACCCCAAGGACACTAGCCTGGAGCACAGTTGTCCGTTGCTTCTCTTTCTGTTGCTTATTTTTCCCGCGTATTCAAGACGGTCGTCACACGGCGATTTTCGATCGCGGTCGAGCCACTTCATGGCTGCATTTTTCGACGAATGACTCCCGTCCGTATTTTGCACGAAGGGGCCAATAGCGATCGAAAATACAGCGTAAGACCGGACGTATTAGTTTACTCATTTGAATGCACTAGCAGAGACTCCGGAACGAGGGGGGGGGGGGGCGGTCGCCCCCCTACCATTTTTCTAGAGGGGGCTCGGCCCCGCCCCCTCCCACTTTCCAACCGTTTCCGCGGAAATAAAAATTTTTGACAAGAATTTTCAATCTGGTGGTAGTTAAAAAAACCCCAGGTGGTCGAAATTTCTGGATTCCTCCAACACGGCGTCTCTCATAATCAAAGCTGGTTTTGGGACGTACGTTAAACCCCACAAATCAGTCAATCAATTAAGCTGGTGGTTCTGTGGTGCAGTGCTTTCCAAAACACTGGATCGTTGCGCGGTGTGCGGCAGGTTTTCAGTACTTCCGAAAGTCCCAAACATTTCGAAATGTATACCAATGTGAAATAAGCGATGATGCAAATATGTAAAATATTAAACGGCTAAAATGAATTAAAACAATAATTGATTTCATTAATATTATAGTAAATAATAATACATAATATGCATTTTAAATAAATTAGAATCGACAAATACTGAGAACAAAAATAATCAACACAACATGCAAAGACGACAATAAATGCCCCCCCCCCCCCCCCGCACACACACTCCGAAAAACGTTCCGGAGTCCCTTTGCACTATTACGCTGCAAGGTGTAACTTATTGTGTTCTAAATGATTCAGTGAAACTATCAGTGTCCAGCATCTACACCTTCATCGATAAGCCGTATGACACCCAGCAGCTGCTGATAGAAGGAAAATCTATGTTTGAAGCTGGCCACGTCGTCGCCTGCAGCGTAAAAGGGGGGAGAGAGAGAGAGAATATTTTATTGATGAATCCGGAGATGTTAGCCTGGTTAATGGCCTGGGTGTAAAAGGGGAGAAGTGATACTGGCTGGGTTCATTTTGCAAACGACGTTTTTTAGAAAATACCAAGTTTCCAATAACTCCGAGCGCACTTTTCAGCTTTTGTGGTCGCTAGGTGTCCGCAAACGTGAAATAAACGCGAATCGACGATGTTTGTAGATAAAAACGCTGGCAAATGGCTGTTGAAGCGCGCGTGAAATGCGTGAACCGTCCGCTTCGGAGGAGGCTCGGCGCGAGGTGGGATCGTGGGGTCACGTGATCCAACTTTGCACGTCAGAACGACCGCAGCGCCAGCCCCTCCAGTGGTGGCCCTCGCGCCCAATATATATATATATATATATATATATATATATATATATATATATATATATGCACTGGATCTTGACTTGCAATAATGTGCCGGTGGGAGATATCACTTGTGCATTGTGCATAGTTGAACCGTGAGGATTCGTAGCATGCGCGTTAACTAAATTAATCCGGAACTCGGCACGATCTACGATGAACACCCCGAGCTTCGCCCACTCATCATCATTCACTCCATGGATATGCTGTCATTTTTTCTACATACAAGCGTTTTCTTAGCCATCACCGGGAACAGCCTAGCGACACGTCCATCCCGAATATGACGTCAGTAAGAGATCAATCTTGTTTGTTGACCTCTTCAATACCTTCAAACGGGAGGCGAAGTGAGTGCTTCATCGGGGGCAACATCATGTGGCCTTTTCCAGGCATCAGTATACATGCAATGCTCAGAAATGAGATAGCACAAATGCTGATTTCGTTAACATTTTGTGCCTAATCCTTATACAGTTAAACTTTTATCAAGGTATTTCATCAGCGTTTTGCCCATTCCGTGTGTCTTTATATGAGATACCGCATTGTGACATGCGAAGAGGAAATGACTACATTATTGGCTTATACATTGTTGTGAAGGACGGGTGGGTACAGGGACGTTGGTAGACCCACCGCTTCGAAGAGGCGTGTGAGCGAGGAGCCAGGATGGACGACAGGCCGAAGGTGACCGATACTTCACGACCATGTCTCGGGGAAGAACTCTTGACACGGCCGGGTCTACCGGAGCAGCTCTCGGTGCACCGTGATGCACCCGCTTAACTACCCCCGTTGGGGTCGACCCTCCTCTCTCTTTTCCACGAGAAGGCTGGAGTGCTGTACCGGTCCGAGCTTGCAGTGACGCCGGGGCGTCTTCCCAATGTCCGGTCTCCATTGTTCCCGGTGACCGGCGAGGCTGCTTTTTTTAGTGGGCCACGTCAACTGCTAACGCACGCTCCCCTCCCGGGAGTGCACTCTGTGGACGCAGTTGCCGGTGGAGTCGTAAGCGCTGGCAGGGGAATTCGAGGCACAGCAACATCTCAGCAAGTTCCGCCACCATAATGCTTCAAAAAATTGACGGCAGATCCACGAGGTGAATGATGATGAGATTGGGCGAAGCTCCTGGAAGTAATCATCGGTTAAACCGTGAAATTTCTTCCGTTAATTCGCCCGATAAAATTGACGTGAAACGATTGATTAAATGTTTTATCAAACTTTTATTGCTGGTTTCCGTTGACCTTTCATTATGACCGCTTTGTGGTAGGTGAAATGTAAGCTAAGTGGTTCTTGCACTGGTTGCAGATGGGTTTTGCCTTTGAACGCTTCTCCAACGCGAGCAGTCGGTATTTCTCAATCAAGAAACTCGCTAGGAGACGCTGCCTGCGCCAACGTTGTCTCTCGCGTTTGCCGGGGCAGTGCCGGGGCACAGGAGAAATCTCACCAGGCACTACCTTGGAGGTAAACAATGGCTGCTAATGGGAATGAGAGACAGAAGAAGTCGGCTTTTAGCTAACACTTACACTGCTACTTCTACTAACGTTTCCTACTGGAACATGCCAATGGCTGCTAATGGGGAATGAGAGACAGAAGAATTCGGCTTTTAGTTAACGCGCACGCTGCGAATTTTTTATTGTTCAACAACGCACAGGAGAAATCTCCCACCGGCACCACCTTGGAGGTCAAAGCGTAAGACTGGTTACGCACTACGACTACGACGAGGGACGAACGGGTGCCGCCTTAAGGAGCTTCGCCCCTAAAAAGGACGGCTCAGCACGACATAGTCGAGAAGCTTGTTTGCCTCAAAGTGGTTCCGCCTATAGACTTCACGACACGTCAGACAGACAGACAGACAGACAGACAGACAGACAGACAGACAGACAGACAGGGAGCATTATTGAGGTCCTGAGAAGCGCCGCCTTTAAACAGCACTGGGAGCCGCACCTACGTAGGTGGGAACAGGGAGGTCTAGCCTCACCGCCATATCGTAGGCTCTTTGGAAAAACCCGAAGTTGTGGAACAGGCTCAGAACTCTTGGTGGCAGAGCTCCACACCTCCTCGGTGACTCATTGGGCTTTCGTAACAAAAGCACTAGCCCAACATGTGCTCTAAGCTGCCAACCGACCCGCAGCCCGGACAGGTAGACTCGAAGGTGTCCGGAGCAATAACGCCGAGGAAAGCTAACCTGGAGCATGACTTCGTTTGCAACATTCGTAGTGAAATATATTAAAATAAAATGCAGATTGTGACACTGCTCACTGCAAGTTCATGCTCTTGTATTCCTTGAACAGCAAAAATTCTGCAACTACATTTATGAAGTCACGCCTTACTTTCGTGTTGCGGCCGATTCCTCCGAAAAAGGATCAACCTTTATTGTTATTCTAGAACTATATCGTTCTTAATGCTTTCAGACCTTCGCGGTGCGTGTTTTCTGGATGACCCCTGTATGGGAGACCTAGTTTCTCGGGCTTCTAGAAAAGTTTTCTTCGCACCACTCCATCGATTCTTGGGGACATCGACGGGAACGATGTACACAGCGACGACTTAGCCACCGTGGCTGAGATTAGATGACATTGTGTCGTGCACGCTGACTTCTACCGGTTTGACCCGTCAAAGCTCGCCGCCTATGCGAACGTCGCTCCTTCGCTATCGGCCTGAGGAGGCAAACAAGATTCACGTCTCCGGAGCGTGCGCTACGCTGTCGCACGTTGGCGGGCGCGCGTCAAGTGTAATCTGGTGTGCCTCTGTTATAGCGTTTATCTTGTTGTCGAGCTTGCGCTCGGTAATTTTGGACCCCGCGCCTGCGGTGTGGTTACACGAAGTGGCTCCTATGTGGGAGAAGGTATCGCTGTTCTGGTGGCACAACTTAATGTCGTTATAGTTGAGTCCGCCTCGATGGTGTAGTGGTTACGGTACTCGGCTGCCACCCAAAAAACGCTGGTTCGATCCCGGCCGCGGCGCTCGCATTTTCGATGGAGGCAAAAATGCTAGAAGCCCGTGCACTGTGCGTTGTCAGTGCACGTTAAAGAAGCGCAGGTGGTCTAAATTTCCGGAGCCCTCCACTACGGCCTTTCTATTGTCTCTTTCACTCCCTTTCCCCCACGGACGCTTAGCCGTGCACCCTACATGGGCTGCAGAAATTAGCGTCCTTTCCTAACCGAACCACAATCATCAATCATCTTTCTTAGAGGAACGCTCTACCAGCTCGCAAAGAAGGAGAACGCGCCCTCACCCGCGAGAGACAACGTTGGCGCAGGCAGCGTCTCCTAGCGAGTTTCTTGATTGAGAAATACCGACTGCTCGCGTTGGAGAAGCGTTCACCGGCAACCTATATATATATATATATATATATATATATATATATATATATATATATATATATATATATATATAGGCACTGGATCTTGACTTGCGATGAAGTGCCGGTGGGAGATTTCACTTGTGCATAGTTGAACCATGAGGATTCGTAGCGTGCGCGTTAACTAAATTAATCCGGAACTCGGCACGATCTACGATGAACCTCCCGAGCTTCGCCCACTCATCATCATTCACTCCGTGGATATGCTGTAATTTTTCTTTCTCACGTTCATTTCTTTCTTGCCTGTTCCTTTCCCGCTTTCTTTCTTTCTTTCTTCTTTCTTTCTTTCTTTCTTTCTTTCTTTCTTTCATTTCCCGAGCGTGCACTGGAGAGCGTCCACGTGTTACGGTCGTCCACTTCTTCAGGAATACAAAACCTACCTCACATCAAAATGAGGGTGTGATATGAATCGACAAAGGCTGGATCGATTAGCGTGGTGGTCTCGCAAGATATATATCGTAAAAAATTCCGGAAATCATGCTTTTCGCTGTATAAGCGGGCTCGATGCCATAGCGTATAGAATAGCGGCTTGCCCGAAGACTCAAGAACGTTGTTCTCCCAGTAATGCCTGCATTGAGCAAACGTTACCGCAGTGCAGGAAGTTCAATAAAGCATAGATAGTCGATTTGACTATCACATGACGAGACCGCAAGCGACGTCCACCGAAATCGGTACGCTTCACGTTATCGCCGCCACGCCACGGTGGTATAGTGGCGATGGCACTCGGCTGCTGATCCGAAGATCGCGGGATCGAATCCCTTCCGCGGTGGCTGCATTTCGATGGAGACGAAATGTTGAGGCCCGTGTACTGTCCGATATCAGTGCACTTTAAAGAACCCCAGGTGATCAATATTTCCAGAGCGCTCCACTACGGCGTCTCTCATGATCATAGCATGGTTTTGGGACGTAAGACCCCAGAAATAAAGCAAACACGTTTTCGTCCTTCAAGTGCTGGCAACGGTCGCGGCGTCGCGCCCTACGCGATTCCCGTGGGAAGGCAGAGCGGCCAGGAGCGCGGGAGCGGCGCTCTTAAAAGAGACGCCGGCGCATTATCACGTGACGCCAGGAAAGACGATCGCCCTTTGCTTCCGGCCGCATTTCGTGTCTCGCTGTCTTGCGTGCAGTAAAACTAGTGCACCGGGTGGCGCCAGGAAACCCGAGTAGTGATGCAAGCTGTTAAGGGTGCACTGCCGACAACGGGACAATGGTGACAATACGGATGGTTTTGTGGTAGTAGGAATATATTATTTGGAGTAGTAGCAGTAATCATGTGCTAGTAGGAGTGTATAAAGCATTCGCTGTTTTCATTTACCTACACTTTACCAGCGTCGGCACAACGTATGACGTAGAGAGGGGGGACGGGGAGGTTAAACGGTCACGAGATAACGGACAAGGAAAATAATTATACGGAATCATAGACATTCGACAAAACAACATCATGTTCACACATGTTAAACAGCAGAACGCTCCGTCAAAATAAATCATTCGTATCGACAGTAACGACTGACGTGGGCGTTGTCACGAAAAAAAAACAAAAATGCGTTCATTATCAGTTTCATTGACGTTGTCGTCTGGTGGACGGCTGCGTTCTTTATTTTTCTTTTTCTTTTTTTTAAATTGCGAATCAACAAAAGTGTATGCTAACATTTTTTTTGTGTGTGAATTGTCTCGACGGACTGAGACGTACGTCGGTTCCAAGTGCTATTCATGGAGGTTAATGATATTTATATTATCATAAGCCCCATGAAGAAATTCAAGCTGCAGCCTAACAAATATTGAAAGAGTAATGTACATTGTTGTTGTTTTTAGGCCCAGTTAGCAAAAGTTGGTGCTCACTTAAACAAGGTTTGGTTACTCTGCAGTCAGCGGCTGAACGGTTACGTGCTCTACTTTGTACCCCTCCCATTACGCTTCCTTCGAGTACGCGCGATTATCTCATGACTGTCTGCTCGCAATAAGTTTTCAATATGCTAGGTCGCTTAAGTCTGACAGAACTTATTGACTGTAATTGAAGTACCTGTCGTGCTAACTAACGCTCCGAATAACACGCTTATGACCTTTAATCTATGAACAGGTCGTGAAAAACGATGGAGAACACGTTATGTCGCTGGAGCGAACGTTTCGACAAGGTGCTTGCCTTCGTCAGGACGGCAACCAAGACAAGTCCACTTGTCGAAACGTTCGCCCCTGCGACATTTCCTGTTCTCCACCGTTTTTAGCGATCTGTTCATCAATTCAAGCCTCCACGTTCCCCTGAGCTTCTCTTCTAGTATGGCTTTTACGACATTTGTATTTATAATAACAACCGTGCAGCATGGGAACTCCGATATTGTAGTTTGGTCGTTCAATCCACATTTTCATTTTTTGCCATCACGACTCACGCAATTAGCGACTATCAAAATATGAAAGCACTGTACACTCGCGCGTCGCTCGCGAGAATAAATGTGCTCGTCAGAACAAGCAGGCGTACACAATGGCTTCCTTGACGCGCACCGACATCGCACAGTACACGTTTCCTAACGCTAGGGGGCCGCGTACTGTGCGATGCCAGTGCGCGTTTAAAGGATCTGCAGAATCTCCGAATTCCCGGAGCCCTCTATTGCGGCTTTTCTCTCGTCTTAGCTCTTTCACTTCCCTTCCATTACGCGTGCGGACATCAAGTCGTGCTCCCGACAGGGGCTGCAGAAAATAGCATCCTTTTCCTTAAAGGTACGCTAAAAGGAAATCAGGAAGCGAAGTGCTTTACACTATTTCGACATGTCGATAGTCGTTAACTTCGCCATTTCATGTTCAATACTGAAAGACTTAGTTTTGAAATTTGAGCCGGAATGTCATCCTCATGACATGAGACCGCCCAATATATCCTCTTTTTTCTCTTTTGCATTCTTGTCACATTCGCTTCAGCAAATGTTCTTAAAAACCCTGAATGGAGTCTCCGGCCCCCTCATAGAACAATTTATGTCTTTATTGCCGGTAGATAGCTAGCAGACACGGCCAAAGCTCTATGACGTCATAGGTATTGGTGCTGGTACAAGCGGCGTCGCTGACTTGTATTTTCTTTTCACGCTCTTTCTAGATTACCGAAGGTTTTCTTCCTCGCGAGAGTTATTTTCAGTATTGTGAAAAGGTAACCTACAAATAAGAGGGAGAAAAATTTGTTTTTCTCCTTAATGTCGCCCTAACCAAATCACAATCACCAATATTTGAGTCGTTCAACGCTTTCTAAAAAACACGCGAGCTCCTTGGTTCCACTGAAGCAAGTTGTCAGCACGAGCTATCCGGCAATCTGAGAAGGTGTTTATACAGTAATTTTCAACAGTATAAGGCAAAGGGCAAGGCTCTGCGCTTATAATCCCGCTTTCAAATATGAGCATGCATCCGCAGTATGGGTCCCTAGCCATGCTAACCTCATCACCTCACTTGAGCTAGTACAAAGCAACTCTGTTCGATTCATCCTCTCCAACTATAACCGTACTGCGAGTATAACCTTAATGAAAAATAGCCTAGCACTCATTCCATTGGCTAACCGACGCAGAAATCGCCCGTCTCTCCCTGTTTCGTAAGCTCTTCCACCACTCATCACTTCATGATGTCTCTATACTGCGACCTCAGTACATTTCAAACCGTGTTGATCATCGTCTTAAGGTAGGAATCGCATCATGCCAAACTAAGTCTTTCTTTCAGTCGTTTATTCCCCGTACATCTCAGGAGTGGAAACCACCTTCCCACAAGTGTCGCAACCATTACTAAGAACAAAAGTTTATTCGAAGCATTAGCCAACATCGTGTAACCAGGTGAATTGTTCTGTTATTTGCATTCACACTGCACTCGTATTGTTCTGTTATTTGCATTCACACTGCACTCGTTTGTTTACTTTTCAGCCAACTTGTTCGTGTAATCTGGAGAACAATTGTGTTTTTGAACTGACTGCCCTTTTTGCTTCTGTACTTTAACCACTCCCCTCTTTAACGCCCTACGGCCCTGAGGGTAATATACATAAACAAATAAATAAATAAATAAATAAATAAATAAATAAATAAATAAATAAATAAATAAATAAATACTCCACGTGGCCGACACCAGAACTCCGTAGCCTTTTCTGCAGTGCACCGAACTGGTGTGGCGAAGTCTACGAGCGCACGCCGAGACTTCGGGCAGGAGTGGAGCGCGGAAAGCGCGCGAAGCGAGCTGCAATTCGAGAGCAGCGATCACATGAATCGGCAGCGGTTAGGGCGAAAGAGAGGCCCTTCGTTCTATATATGCCGCTTTACCACCGTGAGTCGTTGATTGTCTCTCCTGACGCACCCACCGTGCGGTGGTGTGGATCGAGTCCGAAACGCGTCGTTCGACTCGGAGCTGGTAGGCCTTCGCCGATGGCGACGCCGCATCTCTCAGCCGTGGCACCTTTGTCGGCGCAGCGACTTCACGAGTGGAGCGCCGTGGCGGCGTTTCTGCGCCTCTGGAGCCCTTACTACAGCAGGCGGTTGCACGAGCAAGCTTACAGGTAGAGTGTTCGGCGAGTGTTGGCTTGTACTTCAGATTCATTCATTCATTCATTCATTCATTCATTCATTCATTCATTCATTCGTTCGTTCGTTCGTTCGTTCGTTCGTTCGTTCGTTCGTTCGTTCGTTCGTTCGTTCGTTATCTAGTTGTTATCTCGCCAGTCAGTCAGTCAGTCAGTCAGTCAGTCAGTCAGTCAGTCAGTCAGTCAGTCAGTCAGTCAGTCAGTCAGTCAGTCAGTCAGTCAGTCAGTTCATTCGTTTCATTCATTCATTTATGCATTCATTTATTCGCCAAGATCTGTTTGTCAAACGAAGTTGGTTGGAGTCAGTGTGTTGAGGGCCATCTGCCCATGGCTCCCCCGACCTTGTTGTTCGCAGTGCAAAATGAATTAGGGCTAATTGTTCTCCTGTGTCCGAGCTGGCGAGCAGTCTCTCATACGGATCATTGTAAGGGTGCAGGAGTGTATATGCTTGGATTGTTCAACGGTTCTGTTGACACAATCCAATGGCGTGTGAAACAGACGGGGACGTAGCCAGGGGGACGTAGTCGGGGGGGGGGGGGGATCATCATGCCGTGGATCATCATACCCCGGGAAGAGCACTGTGCGTACGAGTAGAATGTGACTGCATCATCCTTGACCTGGACGTGCGCGACGAGCTCATGAAGTTATTGATTTCAATGTCTATTATTCGCTACCTCCATACGAATTTCATACTCTGCCATTCATATTCCGATGTACACCAAGTAAATGAGGCGACCAGGAGAGCACTGAGATGTAGGCGGCTGGACAGATCGGCCTTAGTTTCTCGAGTTCGCCAAGAAATGCTTCCTATTAAAAGAAAAAGGAATTGGAGGACTCTTATTTATTTATTTATTTATTTATTTATTTATTTATTTATTTATTTATTTATTTATTCATGATACCTAACAGGGCCCAATAGGGCATTGAGTAAGGGGGACAAGTAGGAAGTAAATAATACAACTAACATCAACAAATGCAGGGAAAATAATGAATACAAATACAGCGAAATAAACAAATGGAAAAGAACGAAAAAATGCACATTGTATGTATTTAGAAATGCTTATACAGAGCAAAAGAAACAGCAAAAATACATTGCAGAGCATTTTAAATCGTGGCGACAGCATTCGTTTTTTACATAAAACAGAAGCCAAATTACACTCACAGTAGGGAAAAAAATATGCGTGCTGATTTCGCGGGAAAGAAAAAGAGGGATAATGACATGATGCTATTTGAGAAAATGCTCCCACTGTTGAGTTCGAAATGATTTATGGCTTGTGATGGATGCAATATTGTCGGGAACATCATTCCATAGAACAATGGCGCGGGGAAGGGCTCGTGAACTGAAGGCGGCGGTTCGTCCATTTATGCGTTTAATGCTGTATTGATTATGTAAGCGATGTGAAATGCGTGAAGGTGTTTCCAGTGGCAAGGGGGTCTTTAGCTTCGTCATTAAAAGTTATACGCTATAGAGCGGCACTGGTACCCGCTCGCATCGCCTCCTGGTTCATTTATTGATTGATATTTGGCGTTTTACGCCCCAAATACACGGTATGATTACAAGAGAGGCAGCAGTGGAGGGATCCGTAAATTTCGACCACCTATAGGGCTCTGTAACGTGCGCTTACACAGCACAGTACGCGGTCTTCAACATTTCGCCTCTGCGAAAATACAGCAGCTGCGGCCAGGATATCGCTTCCTCGTTCCTCGTAACACAGATTGTGTTTTCTTGTGCATTAAAATTGCAGTCCGAGCTATCACGCGCGTCGGACTTACTTAAGTTGTAGTATACGATTTTCCTGACGGATTTCACTTTGCGAAATTGAAATTTTGTTCACTAAGGCCCCTGTGCGCAGAGGGCTTGCGTGGTCGGCTGCTTCGGGCAAAGGCGGTGGCGGTAGAGTGTACTAGAAAAAAATTACACCATCTCTCCGAAGGGGACCATGGGGTGATGAGGAGCATCGCTGGGAGTTTCAGCGGTGCATTTAACGGCGGTGTTTACAGGTTTGCAGTGTTTTCGGTGTTACCTTTGCGGTGAACCTTGCGTGTTATTACGTTGTTAACTTGGTTCGTTACCGCGAATCGCGTGACCGTTGTCAGAGTGTGGGTTGATGCTGATGAGTACTTGCGTCAACCCACTCGCTGACGGAACTGTTGCTTGTGGTGGGGTGGTGGTTGTGGTTCGGTTAGGAAAGGACGCTAATTTCTGCAGCTCATGTAGGGAGCACGGCTAAGCGTCCGTGGGGGTGGGGGAAAGGGAGTGAAAGAAATAGAGAGGAGAGAAAGGCCGTAGTGGAGGGCTCCGGAAATTCAGACCACCTGGGGTTCTTTAATGTGCACTGACAACGCACAGTACACGGGCCTCTGGCATTTTCGCCTCAATCGAAAATGCGACCGCCGCGGCCGGGATCGAACCCGCGTATTTTGGGTGGCAGCCGAGTACCGTAACCACTACACCACCGCGCTGGTTCCATCACACAACACCACCAACTGCTTTCATCGGACAAGGGGTATAGACTACTGAAGCGAAGCGCGCGCGCGCGCTCTCTACCCGCTTTATTTATTGCAGCAGCTGTTGGAGAGAGGGAAGGCAGAGGAAGTCGTGCATGCGTAGTGTGAGTGCGGACGGACGCCGCGCGCGCGCGATGTCTACCCGCTTTATTTATTGCAGCAGCTGTTGGAGAGAGGGAAGGGAGAGGATAGTCGCGAATGCGTAGTGTGAGTGCGGACGCCTGACGCGTGACATACCCGCGAGCAAGATACAAGGTTGAGTGCCGCGATCCCCCACTGGCGCCCATGCTTTCAAGCGACGCTGCCAAACACGGAAAATTTATGTGGGGGCGCTGCGGTCGAGATGGTTTGGGACGCGCCGAGTCTTGCGCTGTCAAAACTGTGGTAACGACTGCGTGGAACGCCTCACCGCTCGTTGGTTTTGGCTTGTTTTTGATGCTCACCGTGCCCTGTCAGTGTAATATGCCGAAGTATCATCATCGGCACTGCTATGCACCAGGCTGTCGCACCGGCTATTCAGGTGTTGAAGTCACGCGAAAACTGTCTCTGTTCAGCGTTCCGAAGCACGATGACCGCAGGAAGCTGTGGGAGGAGGATATAAACGTTGACTGCTTCGTAAGGAAAGGTGTTAATATATGTAATAAATTTTGCCGTGTCAGCGACTGGGCGTTTTACGATTGCACGCATACATTATACGAGGCACCAGATTGCAATTGCAGTGGGCTGAACGAGGAATGATTGGGCAAGTGATTAGTGGTCCAAAAGGAAATGCAGTCGTCTTGTGAATTTCAGTGCGTTCGTTTACCTTGTAGGTTGAGTGAACTGAGCGCACGTTGTTCTAGCGCTGCCGAGAGAAAAAAAAAAGCCTGTTCTTGGAGTTTATGCCATCTGCAAAGTCAAAATATACTTGTACTCTAAGACGACGACGCTGTCGATCCAAGCTTGTGTAGGTGGCTATTCAGGCAGAACCAATTGGAACAACCTGTTTACCTTGCACCCTACGGTACCGTAGCAGGCGCTTCAACCGAACAGCTCTCGCAAAAACAATTCGGTTTATCCGGGCACACACAGCTTGTACTGCTGTGGGCGGGCAATTTACGTGGGCTAAAGGATGACGGCTCTATCTACGTCACCAGTGAACAGCACCAATCGCTGCAGAAAAGGAGGTTATGAACGCGGCCGGCACGGCTAGCCGCAGCGAATCTTGCCTTGGTCCACCAAACCATCTTGCTCACAGCGCCCCCTCTATGCTCTCCGTTCGCTGCACCTCAGACGTTGAGCGGCGGCCGCGCCACTCAACCTTTTTCTAGTACACTCTAGTAGCGGTAGCTTGAGATTATAATTTCCGGTGGACGCCTACTCCGACATCAAATTTTCCACGACACGAGCTTCCGAACGCTACAGGCATCGAGATGGAGCACAGTCGACGCCTAGCGGCGCGTGGAGGAAGCTCCCAAGTGTGGATAGATGCTTGCGTCGACGGCTAGGCGCTACGCTTTTGCATGCGCGCCAACGTAACGCATATTCTCCAGTATGTTTGTTCCCTGTGCCGGTGCAGTGTTACATGCTTGCATGTATTCTCATCCAAGCATAAAAACGTATTCATTGTTGCATTATTTGACCTTGCGCTGCAGTTTTCGCTTTTTCTTAAGATCACTGAACGCCCGTGTTGTAAGCGTTGTATGTCATCGT
The DNA here is from genome assembly GCA_013339685.2 of Hyalomma asiaticum. NCBI lineage: Eukaryota > Metazoa > Arthropoda > Arachnida > Ixodida > Ixodidae > Hyalomma > Hyalomma asiaticum. The sequence continues at coordinate 36,269,510 of CM023487.1, read as the reverse complement.
CGCACCTCCGGTTCGGAAATATAACTTTAGTTTGGCTGCTGCTGTGTTTTTTAAGTATACGACAAAGTGCGCTTAGCTTCCGTCTGAATGCATTAAGCGAGTGACATCACAGTCGAAATGCAGTGCTGCAGCGATATAGTCTCGCGGTTGTGAGCATGAAGGAAAATAACAAACGTTTCTCGCTTGAAGAAGACATGTTTTACTTTGTTGTCGTTTTTTTTTTTTTGGGTGCATAAAATAAAGAGAACTTTCTCATGTCCCTCTCACGCAAGTAATCGTGCAAATAAAGCGATGCGTTTGACAATTATAGATTTTTCTTATATATAACCTGTGTCAAATATCCTCATAAAGCTAGAGCGCCGTTACAGTAACGTCGCTTAACTAAGTCAGCTGGTTAACAGCCATGCGTTTCATGAAACAGGAAAAATGAGGGAAGATATACGCGTGTGACACAGCGGAGTACACAAGCTGCTACTTCAGTGCGCAGTGACAGTCTTTCTTTCATTTTTGCCTTGTGTTTTGCAGCCGACAGCGATAGATAGATAGATAGATAGATAGATAGATAGATAGATAGATAGATAGATGCAGAAAAATTCACTCAAGTTTACCAAAAATGCATTGCATTTAATAATCGCAAAGCCTCAATGATGACCGGACAGGGAACATGCTAAGACCTGCGCACGCTAGTTTATACATGTGTTTAGAATAGTCAACAATTCAGGGCACATCGTACTCTACTATGGGAGATCTCTGTACAGCTTCCCGAAGAAACGAAAACACGGGCGAAAAAAGAATATTATTGAACACACAGCTTACAGATCGGTTGCAAGCATGTTTCACACAAGGAGGATTGCATTTCGATTAAGGGGAAATGTCAAGGCCCGTGCACGAGGCGCTGTCAGAGCACGTTAAGGAACCCCAGGTGGTCGAAAATTCGGAGCGCTGCACTATAGCGTCTCCCTTTATCATATCGTGGTTTTGGGACGTAAAATGCCATAAATCACTCAATAACGAAAGGGAAGGGGTCAAGGGCTCGTTCTTTATTTGTTAGAAACAACTTAATGAGCAAACAGACAATGAAGCCTAGGAAAGCATAGGGGAAGTTACTTGTGGTATTGTAATTGTGGAGAAAGTAGAAAGGAATTAAAGTGGACGAAAAGACAAACCTGCCTTCGGTGGGAGCCGAACCCACGACCTTCGGATGTCGCGTCCGATGCTCTACGAACTGACAAGAAAGTGGCAACTGGCAAGAAAGTGTGTTCCACACACGCCGCCTTGGCCATGAGTGGCGCTGCCTAACACTCCCAGGATAATACGTACATAAATGCACAATGAAGTGGACGGGGGGACGACCGCCTTTGTAGCTCAGTTGGTAGAGTATCGGACGCGACATCCGAAGGTCGTGGGTTCGGTTCCCACCGAAGGCAGGTTTGTATTTTCGTCCACTTTAATTCCTTTCTACTTTCTCCACAATTACAATACCACAAGTAACTTCCCCTGTGCTTTCCTAGGCTTCATTGTCTGTTTGCTCATTAAGTTGTTTCTAACAAATAAAGAACGAGCCCTTGACCCCTTCCCTTTCGTTATTTCATACCTTGGGCCTCGTTGCGGCAGACTTGGTGCCTTAGGGAGCATGCGAGGGCTTATTGGGCAGCAGCCATCTCATCTAAGTTCACGGTCTACGTGACGCCTCCTGGCAAGAAAGTGTGTTCCACGCACGCCGCCTTGGCCATGAGTGGCGCTGCCTAACACTCCCAGGATAAGACGTACATAAAAAATACACAATAAAGTGGACGGGGGGACGACCGCCTTCGTAGCTCAGTTGGTAGAGCATTGGATGCGACATCCGAAGGTCGGGGGTTAGGTTCCCACCGAAGGCAGGTTTGTCTTTTCGTCCACTTTAAATCCTTCCTGCTTTCTCCACAATAACAATACCACAAGTAACTTCCCCTATGCTTTCCTAGGTTTCATTGTCTGTTTGCTCATTAAGATAAATCACTCAAGCATCATGTTCTACGCAAAGATTCAATGGGTGTGCATAACAGCCACACTTGGCCACGTAGTGTCGAGGAAAGGATACGACCACGTTATAAACAAGCGTGGACGATTTAGGCAACAGCAGAAAGGAAAGCAATTGCTGCGCTAGACGAGGACACACATTTGCTGGAGCGGCACGTGGCGCACATGTACACATTTATACTAATTCTGAAAACGTCGCTGCGTGCTCAAGGTTATAAAAAGGTTAAAGACTGGATGCTGTCAAAAATCTTTTTACTTCTACAGAAGGTTTATTGGGCACAAGTCTTTTTCTTGCTTCTCATACGTCTTTTATCCTGCAAAGAAGATATGTCTAAGAAAAATTGACGAATTCATTTTATTTTGTTACGAGTCTATCAGCAACATAAAAAATTGGCAGATCCCACGTGCAGTGGGAATCAAGGAAATGCGAAGCACGCATAAGGAACGTAAAATGGATTTGCATTGTTGTCTCGCTATACCGAGTTTGGTACATATGAAGTTAACGAAACGGCCGCAAGAGCACTATGACTGTGGCATGTAAAGCTAGCCGCTCATACACGCATGTCATGATTCTCCTTGGTTATGACCTATCATTTACGTTCGTCACGCAGTCGTGTTGTGCCATAGAAAGTTTGGTATACATCCCATTAAGGAAACGAGTGGCATGTAGATCATGCCGCTCATGTCATGCATGTCACAATTTTCATGTTATGACCTGTCATTTATGATCGTCATGCAGTCATGTTGTGCCAAACCAATTTTCGTATACATCCCATTAACGGAACGGCAGTATAGCGCCAGGACCATGGCATGTAAATCATGCCGGTCATACACGCGTGTCATGATTCTAATGTTATGACCTGTCATCTACGTTCGTCATGCTGTCGTGTTGTGCCATAGCAATTTTGGTATACATCCCATTAACGAAATGCGTGGCATGTAAATCACGTCGCTCATGACATGCATATCATGATTTTCACGTTGTGACCTGTCGGTCATGTTCACCATGCAGTCATGTTGTAGCATACCAATTTTCGTAAACATCCCATTAGCGAAACGGCCAGGAGAGCACCAAGACCGTGGCATGTAAATCAGGCCGCTCATGACATGCATGTAATGATTTTCATGTTATGACCTACCATTTATTTTCGTCAGGCAGTCATGTTGTGCTATACCAATTTTCGCACATATCCCATTAGCGAAACGGCCAGGAGAGCACTAAGACCGTGGCATGTAAATCATGCCACTCATGACATGCATATCATGATGATTTTCATGTTATGACCTGGCATTTATGTGCGTCAGGCAGTCATGTTGTTCGTACGAATTTTCGCATACGTCCCATTAGCGAAAAGGCCAGGAGAGCACCAAGACGTGGCATGTAAATCATGCCGGTCATGACATGCATATCATGATTTTCATGTTATGACCTGTCATTTATGTTCGTCATGTAGTCATGATGTGGCATACGAATTTTCGTAAACACCCGATTATCGAAACGGCCAGGAGAGCACAAAATCGTAGGCGGCTATTACATAGATAGATAGATAGATAGATAGATAGATAGATAGATAGATAGATAGATAGATAGATAGATAGATAGATAGATAGATACGCTCAAACTCGCCGAAGTTCGCTAAGAAATGCTTCGCATTTAAAAACACTCTGCCATGTTTCGTTGCGCGCCGTTTGTGCATGATTCATGATAATTGTGGTTCGGTGAAGTAAAGGACGCTACCATAGAGTCTATGGACGCTACTTCCTGCAGCCCACGTCGGTAGCAAGGCTCAGCGTCCGTGGAGGTAGGGGTGAGGGAGTGAAAGACGAAGAAAGGCGAACGCCGCAGTGGGGACTCGGGAATATTAGACCACCTGGGGTTCTTTAACGTGCACTGACAACGCACAGTACACGGGCCTCTGGCATTTTCGTCTCCATCGAAAATGCGACCGCCGCGGCCGGGATCGAACCCGCGTATTTTGGGTGGCAGCCGAGTACCGTAACCACTACACCACCGCGGCGCTCATTGCAGAAAAAATCACAGCATATTCACGGGGTGAATGATGATGAGTGGGGCGAAGCTCCGGAAGGAATCATCGGTAAACCGTGAAACTCTTCCGTGGAGAGAGAGAGAGAACAACTTTATTGGTTCGATCCGGCAAAACAGGGGAGGGGATAGGGATGGAGACTCTTGCGTGCCCGCTTGCCCTACGGAGGCGGGGGCCGTACTACAAGCCCGAAGGCGAGCACTGGCCGCCTCGCGCTCCAAGGGGAACGTGGAATTCGCCCCACAATTAAATGTGAAACACTTGAGTAAATGTCATCAAACTATTATAACATCTCGCATCTTTCATCATCAACTACAAGTACCGCCATTTAGTTTTATAACATCTCGCGCATGCTACGAATCCTCACGGTTCAACTATGCACAGTGCACAAGTGAAATCTCCCACCGGCACTTCATTGCAAGTCAAGATGCAGTGCATATATATATATATATATATATATATATATATATATATATATATATATATATATATATATATATATATATATAATATATATATATATATATATATATATATATATATATATATATTGGGTTGCCGGTGAACGCTTCTCCAACGCGAGCAGTCGGTATTTCTCAATCAAGAAACTCGCTAGGAGACGCTGCCTGCGCCTACGTTGTCTCTCGCCCTCGGCGCGTGCGTGCCTCCCGGCAGGCACGCGCCGGTGGCTACCTACTACTAGGGACGCACGACCCACGCCTTAAGGAGCTTCGCCCCTAAAAGAGCGTTTCCATAGTCATCTCGCGCCTTTCGCTATCGCGCATCTCTGCACCGCAGCTCCTCTAGCGGACTCCTCTCGAACCAGCGACGGCGACTAAGGACATGTGAAGGGGCAAGGCTCGACACTAAGGTGCTTCGTTCCTAAAACCATCATCGAAACTGCTGGTGCATTAGGTTTATTACTGTGTTTACAGTGCGGGAGCAGCCGCCGCAGCATAGAAGTAGCGCGCTTGCTTCGCCCCACGGGGGCCTTGGTTCGATACTTGCGTACCACTTCGCTTGGTAGTTTGGCTTGTAGTATTACAGCGCGTTCGTGTGCATCTGTACGCTTGTTATATCTACATTTCAATCTCATGCTACGACGAACGGGATGTCTTTGTTATTTCCAAGCGCGTTCTGATGCTATGTTAAATGTCTATTTGAGTTGGCCCGAGATTGACGTGGGCTATATAAAATTCAAACACCTTCGGTGCATACCCGAATACCACGCGCCCAGCATTACTGTTACGAACCACACGTGATTGCGGTATCGTTAATCGTGGGGTGTGTGACGATTATATCATGTCAGTACTGTAAATATTCAATCGCTCTTCGTCATACATTTGTGTTCGACCATCCGAACATGTCGGGTGAACGAGACGGACAGGAGGGCACCAAGACGTAGGCGGCTAGATAGATAGATAGATAGATAGATAGATAGATAGATAGATAGATAGATAGATAGATAGATAGATAGATAGATAGATAGATAGATAGATAGATAGATGAACGATTCAGAGTACATGGGACATGTCTACCCTGTAGAAACGGATTGTTAGATAAAAAGGCAAACGAATCAGAGTACGTCGTACTCTGCTATGAGAGAGCTCCGCGTAGCTGCCCCTGGTAAGGCACAAGACAAACATGCAAAACATTAAGCGGCCCAAAGAATAGAATTCATGACTGAAAACACCACATTCCGGCGAATCTAAACACTTCTACATACTAGGCAACAACAGAAGTTCATGCTCAGGCTAATGCAAAAACGACAAGTGTACTGACAAACTAGACCTGTTTGGAAGACCTCACTGCGCACTTTACATGTCCTCGCCTAACGTCTAGCCTTTTATCCCAACGATCACGTACGGCTAAGAAAACTGAGAAATGTCATAGCATTTGCAACCTCTTTTAGCAGCCTAACCTGAAACCTTTACCGTGTGAATCGTAGAGATTGATTGTGGTTCGGTTGATGAAAGGACGCTAATTTCTGCAGACCATGTCGGTAGAAAGGCTAATCGTCTGTAGGGGTAGGGGAGCGGGAGTGAAAGAGACAGAAAGGAGAGAAAATCCGTAGTGGAGGGCTCTGGAAATTTTAAACACCTGTGCTTCTTTAACGTGCACTGACAACGCACAGCACACGGGCCTCTGGCATTTTCGCCTCCACCTGAAATTCGACCGTCGCGGCAGGGATCGAACCCGCGTTTTTTGGGTGGCAGCTGAGCGCTATAACCACTACACCATCGCGGCGGATTCTCTGAAGCCCTTGCCAAATAACGTTGTTTCTTTTTTTCTCTCTCTCTCTCTCTCTCTCACGCCGTCAGGGCCTTACAGGCCTAAAAAATAATGTACAGATGATTGGTGACTTAGAAGCTGGAAGCTTAGGAGTCCTTCATTACGCCGTACCTATTAATGATATCGTGGTTATGGCATGTACCCCAAGAGTTATTCTTATGAGTAGAATGTAAAATTCAGTTTCCCTTTTGCGCGACGGAAACTTCCGAGTGCCACCATCTTGAGAAGATGCACATTGACACCACACTGCAGTTTGTCGCTCGGGTCTGTGGAAGTCGGTTGCCGAATCTGAAGTTATATCCTCTTGGGCTGGCGCTTGGAATGTGCAGTGTTCTCCAAACAGTGCACCAACAGTGCACAGCCAGAGAGATCTTCAAAAGCAGTCGATCGAGAAAGCAATGTATTCCGTAATGCCGCCAAATGTTACCAATCTTCTTTACTAACCATGGCAACTGGACGATGCCACCTTATCTGGCATATAATATCCGTAAAAAGCGGAGGCGCTAAAGCAATATCGGCGCCTCCGCCGAGCATCTCCTAATATCATACCAATATTGGCATGATATTAGGAGATGCTGGTCCACAAATAAGGCGCCGGCTACTCCTTGACTCCTGAATGTTGTGAGAGATCAACGTGCTTGGTTGCGAAGCAGCATGCGAAGCAATTGGGCATAATCACAATAACAGTAGTTCCGCCAGTACAGCAACGAATAAACACACACACACAAGGTATATGTATACAAGATCAAGCACATGGCAGTACTCTCGAGAAAAAGTCTCTAATAGATCAATAGGAATGTCAAGTGCACAAAAACGTCCATAATCAGTCAGCGGCACCTGGTCGTGTAAAATAATCACCAGATATTGCAGAACATTACAATACAATAACCTGATAAACAATAACAGAAATCACAAAAAGGCGAATAGATGAAAACACCGCATTCTCTAGTAACGTCCCGCAAAGGCGCTTTCTTCCAAAAAAAAGTATTTAGTGCTTTCAATGCGTATTTTTGAAAGGCCGTCGTCGGCCATGGGCCCAGAAGTTTCCTTAAACTAAATGGCCGACGGTCGAAAGTCATCAGAGCTGCTTTTAGTCGATGGGGTTCGTCGTGATTTGTGCAATCTAGGAGGAGGTGGCTCATATTTTCGTCTTGAAATCCACAATCACATTGGGGAGTTTTATTACGGCCTATTTTCTATAGAAAATGCCTTGTGAGGCAATACCTAACCTTAACCGTTCAATGAGGGTTTGCAAACTTCTGTCTAAAGATAATGCTATTCAAAGTTCAGCAAATGGATCAGTATCATATAAGTCACAACTAGAATTTTGGTCTAACCACGTACCTCTGCTCATTTTGAAAGATGCTGTCCTTGGATCTTGATGTTAGGGAAGTGAGCGATAAGTGAGCGATAGTTATACACGCACTAGTATGGAATAGAACTAGGAGGTAAGACCGTAATAGACGGGATGCTAGTAAGCGTTCCCGAGAAGACAAAAGATTTCATTAGGAAACAGCAAAGCATGAGAGTATCTAACAATTCTCAGAGCAGAACTGGCGGAGCTATCAAAGTTATTCAATAACCGCAAGACAGCCCACATATGCCTAAATGTAATACGGAGAGACTTGAATATGCTGTAAAGAGAGGGCCTGAATGTTGCTAAGAGACGTCAAGGCATAGGCAACGATGAGGTGTATAAGCGTTAAGAAGCGAGGCAATGCCATGACAATATGGGCAAGACAGTTATAGTAGCCGAGAAGTTCCACAGAGATATGTACAGTAGCTGCTATAACCAGGATAATATTGAACATAGAAGTAGTTCAGGAGAGGCAGACATACCACCAGTAATGACAGAGAAAATAAAAAAAGAATGGTTTGAAAGAAATGCAAGGGGGCAAAGTATACGGTGAGGATCGGATAACATCAGATACCTTTGAGGATGGCGGGCAGATTACACTAGAAAAACTGGCAAGCCTGTATACGCAATACCTAATGACCGCGAGTGTACCGGAATCTTGGAAGAATGCGAACACCATCCTAACCCGTAAGAAAGGTGACATGCTAGTCATGATGGTCTCAATATCGATTGATTGATTCGTGGGGTTTAACGTCCCAAAACCAGCTCTGATTATGAGAGGCGCCGTAGGGGAGGTCTCCGGGAAAAAATTCGACCACCTGGGGTTCTTTAACATGCGCTGACGTCACACAGTACACGGGCCTCGACATTTCGCCTCCATCGAAATGCAGCCGCCGCGGCCGGGATTCGATCACGCGACCATCGGATCAGCAGCCGAGCAGCCATAACCACTAGACCGCCGTGGCGGGGCGGTCTCAATATTCCGCTGCCGCAAGTGAGCCTGCACGTATCGCTATTGCTTTCGCGTTGTTTCTGGCAAATCAGCTAAGCACATATGCATAGGTGTGAGAATAAAATAGAATTCTATTAGCACATGCGTTTATTAATAATAACTGCGATTCGGTTAAGACAACGGTGCTAATTTATTCAGCCATCGTTACGATCAGCACTGCTCATCTTTCGCAAGGATGGGGTATAAAGAAAAAAGCAGTGGAATGGAGAGGAACGGCGTAGCGGGGGGCTCCGGAAATTTCACACCGCCGTAGTTCTATAGAGGTTACGGTGCAGTGCACGTCAAGGATCCCTCAGGTTGTCAAAATTTCCACAACCTTCCAGTGCGGCGGTCCTCCCCTTTCCACTCTTTAGTTCCCACTCCACCTGCCTCTACGGACGCCAAGCCATGCTCCCGTCCGTGAAAGACCTCAGAAGAGCAGCGTGATTTCCTTAAGCGCCGCCACAACCAGAAATTCCCGTGAGGGCGACATGCAAGAGGCCCCCGTACTGCGCGATGCCAGTGCACGTTAAATTCGATGCCAGCGCGCCGCTGCTCTAGCGGTGGAGTATTATCGTACGGTAAGCACACTGATAACGTTCGCTCGTTGTCGGCACATGGTTATTTTAGCATGAAATTATTGTACCGGGCACCTTGAGCCTTTCCGCAACGTTTACTGTACGCATACAACTACTTGGGCAGGTGTTTCCGACTGTAATAGCCACGTGCCAACGACGACGGCATGCATGCCTCAAGCACGGTAAGCCACCACTACAAAAACACGCTAATTCCACGTGGTCAAACTATACCGCGGAGGCACGTAATACGCGCAAGAGACTTGTGGGAAGGCGAAATAACACTTAGATGTCTGGCAAGGTGAGAACACGTGATTTTATTAATGTTCGCTTGTGCAGTGCCTTCAGCATAAGAGGGCTTCTTTATGGAAATGGGCGACGGTTTACACGTGCCTAACTGGCGCCCATCCGCGTATTTCTTTCGTCAGCATGATGTTATTGACGTCAAAATGCATTTGTTTGCACGTACATGGTGTTATCCACGTTATCACGGGGTAGAGCAATGACGTTATGTTCTCTATACGTCGTTACGTCGTCTGGTTATGTGGCTTCTTTCTTAAGGGCCTAACCGCATGCACGCGATTTTCGAGCGACAGCGACAAGCGACAGCGACGAGCGACAGGATTTGCTGTCGCGAAGCCCCATCCGTCGCTGTCGCTCGTCGCGTCGCGCGTTTCTGGAAAACTAGAAAAGATCGCTTGTCGCCCGGAAGTGAGCGTGTCGATTTCCGGCAACATGGCGGCACGCCTGATCCTCGCTTCGGTTGCAATTTGCTCTTGATGCTTGTTATCCGCGCGTTATTTAAGGACTGCAAGGTATAGACTACCTTCTTTAGAGCCACATCTCACGCGGAGAGTGAGGTAGCGGCCGTATTTTGTCGTTAATCTTGTTATCGACGGCTTGTTTTGATGCTTCGGTGGTAGCTTACTGCAATGGTGGTAGCTTGCTGCAATGTCAACAACGTCGTTGTGCGAGGTAGGCCTACTCTGTCCGAGGCAGCCATGTCGAACCTCGAGAAGCACGACTTCAACGAGCGTCTCATCGACGAAGTTAAAAAAGAAAACGCTATATGGGACATGTCGAGCCCACACTACAAGTCCCAGCTACTCAAAGTAGCGTGGCGTCGTATCGCAACAGCGATGGGATGCGCAGTCAAACATCTACGACGCAGTTTCCAAAGTGCGTCGTAGCGTAGCGGCGTAGCATCCGGGGGCCCACTCGAGGTCACTGCAGGTACTACTGTCGCGGCTAAACAAAAGATTGCGAAAAAAAGGGAGTCGCCGAACACTTCTATGTCTTTTTTTCTCACAAAAAAAGCAATAATAAATTTATCATCTGGTCATTTATCTAGTTTTAAATTCTTTTTTGCAATTTACGTGCGTGCGCGCGATAGTTTTCAATCTAGCAACAATGGCACTTTGTCGCCAACATGTGGTTGCAGCCGCCGCGACGCGACAGCGCGACGGAGCTCATTTGTCGCGGTCGCTTGTCGCTGTCGCTCGAAAATCGCGTGCATGCGGTTGGGCCTTAAAGCTGACAACTCAGCGTCTATTTCAACGACAGGATGCCAGCACTGAAACAGCCGCATTATACCTTTAAACAGCACAAACTCATGCTCCAGTCAACAGAGAAGTTGCAGGATAAACCCTGGCTAAAATTTCTGCGTAAGTGAAGAGCCTTCTTCCGCAGAGGCAGCACTTTCTCGTTTGACATATACTTTTTATCCTAAGGGGGACTTGAAATTTTTGTGGAACACTGATTTCGTGTGTTACTTATTTTGCAATTCTTGCAACGAGGATATGAATCGCTCTCGATTAGCGAGGTAATTCCTAAGGCAAACTAAAAGTCCCTAGATCCCAGGGAAAAAAACATCTAGGAAGTCTAGCGCGAATGTTGGTCGCTTTCTGAGTGGTCGTCTGCCTGGTAATCGTTAGAAAGTTCGTCGATGTAGGTCGCTCTTCGCAGCATGAGACGCCGGCATGTATCTACGCCTCCCAAGGCGGTGAAGCTAGCGACCCCAAACTCATTGACTCGCCGTGTTATTTATCTGAACACGTGTGAGCACCGTACACCCAAGGATAGAGTCTTGAGTGGACTTGGCAAGAAGGAAAGATTCCAGTGCGCTCCACCGGCTGTCTTGTCGGTCGCCGGCAGCAGAAAGATTTGTCTCTTCACACAGATGCTAGTTAGATCTCGCCTCCCCCATTCTCCTTCCTGTTTACCATTCTCTCTCTCTCTCTCTTCCCTACTCCTCTATGGCAACGAACCATACGTAATCTTATCTGCAATTCGGCCCCATGTAAATAAGTCCCTCGTTCCCCTTTCTACAAGCACACAGACGCAGAAGAAACACCCTCACCCTAGTTCTCCGGTGTATAGTTGATAACTGCGGCGCGTCTTGGAGCTGAGATGGTTTGCACGGACTGTTTGCGGTAGCTACTGAAAGTTCTGTCTTTAAAGACGTTTTACGGCCTGACAAGATGCCTGCATGCCTCCCTGAACCCTCTCCCCGAGCACACAACCGGCCTTTCTTTGCCCAAGTAGACACTGCAAAGACAGCTAGGTCAATGGGTGGGTTGGTGAACTAAACTTTGCTGCTAAAAATCTAAGGTAGTGCCAGTAAACAAAGCACCAGCACCGGAGCAGTGGGAGGCTGCGCTATCCTGCTCGAAGCCTGATGAACAGCTCAAGCTGGTCGACATAGCTGGCATGATGGCAAAGGCCACAGGGGCCCTGGAATGAGGGCTCCTCCTACGCCTGGGAACTTACCTTGCGGAAATAAAGTTTTTTTTCATTCATTCATTCATTGAAAGCTTCCTTTCCTATCGAAGGCTTTTGGGGATATTGAGGATGAAATTAACACACTTTTTTCGTTATTGAATTTCGTTTCATAAAAAAAAAATTCACAGCATATCCACGGAGTGAATGATGATGAGTAGGCGAAGCTCCGGTGGTTCATCGTAGATCGTGCCGAGTTCCGGATTAATTTAGTTAACGCGCAAGCTACGAATCCTTGTGGTTCAACTACGCCCAAGTGAAACCTCTCACTCCCACCGGCACTTCATTGCAAGTCAAGATGCAGTGCCTATATATATATATATATATATATATATATATATATATATATATATATATATATATATATATATATATATATATATGGGTGGCCGGTGAACGGTGTCGGTATTTTTCAATCAAGAAACTCGCTAGAAGACGCTGCCTGCGTCAAGCTTGTCTCTCGCGGGTGAGGGCGCGTTCCCCTTCTTTGCGAGCTGGTGGAGCGTTCATCGAAGAAAGAGCGTTTCCATAGTCAACACGCGCCTTTCGCTCTCTTTCTCTCTGTCTCTCTCTCACAAGACAGCAGATGGAAGAGTGAGAGAGGTAGCGCTCCTGGAGGAACACGCCGAGCGCGAGCTTCCCGGCGGCGCGAGCCGGCTGCGCGAGGTGGCTACATACATACGACGACGACTACTACTACAGAGGAGGGAACGACCCACACCCTAAGGAGCTTCGCCCCTAAAAGTCCCAAAAGTGAGGCGTGCCGCCGGATATCACAAAGCGCGCTACATCAGAAAGCAGTGGCGGGCTAGGCGATGCATAGTGATGGCAACATCTCAGAAAGAAAAACCACGACAGGATGTATGATATCTCTGTGCCTAGTGTTCTCTCATGCGACGTCTTCCTGCGCCAACAAATCAAGCACTAACAGTACGAACCAGCTGGCTCGCAAGAGCATTATGTTGAACTGTATATCTTCTGGTGTCCGAGCTCCCTGTGTGTTCTCCTTTGTCGCCATAATCTAAAGAGGAAGTGGTAGGGACATTAGTTCGCAGAGGTGTTTCAGAGCTTCCATAAGATGTTTTTGAATAGCCGGTTTGACATTTTTTGTTCCTAGAGTCTGCAACGCTCCACTTTGATGCTGAACTTTTGCCTAGACTCTAGCTAGCCATCTCAATATGGGCAACATCAATTCGAGCATGGAGCCATGTTTCGATGTATCTCTCATGCGTGCGGGTCGCGGCGGAGCCTTATAGAAGTTGACAACACTTCGTTCACGGCTCATTGGTTACGCAGCGCATTATTTATTAAAGATGATAGTCTCTTGGGATACTTGAACGCAGAAATTTTGGTTTGTCTTTCTGTTTGTCTGCTGTCACACGATTCAGCCACCGGGCCAAAGCTTAAGCACTTGCCTAACGCCTTGCCATATTGAACTGGTAGCTGCGTTCCTACTTGTGAACATTGTCGATCAAAAAGCAACGCATATCTGAGGCGCAAAATCAATACGTAAGTGTTAGGCGGTGTGTTCCATTACTAGAAAATACATAGATGCGTATTTCTAAAGACCCTATGCTTAAACACCCTAGTGTTTCTTAGGCTGCGCTAAAAATGCTACGCTATGCACGATAAAGGCCTCTGCTGACGATTTGGAGCTGCCACCTGGCAGTTGCCCACGGATGCTGCACAGGCTCATGTTTCCCGACTGCGCTGACAGATCACGTCCATTACTGATGCAGCGTAGTACGGCTGGCAGAAGAATATCATCTTTCGACGACATTTGCAGCGAAGCACGCAGATACGCGGCCAATTTTTATGACGTTAAATAACGAGTCAGAGCTGAGTCAGTCCATGAACTTTATTCAAATGTTCTGCGATTGGTGGAACGGGCGAAAGGTCCCGCCTAAGTAGTGGCCAGGGGTTCTTGAGTCCTGGCGGCTTACTCGGCTCGCTGGACAGCCCAAGGTTGATTTGCAAGTCATAACAGCGCGAAAAGTACGCCTGGCTACGCCACTGCCCGAGCGGTCTCCTCTATAATCAAAAGAAGAGGCATGCAGGACACGGACACAAGAAGAGAAGTGAACACCACGAACGCCGACTAGCAACTGATGCACAGCACAGAGGCGAAAAAGAAAGAAGACACACAGCTTATCTGCGCATGCTCGGAATGGTAGCGCCACCTGTCAATCGGTTACACGTGCCCGCCTACGCGATAGACAACTCCCAAGGCATTCTATCTCCTCCCTGTATAAGCTAATCGACGGTTGACTCACGCATGCACTTCCACTAATACTGATATACCATGCCTCAACCAATAAAAGCGTATCTTCGTTCTTATGCCTGTACAGGATCTCGGTATTATCTAACTCGGGCATGCAGCTACAGACCTGGCAGTGCAAGGATAGATTGGACGGCGTCCCACCTGATAGCGACCTCCTGTGTTCAATTAATCTTTGATTAATACAACGCGCAGTTTGCCCTACATAAAACCGTCCGCAGCTAAAAGGAATCTTATAAACTACACCCATGCGGCAGTCGGTGAAATTGTTCTTAGCTAGGTGCTTAACCGGACAGATATCGGTTCGCTTCTTACCTTCCTTCTGCTCAATTCTTCTATGCACTGCAGCACAAACCCTTCCTAACTTATTGGGAGCCGTAAACACAACATTAACCCCATATTTACTTCCCACTTTCTTAAGCCGGTGCGAAACTGCGTGGATGTAAGGAATACTCACGACCTTTTTCTTGTTAATGTTACTCTCTGCTACCGCTTTTGTTCCGGTCGAAATCGACTTCTTAAGACGCTCAGCTACTGTGGCTATGGCTAGTCTAGGGTAACCTGCATCTAAGAGGCGCTCAACCTGCGCATTAAAGCTAATGGTCAAACGGTGCACGCACGACTTCGATAGGGCTGACTTTAAACAGGACAAGGCTATTCCGTTTTTTACTACTTTCGAATGCTTGGAGTCAAAATTTAGCAACGGCTTAGATGCTCTAGGGGAATACTGCCAACACACGTGATTCCGCTCAAATGACAACGAGATATCTAAAAATTGTATTACGTTTTTCTCCGGTAGTTCTTTCGTAAACGTTAAACCATCTCCATTAAGTTTAAATTGATCGCTTACATAGGTGACGACGGATTCAAATTCATCCTTACTACAAAGTACCAAGTAATCGTCCGCATACCGAAATACCCTAATGATGCGGTCCCCTAGAGGCCTTAGGGGACCGCATCATTAGGGTATTTCGGTATGCGGACGATTACTTGGTACTTTGTAGTAAGGATGAATTTGAATCCGTCGTCACCTATGTAAGCGATCAATTTAAACTTAATGGAGATGGTTTAACGTTTACGAAAGAACTACCGGAGAAAAACGTAATACAATTTTTAGATATCTCGTTGTCATTCGAGCGGAATCACGTGTGTTGGCAGTATTCCCCTAGAGCATCTAAGCCGTTGCTAAATTTTGACTCCAAGCATTCGAAAGTAGTAAAAAACGGAATAGCCTTGTCCTGTTTAAAGTCAGCCCTATCGAAGTCGTGCGTGCACCGTTTGACCATTAGCTTTAATGCGCAGGTTGAGCGCCTCTTAGATGCAGGTTACCCTAGACTAGCCATAGCCACAGTAGCTGAGCGTCTTAAGAAGTCGATTTCGACCGGAACAAAAGCGGTAGCAGAGAGTAACATTAACAAGAAAAAGGTCGTGAGTATTCCTTACATCCACGCAGTTTCGCACCGGCTTAAGAAAGTGGGAAGTAAATATGGGGTTAATGTTGTGTTTACGGCTCCCAATAAGTTAGGAAGGGTTTGTGCTGCAGTGCATAGAAGAATTGAGCAGAAGGAAGGTAAGAAGCGAACCGATATCTGTCCGGTTAAGCACCTAGCCAAGAACAATTTCACCGACTGCCGCATGGGTGTAGTTTATAAGATTCCTTTTAGCTGCGGACGGTTTTATGTAGGGCAAACTGCGCGTTGTATTAATCAAAGATTAATTGAACACAGGAGGTCGCTATCGGGTGGGACGCCGTCCAATCTATCCTTGCACTGCCAGGTCTGTAGCTGCATGCCCGAGTTAGATAATACCGAGATCCTGTACAGGCATAAGAACGAAGATACGCTTTTATTGGTTGAGGCCTGGTATATCAGTATTAGTGGAAGTGCATGCGTGAGTCAACCGTCGATTAGCTTAAACAGGGAGGAGATAGAATGCCTTGGGAGTTGTCTATCGCGTAGGCGGGCACGTGTAACCGATTGACAGGTGGCGCTACCATTCCGAGCATGCGCAGATAAGCTGTGTGTCTTCTTTCTTTTTCGCCTCTGTGCTGTGCATCAGTTGCTAGTCGGCGTCTCTACTTTACATTTTCTGGGAAGCGCAAGAGGGCAGGACAACAACAGGCTATACACACACGTTCTTGTCTGGGAGCCCCAGAATCAAATTAGTGAGATGTAGCAACAAGATCAACCGCCAGCGTTTACGGGTACGTACGTTGAAGTGAGAAGGCGCCACTGTCCCATGATATCCTATGCGAACGTGCCGGTAACGCTACAGAGTCTCGAAGCGCACTTCACTGTAGACCACTTGGAGAATTTCGGTTACACACTGGACGTCGTTAAGTGCCCGATAAGAAACGTCCTACCGTAAATATTTTCAAATTGATAAACTATTAGCAGCGATGATAGCGTTTGGAGTGGCGCGGAACCATCATACCAAGAGAGGCCACAGTCGTTGCTAATATGACACGCCTGTCACTTGCCGACTCGGCGGTGCTCGCAGCAGCGCGTGGTTGATGATTGATTTCTGGGGTTTCACGTCCCAAAACCAGCTTTATGAAAGACGCCGTAGTGGAGGGCTCCGGAAATTTCGACCCACCTGGGGTTCTTTAACTTACACTGACATCGCACAGCACACGGGCCTCAACATTTCGCCTCCATCGAAATGCAGCCACCGCAGCCGGGATTCGATCCCACGACCCTCGGATCAGCAGCCGAGTACCATACCCACTAGACCACCGTGCTGTAGCGGCATTGCGTGCTTTCCCCTGAGGTAGCTGCAGAAAGCGGAGCCTCCTGATTGGTTAGGGCAGGTAGTCGCGCCCCCGACATGTGTCACATGTCACTATTAGCGACGTCACAGTTCCGACACACAAGTGGAGTACTCGGTGTAGAAGGTGGCCCTCTAGATTTTGGAGCGTGGGGCAAACGACAAGAGCAAGTAAAGTTCAGCCTGAAATTTTAACACTTTCCTCGGCGCGTTGCGATATCACGTTTGGAAAACGGATCGTGAGCGCCACTGTCTAGGCGCAGCGCTTGTCACCTCAAAAATGGCCAGACCTGGTGAAGGGTTCTTGAAGTGGCATTCAAGTTATTCCTACTCTGGTCGAGCTTTGTTGAAGTTTATTGTGACATCATTAAAAACGATAAGCCACACAGTGGATAAGTGCTACAGGAGGAGGTCCGAAAGTAAAACTGTCACGTTGATCTCCTATCGGTCGTACTCAGGTTGTGCACAGAACACTCAGTCGAACAGCGATTGGTTTACAGCAATGAATTATAATACAGCGAATTACGGCGAAATAATAACAGCGCGATAAGAGCAGCTTTACAGCATCGGTAAAACAGCCTGCAGTAAGTGCTGTTTATGTACGATAGCAGTGTGAAACATCGATTTCTAAATAGCGAAGTTAGACCCACCTGAAGTGGGAATATCTGAACTTAGGCGAAATTTAAAGAGTGCATGTATACCATGCAGTACACGAACGTGGTAAATAAGGGGAGCAATTACGGGAAAGCGTGTGCACGATTCAGGAAGCCGAGAGTTGAACGAAATCCCTGCTGTTCGGGGAACATGGTAAAGTTATGGTAAACATGGTAACTTTATGGTGAACATGGTAAAGTTACTTTCATGGAAAGTCGAAACGCCTTTTAATGAACACGCCCACAGATTTTTCGGCGCGCATTTGTTTCTTCGTACTTGATATACGGCTGCCACAGCAGGGTTAACGCGTCGTGTTTATTCGTTTGAATGCGCAGAGCTTGTGAGGGGACCGTCATTATTACGAGAGCTTATAAATGTTTGTAAATTGCAAGTCTACTTATGAGCACTTTATTTTCTTAAACAATGTTATGGTCAACGCTGCGTACGCACCACACATAATAGACACATGGCAGCAAGCTATTCGACCTACGAGTGGAAATACTCCTACATGATGCACGCACTGTCGAGAGATTTGCCGAGCAGATTTAGAACATCTCACCTGGGGATGCGCAGCTTCCTCAAAAGGCAGGCGGCGCATTGAACATCTGCTGCGCGCCGACATAACAGTTCTACGGAATTTGTTACATTTAAACAATGAAGAGAGGTAGACTGAGTTGGCGAAGGCGTTAAATGAAGCTGCTCATCAAGCGCTAATCCCCTAATCCCTTTCCCACCTCATCCCCAAGAACGGCCATGAGCCGTCCCCCTTTTTTTTCTCAACAAAGGTCACATTCACTTATTCATTGAGCAAACTGGGCAAATTCCTTCGCCTTAGCATGGTGTTCGAAGGAGCTTTAAGACATACTGCATCCCGGCAACCACTCTGGCTCTTCGCTCAGCTAGCGCGTCCTCATTCTCTATGTGCACGCTCTCCTTTAACGGCGGAGAATGACACCCGGAAGGCGTTCAACGTCCAGTAGAAGCATACCAGAAGCACAACGATGAGTTTAACTGCCTCCCCTTTCAACCCCCCCCCCCCCCTTTCCCCTCGTTTTCTCTCGCAAAACTCCGTCGCCCTCGGCCATTCGCACAGGCAACGAGCTCGTCTTCCAGCCTCACAAAGACAATAAACCAGCTGTGTCGCGTCAAATCGCAGCGTCGGCCATTTCATGCGCGACTACAGGGGGGATCATGCTTGGGAAAATGAGTAGCATTGACAGCGCACATTAATGGTTAGAGCAGTCACGACTTGTTCTAAGATGCTCGGATGGCGCTGTCTTGAGAGCCGCGCCTCTGCTAAGTGGGATTCAGAGAAGAAAATTACGCTATTGGAAAGAAAGAGCAAGTACTATTCAATAGAATAGCAGGAGTGAGAAGAAAAGGATACAGTGGGAAATATGGGCGTAGCTTGCACTAACGGCGCAAGGCTAGACGCGTCAACGTGATGGGCACCTGGCGGATCCTGGCATTTTCTAGGTTTTCGCTAATGATTGCGTAGTTATGGTAAGAGGCGCTGGCTTAGCGGGGTGCACGAAGCCGTTCTACGTGCAGTGAACCGTGTCCTCTGGAGTCAGGGAGGGTCTATATTGTCACGTGGCAGTGACGGCACACTGTGACAATATAGGCCTCCTTTATTCGGAATGTTGTATGCGATTCCATGTTGGTCCTCCCTGATTTGACTGTCAATACCGAATTGACCAATGAAGGATTGGGGACTGCTCAGGAATTGGTCAACTCTGCCTGTCAGTGCAGGATCGGTCAATCAGGGAGGACGAACGCAGAATGGTATTCGTAATCTGTGTGGATTGACTCTGAAGAGGAGGAAGTTCAGCGCCGCCTAGGTCGCACAGGCGGTAGAAATGCTCAGCCTGTAATCTTGGGCTTCAATAAAAGTCTACTACTACTACTACTACTACTACTACTACTACTACTACTACTACTACTACTGTGGTACGGTATAGGCCCCCATCAGCTCGGAACAGATGGGGTAATTTGTAGACCAATGAGAAAGCCGCCGGCCCTGCGATGAACATGGAGCAGGCTCGTGGTGATGGCGATGGTAATGGTTATAACGATGATGACGATACAACGCATTTGATGAGGAACAAAAAGCAGCAGGATTACATAGAACGAAGTGTAATGAAAGATGGTTCGCCTCTACGCATCGATCTTTCGCGGACGACGGCTTTCTTGTCCTCGCGCTGTTTAAGCCTTGCGAGAGAGAAGGGCAGCGCATGCGTGCTCGACAGTCCCGAAATCTTATTATGCCGCCCGTCAGCGAATGTCCATTCAGACGCCGCTCGTGTCCTTTTGGCTGCACGATGATATCGTTACGACCGTTCTCCAACGAGATTACGCCCTTATCTGGCGAGTCTCTCGCTTCGCCCCTGCGTCATAAACGCTACAACAGCCTCCTGACCGCCTTTTTTCTGCCGCTGGCGACGCCGCCGTAAACTGGAGACACCGCTGCCGCGGCGCTGCGACGGTACACGGTCCTCCCTCACGAGCCAATCGCGTCGCACTTCCGGCGCAAGGCGGCCCGGAAGCAATCGAGTCTTCCTGACCAATCGCCGCTGCCCGAATGACGACGCTGGACGTGCGGACGTAGTTCGCACCCCCTCGCTTTCTTATACTCTCTCGTCTAGCATCTCGACCGCGACGAGACGCGGGAATTGACTGTCGCAGCGACGAGACCGGGCGGTGGTGCTGCAGCCCGGGGTGGTGGGCGAGCGAGAAACACTTTAGCGAGAAAGTCGTAAAACTCGAAAGTGCCTTCGCCCGGTGTATACGGCCGTGTCGAGGCGCTGCGTTCGAGCTGTGGAAGGGGCGAGAAAGGGGTACGAGCCGTTTGTAGAAGCGGCTGAGATAGTGAAGGGCGGTATATAGACGTGGGGGGGGGGGGGGGGGGGACCGTATACGAGACGCGTGTGGACGACACTCCGCAACCTCTTGCCACCTTCTTCGAGTTAGTAGCGTGCTGTACTGGAGAGATGCGCTTCTGCGCCAGGCTAGGCCGTGAAGGGTTAAGCCCGCTTGTAGAGTGTGGATTCTTCAGGGGCATGAGCTCAGTTTACCCGAAGAAGACAGTACCATGGGCTTATCAAAGGTTTCGATTTTATGGGGATGCTACCAGAACGGGGGAGGGGGGGATGAACACAAAGTTTCTCGTTGGTGGTCGGCCAAGCTAACTGGAATTTTGTTATCTTTATTTGTTTCTGGAAAAGGGGACGAGGGAGGCGGTCCCCATTTGAGGGTCTTACGGTGGTGATAGGGGCGTGCATAAATCGCTGGGAAGTACGGAGTGCACCACTGGTGAAAAACTCTGGTGCCGTTTGAAGTAT
This sequence comes from Hyalomma asiaticum, assembly GCA_013339685.2. Classification (NCBI taxonomy): domain Eukaryota; kingdom Metazoa; phylum Arthropoda; class Arachnida; order Ixodida; family Ixodidae; genus Hyalomma; species Hyalomma asiaticum. The sequence goes on along the minus strand of CM023487.1, from coordinate 36,248,414 downwards.
TCCGTTTTAGACCAATATCCTTACTGAAGCATTCCCTTCCGTATTTCAATGATTTCTTATTTCCTTATAAAGCTCATATATGTTCTATACATTAATCGTTTACGTGTCAAATCTCGCACACGCCTGCTTTATCAACACGCAATTCGTAGTCAAAGATGTCACATAACGCTCGTGGCACTTGCAACATCTCGCCAGCTTCTCGCAGCGATGCACCGTTCTTTCGAACGGTACAAGAGTGTTCGTCTCAGGGAACACCCCTCACCGCTCAAGTCATTACACGCACTTCCCCCTTTTCTGGTTTTGTTTCTCTCCCGTTTTATTGTCACCGGACGCGAGGCCGGGTACTCCGGGAGAAAGTTTTACAACCCTTTTTTCTTTGGCATCCGCTTGATCGCCCTTAAAGCCTTAGGCCTGCTACATCACGTCTTTCTTTGTACCTTGTATGCGTCGCATTCGATCTTCTTTCATTCATCGCTCCAGACTGCCTGCCTCGGCGTTCTTTACGATCACTATAGTGCTGCGGCGATACAGTGTTCCTGCCGTTGCGTCCGGCCGTTCAAGCGTCGTCGACGTTAACGGAGGGACTTAAAACATACGCGCGTGCGATCGGAGTGCGATGGCAGGGTGTTTTATTACGGTCCCTGAATTATGCGTGACGAACAAATGAGATAATGAACTCCGGGGGTGGGGGGTGTCGTGGAAAGTGGCGCTGTAAACGATGTGCCCGGAGGTGAAAGAGTATTTTATGAGAAAGCTTCTCGTTGACTGTTATTCTAGAGAAACGCAAGTGCGTTGAAGACAGTGCATTTATATTTTGGCTTGTGGGTCAAGCGGCGTACTCTAAAGAGCCTGCCTTGGAGGAGGCTCAACTTTAGCAGTTGCGTCATCTGTGGTGTCTAAGCTTAGCGTTCAAATTTCCGAGCATTCGGAGGGATGGAAGATGAAGGGGGGGGGGGGGGGGAGGGGGTGAGACGCCGAAGACTAATATGAGCATATCTTCCGATATTGGACATAAACGAGTACGGCAATCTGGTCACACTGCCGCATAATATGCGAACTGCATCCTGAAGTTTGAATTTGTGGTGTCTGAATCATACTTTTACGGAGGGATCTTATAGCAGCGTATGCATGCGCGTGGAGGCCGGTAGGGGCTGGGAGGGCGTTGCAGTCAACATCCCCCCTAGCCCAAAGGAAAAACCTGTACGTGTCTATGCGAATATTAATGGACAAGAGGCTCGTAGTGGTTATGGTGCCCGGCTGCCACCCGAGAAACGCGGGTTCGATTTCGAATTTTCGATGGAGGCGAAAATACCAAAGGCCCGTGTACTGTGCGTTGTCAGTGCACGTTAAATGACCCCAGGTGGTCTAAATTTCCGGAGCGCTCAAGTACGGCGTTCCTCTTCTATCTCTTTCAGTCTCTTTCTCCTTCCACCACGGACGCTTAGCGGTGCTCCCGAAATGGGCTGCCGAAGTTAGCGTCCTTTCCTTAACCTAACCCAATCATCATCATCATCATCATCATCATCAAGACCTAAAGACACGTATCTTATAAAATGACGTCATGGTCGCCACCATTCTGCACACCACGCAAGATACTTGCCGTATACGCATAGTTTCGGTTTCGCGTGTGCTTATTACAAATCAGTCCTGGACTCATATCACAGCTTGTCTTCAAGCTTGCGCTTTTTGATCACTCAAAATTAACTCGGGCATAACAAATGTTTCTGACTAATCTTAAAGCTTGAATTAAAGCGTTGGGTTTAAATACTATTGATGGGTAGCAGGTTACTGGCGGAATGAAACCACTACTTGCGCGTCACCACACACGCAATCATTCTATGGGCACTAAACCATTCCACAGGCTACACTGTCCAGTGCTGTAGGCATTACGGAAACGAAAGTAAATACATTACTCACTACAAAAGAACAAAAAAAAACGCGCTTACGTTACTTAACAAAAAACGTAACGCGTTACCTTTACCGAAAAAGAGTAAGGCGTGTTACTTTTGACGTTACTGCAGTGAGAAATTACAATCAGTGCATCGTTGCTGCAGGATAAACTTCACATTTATATCTTCAGATAAAACTTATGACCAAAACAATTTTACTGGAAGTACCGATTTCACGAGAGTCGATTGCACAAGTGTGCCGGACCTCGACAATAATATAGGGACCTAAAGTTACCTGTAGCGTTACATCTATTTGCTCCTAAGCCATGATGGCGGCCATATTTAGCTGTAAATTTTCTTTTCAAAGGAGTATAATCTGAAACGCTGTAGCTGCATGACTCAAAAGCACCTTGCATATAATGCAACAAAGACCATACAACGCCACCTCCCCCCAGCCCTTTTTTTTTCTTTAATATCAGCAAGAAATTAAGTACAAAAATACGAAAGTCAAGCACTGGCACTTTCGTTTGGGCCTTTCGAAATGAACGCGTACGCACCCCTGTCTCGACGTCTGTTTCCGACCTGTCGTCTGCTTCGAGAGGCGTGACGCGTTGCCTGCAACGCGACGCGCGAAACCGGAACCGGAAATTGAGAGCCGCGTCGGCAGCACGGGTTCGGCCCCGCCCCGTTCACCCACGCTTTCGCACGCACCGGAAGTGTCGGGGAACAACACAAATCCCGGAAATACGACCACAAATAAGCCGGATACCCCGCTCGATAGAGAGAGCCCGCTTCAAGCGTAATAATAAACTGTCCGTGCCCTCACCCGCTCCTGGCTTCTGTATGGACGACTCACTATCCTTCTTCCACCAGTTATGATTGTCTGCATGAAGCTGTCGTGCGTTATACTGTCGCTACTCCTGCTGCTAAGCCTATGAGTGTGTCTTTATGGGATTTCGAGAGTGAGTCATGCCCGTCTATAGCGCACGCGTGGATGCGACATTCAACATAATAGTATCTATCAATAGAAAAAAGCAGCCCTATGTCTCTCTTTTGGGCTGACATTTCGGGGGCGGCATTTTCTCCCTGGATGCGTAGCTGTAGACTGCAGACAGAGTTCTTTTGTGTGTGTGTGTGTGCGTGTGTGTGTGTGCGTGTGTGTGTGTGTGTGTGTGTGTGTGTGCTGGAAGGTTTTCTGTAGACGCTTGACGAGAGGGCTGCGTTGTGGTAAGGAAAAAAAGCAGAAAGAATACAAAACTATGAGAAGTGTGAGGAATATGAGCTGTGATAAAGCCACAGAGAAATAGTGAACCTGAAGTTCGTCGCTCTTTTGGAATACCACTCATTTCTGAGCAAGTAAGCGTGCTGCCAGTGTTTGTTGCGAGCACAAACTTACGAGAGGTGAGACATCTGTTCCCTATAGATCACCTCACACTGCAGTTTGAATGTACAAAACTATTCTGCTACAAAACTACCTATAACAGCAGTATGTTTTCACCTCAAGTAGGATAATGGTCGTCCGAAACTTTGAAAACTGAACATTGTTTATTTTGTAGGAGGAACACCTTTGCCACCCTGTGGGAGGCGAAGGCTAAAGCCTAGAAGCCTGACGATGTCTTGAACCCCTGATAACTAATCAGTCTGCATCAGTACACATAACTCATCATACATTTCATCAGACAAAAAAGGTTTGCATAAATTCGAAGTGATCCATACATTCCGAAAGCATGCTTATTTCTACGTGTAGATGTTGCACACACGTTAACATACCCATCAAATGTACTCCCTGACGTTCGGTAGGCTGACGCTTGTCTGTGTCTGTCCGCTTGTCAGGTCTACAACTCAGCCGCAGACGGTATGTCTTTCTCTTGTTTAAGCCAAGCAATGTGAGTCCACATGTAGCTTCAATGTCCAGTTTGACTGGTCACTGACTAACAAAGCTGAAATTTTGACGTTCAATCACTTGTGACGCATACGGGGCCAAGCACTCCGGTTATGAGCCACACATGATCGTATTACCGTTAATCGTGCAGCACGGGACGAGCACATCGTTTTGTGATGTCTAGATCAATAATTAATACCCGTCATACATTCGTGCCCTACAATATACCATGCTTCGTATGTAGTGAACGAGACGACCAAAGCATCGAGGATAGATAGATAGATAGATAGATAGATAGATAGATAGATAGATAGATAGATAGATAGATAGATAGATAGATAGATAGATAGATAGATAGATGTCACGTGGTATCTGTCTATATAGCTACTGCGCGACACGTGGTGTCTATACAGATAGACCACGTACCGCGTATACCCTGTTAGGCCTGCCCGAAATGTTCAAGTGTACATCCCACGAGATTCACGAAGCTAGCTACGCATTTTGTAATGGACAAGTTCTCGCACATGTGGTTGAGAATCTGGAGCTCACTGCCCAGGCGTGCACTTTCGCAGTCAGGCTCATTATGTCTAGCGAACGTTTTACCTCATTGAAAATGTATATGTATAACTACCATTTCGTGTACAAGCTAATTAATTACCAATTTCGCAGCACGTTTGCGCCTTGAAGTCTTACTCAAGTGTAACACACGCCGCCGATTTTTCCCAAATGCGTTTTCCCCCCTCTGCAACACCGTATGTTTTATGTTTTATATTATTTGTGAGTCTGCGGAATAGTAAAAAAGAACAATCCATGTAAAAAGTGAGATAACCCGCAAGAAATAACCCGCTAGCAGAACACCGAGGAAGGGCAAGTTAACACTGGAAATGAGGAAAAAAGGGAGTGTCCTTTGGGGATGTCAGGTGTGCGTTACGCGCGCTGCATGGGCATTGTGCGCGCCATTGATTTTTCCAGTCACTCCTACATACGACCCTCTTTTGTTCTTTTTCTGCACTTCGGTTCACTCGCTGTCACCAGCTCTCGCTGCCTCTCTTAGAAGCACTTATTTTTGCGCGCGCGTTAATCGATTTCGAGTCACAAAACGCCGGCAGCGACGCCGACCTGTAGTGGCCACTCAACCAAAAGAGCATTCGGCGTGATTTTTTTTTCCTTTTTTATTCCCATCCGACACCTCCGCTTTCCCCCGGAAGCTTTCATCATGAGACCCACGCAGGTAGGGTTCTGGGCACAACGGTGAGCTTCGGTTTCTGTTTTCGCCTATGTGCGCGGCTCTAGCGGTAAATAAAGGAACTGTCAACGGTTGTCCCGATCGCTTTGGCCCCGACGTGCGTTGAACATGCCTGTCGTATACGTGGAAGTGGCTTTCAGAGCAGCGGATATCATTGAGCGCGGCTCTCGGGCACATTTAGAAGTTCTTTTAGTGAAGTCGTTTCTTTTGTTTATTTCGAGGTTTGTGTTCGCTGCGTTCTTTCTTTTTTTTTCTTATTTGTTTGGAGCCGGGCCATTTCTTCTGTAAGTATTGAGACGCGAGGCAATGTTCTGCGGTCAGTGCCAAAGGCTGCTGGGGTAAGAAGAAGAAGAAAGCATTTAATGAGAGGAAGGGAGGAGATGTCGGCCTGGAGAGTGAGTCTCTGGCCTGCTACTCCTCACAGGGGTAAAGGGAAAAGGGATAAATAGAGATAGAGGGAGGTATGAGAGGTGACGATGGTAAAGTACAATGAGTCACTATACAAGTCCTATAAGCTGCTGGGGTAACTTTTGCGAGCGTTGTGCATGTGAAGGCCGAGTTCGCAAAAGAACACGGTTCACCTGTGCATTTTTTAGGTGTTACACATTTTTAACTAATACGACACATTATTATTTGCACTACTTAAAGGACAGTTTTCCAAACCCGTACAATTCTTTCCGCCAATGGTATTTCTGTATTTCTGTATTGCATAGCTCTATCATTTTTGTGTTGTATGCTTTTTGCCCTTCCTGCAATAATGCCTATTGGGATTGGCAGTATGGTTGAATAAAGAAGCTACATCACAATTTTTTTTCAATTAACGAATTTCACTCTGTTAAATACCGTTATACCACGAGTCGGCGTGGTAACTTAGCGGCTAGGCTGCAGGCTCGCGAAGCTCATGTCGTGGGTTCGAATCCCGGCCACTGCGGCCGCCTTTCGATGCAGGCTAAATGCAAAAAAATGAAAAAGAAAGACATACACGTGTATACTTAAATTCGCGTGCATAAGTGCGGCCAAGGATGATCTGTGCACTCACAATTTGTTCCGGTGAAGAATTTATTCCGGTCAGCTTAATGTATCGGAGCTGTGTACGGAGGGGATGAGTGCTGCTGTCTAACATTTTAAATCCGTTTGTGAGCGACGACTGCGTGACATAATAGAGAGAGAGAGAGAGAGAGAGAGAGAGAGAGAGAGAGAGAGAGAGAGAGAGAGAGAGAGAGAGAGAGAGAGAGAAGGTAGGGAGGTTAACCAAACGCGCGTCCGGTTTGCCACCCTGGGCTGGGGAAGGGGATAAAAGGGGAAAATAGAATGAAAAATAGAGGAAGACAGAGAGACAGGAGCCCAATCACGCGCACACTTGCACAAGTACAGCCTCTAGAGGCAGTCGCAGAGACCTGTCGACTTCAGGTACGTCGGCCACGCCTTCATCGCCTTCTTAGCCATCGAAGCGTACGGCCAGGGCCAAAGAACCTTGGCTGCTGAAAACGGCCTCGAGTCCAGCCTGTCGAGTACCGTTTGAAGTTGGTAGCGCGGGGCGTAATAATTACTGCAAATACACAGCACGTGTTCAATCAAGTCCGCAGAAATAGCAGGTGGGTGTGTCAGCCATCCCGATCCGCCACGAATATGCCTTTGTAAATGCCACCCCCAACCAGAGGCGGCATAACAAGGTTGCATCAGAGCGGGAAAGCGTGACTTCAAGATCCAATATTGCAACAACGTGGTCCAGGAGAGCAGCTAGTACTGCCTTCGAATTGAGTTGTTTATGTACATGAGCCTCGTCATCAACAGAGAGAGAGAGAGAGAAAGAGAAAGATTCCCCTCTCTTCGTTACCGTGTCAAGCAGAGAAGAAGCGCCGCAAACAAAGTCACTGATTTGTTCCTTAATATACGCAACGACGTATACTATCCGCTGAGTATGTACGGGACGGAGTCATTAGGAGTTTCGGTCAGGTACGGCGGCTCCTCGGTTACAACCTCCGATAGAGCTGAGGCTAACCCATCGACATCGGTATACGTGGCGGCTTCAGCAGTGACCGTGGTATCCTTTACAATGTGGTATACAGGGAAGACGTTGCGACCTTTATAACTAATACTGGTGTCACACGGCCGCTTCGTAGGCCATCGAACCAACGGCCCATCGACTTAAAAGTCATGTTTGAGCTGCTACACTGGAGATTTCAATGGCCGTGGAGTCGATAGTCTATCGAGCTCCATAGACTATCGACTCGACGGCCATCGAAACCGCCCGTGTAGAAGCTCAAACATGGCTTTTCAGTCGATGGACTATCGGTTCGAAGGCCTTCGAAGCGCCCGTGTGACTCCAGCATAACATGTCCTTGCCTGCGCGGGAGGACCAGATTTTCTCAAAAGGCAGCTTCGGTGAGGCGACTGTTCAGTTTTCGTGTAAGCATCCACCGCTCGGCCCCAAACAGAATGAAAGCCGCCCCGGTATCATTAGTTAGTGTGGAACACCTTAAATTCGTGTATTCACAGGCACTCATGAATGAGCGTGAATAAAAGTAACCGCGCATCTCTTGCAGAATTTGCCGCGTGAGACGCGTACTCAGGCGCCTAAGTAAGGGTATTCATATGGCGACGTTATTATTGTATATAGTTATTCTTTCCTTGTAGTTCTGTAACTGTATTGTGAGATGGGCGTGGAGAGATGCCCGTCTTTAATCACATGCGTATCGCAGGAAGTGTTCTGCGACTATAATACTTGCGCAAGACAAACAGTTCCAAATGGCGTTGTATATACGGAACGTCACCGGAGTTCGCGTGTTTCGTAAACAGTGGCACTAGCTGCATTCGGATGGATTTGGTAAGTTCTTCACCGGACGCAGATAGCAGACACTAATTGTGCAGAGGTTGCAGAGCATGAATACGACAGCTTTTCACAAGGCGGTACAGATAATGTTAGGCTATCACGTGCCCAAACGAGAGATATACACACAACGAAGCTCGGAGATAATTTCAGGTCTGTTATCGCAAGGCTAACCGAGCTTACGGCACAAGATGTGCTGTAGACACGCTGTGTGGTGTAGGGGGGTTTTTTCCTAATGGAGATATATTGTTCCTGGAAAACATGAGAATAACAGGATTCACATGCCGCTGATGCTATTTCCCGAACCGAGAGGGGCAAGACGGGAAGGGGAAGATACCTATCTTTTTGGTACAAGTTCCTCCTTTTTCGTGGTGTGCCTGATGATATGAGACGTCTGTTCTTGCTGTTGATTAAGTTATTTGAGCTCCTTTTCTAATACTCCGAATCGATTAATGATGGCGGGACGCCGCAATACTAGTCCTTATCTCCTATGCTTATGTAAGTGCTGTTCTGACGCAGGAACCCCTGACTGCATTTTGCATTCCGTAATTCGTAACTAATTGACAATTTGCAAAAATATGTACTTTGGCTTTCCTGTAAGGATCATCTACAACCAAAAACTCTCGTCCACAGATTGTTTTCCTGAGCGCATTTACAGCTCCACGTTCATTCCACCATTCATCACGTTCAGCACCCGTCTCTAGCTTTCCTTTCTTTCTCTTCTGCCACCCCCCCCCCCCTCTTCTCTTTCTGCGTACATCGCAGAACTCACTATGAGACAGCACAGTGCTTGCGAAATTAAAGAAAAAACATTTGTGGTGCTCGTGCGCCTTCGCAGGATTGCGCAGGTCTGAAAGCGCTTAGAGCAGGAAAGTGAACGAGACCTTTTGGCTGGAAAACATTCTTACTGGGAAGCACACTAGCAAATTGTTGGACGTGGCCGCTTATGGAGCAAGCAAACCTCCTAGAAATGTGTATGAGGACAAATAGTATCCGGACATTTTTCCATGCTCGCAGCTATTTACAAAGGAGTGCAGATGGCGTTAGGCTAATATAATGTGCTGCCGGTCTTATAGGAAGAACACGTCGTCGGTTCTCTTCTAGGCAGCAGCAGGACAGGGATGGACGGTGACAGTTGCTTACCATCTTGCACGGCACGCAGAGACCGCTTCGCTACCCCTTCTGCCTCAGGCGTTGGCGCCTTCTTTGTCGAAGGCACTTTGTTGCTTCACAGCGCACCCCATTGACTTGTTGAGCGACCATGGCAGGACTTCTTGGTCGCCAGTGATTGAGGAAGTGCCCAGAACTTGTGGTTACGATTCATTAGATGACATGAGCGTAGCAACCTCGAACTTGACACAGCAATTTCATTGCATGCTGAAGCTATAATATCCATGCATATCGGACAAAATCATGAGAACTTGGATGCTTTTGTACCACAGGGTAAGACCGTCCAAAGATTTACTGGATGCTTACGTTTATCCTCCGTTTTCGGCCATTTGCCTACATTATTCAAGGGCGTTTTTTCTCTTAACTACTTGAACTAATATCGCGACGACCACATCCGCCCAGTTAGCCTAAAAACTGGACGAACGTAGGAAACATGCTCGCCTCGATACAGGAGCCAGTGAGCAAGATCGCTGGCAAGCACACGACGGCCGGTCGCGGATTGAATCCCGGCCAAGGTGGCTAAAATCCGAACAAGGCGAAATGCTGAGGCCCGTGTACTGCGTGATGTCAGTCCAGGATGTTAAAGAAACCAAGTGGTCGACCTTTCCGGAGCCCTCTACAAGGGCGTCGCTCATAATCATAACGCGGTTTTGGGACGTAACAGCCCAGATAATCAATCAGGGATGCGAGGGCTCTCATGACGACCTCTTCTTTCGTCCCGGAGAGGAATATTCTCGTATGGACAACGATTGCTACTCCAAGATAGGGCGAGAGGTACCAGACACATGCCAACGGTACACACGTTATCAGTGAGCAAACAGCCCTGGCAAAATGTTGTGTCACTCCTGTCAAAGCTTCTTGCAGTCGTCATTGCCGTGGTTCAGAGACAGCACACGTTTCACGTTTCTAGCCTTTCATTCGACGTTTCCCTTTATAACTAAAGGTGCGGCCGGAGTGGCTGGTCGTGTCCACGTAAAATAATTGGTGTGAGCAATATTCATGCCCTTCACTTTCTCATCTGTGCATGATGATCACTGTTCGGGCCTGTATGGTGGGGCACTTGCTCGAGATAGAATATACTTGCTTCCTGAACGTTGCTGTGGTTGCGAGTATCTAATTGTTGCACCTCGTTCTGTCATGGAACAACCACACAAGGAACACTTTCGCGTTAGCCTTCGCAAATTTACGCCTTTTGAGGCACGAACTTAAGAAAATTAATGTCAGAATGCCATGATACGTGCCAGTGAATAAACCTAAGCTCGAATGTGCATGCTTAGTTTCGTGTCTTCACACTTAAATTAATGTAAATAACAATTAGATAATTTCGAATAAAGTGTTCGGATTAATATCTTACATCTTTTCAAGGCCGTTTCCCCCACCGAACACGTGTTAACAACGTTCGACCATTCGAATTTAGAAGAGAGGAACAGAGGCTTGAATTGGTCAGACTACTTCACGGCGTACAGTTCTTAAAAATATATATGTGCATCTATCACCACACATATTATGTAATAAGGCTTTTTTTTTGTTTGCAAGAACGAACACATACTCGTATAATTATTCCGTTTTTTTTTCGTAAGGTAACCGTATGGCATTCTAGAATTAGATCCATATTTGACAATCTTGTATTATTATTCTGCACTTTCCTTTGCCTAGCTTATTTTCACTGCATGCACCATTTGTCATACTTCCTGCTTGGGCGAAATGTCCACGGCATTCTACCAATAAAGATAAAGTACAATTTCCTCCATAATTAATACGCTTCAATCCCGCGTCATTCACTCGAACTGTGCTTCACGATCTGTTCTCTGTCCTATATGGTGTGATTCCGCATACCGCAAATTTTCCCATCGTCACTATTGAGGATCAACCAGAAAGCGGCTTATATCCGAACGTATACGGTACGCAATGGTCGCTCACCGTTCGGACAACGGTCAAACAGGATATAAAGGTCCGAGCTGTCGTCGCGTCAACTCATGCTGCCGCCTCGGCAAATCTCTGCGACCCCCCTATAGTTCTGTTTCTGCGCACTTCGGTCGGCAAGCTCTCGTGTTTGCCGTACCAATTCCCAACCGGCAACGCCGCCATGCCTGTCGGGCGCGAAACCACCTATTCGCTGACAAGCCCATAGAGGAGGCCATAGACAAGCCAAACTCCCATCGCGTGTCCCCGTTTTCCCTGCTCCTTTCCCACTCCTCCCTGGCCTTTCCCCATACGCGTACACACGACCGACACAACCACCCTGCTTGATTCCCGACCCTCCGGACACGCCAGACAGTTCAGTGTAAGTGTTCAGTGCCCTGTTTTGTCATCTTTTGTCCCTATTTTATTGGTCTCCTTCAGAGATAGAACTGGGTGCCATGGATATGTCTTTCCTTTTTTTTTCCCTTTTCTTCTCTGACACCTTTTGCTTCGTCACGATGTATCCATCATTGTCGCCGATCGGGAGCCGTCATTTATATTCAGGTCAGGGTGCGAATGCTTTTCACGCTGGACACTATATAAGTACAGGTCTGATCGCTTGCGCGGTGACGACACTAGGGTGTCCAGATCGGGGGAGTGTGTGTCGAATTTCTCTGGACGGATCTGGGTTTCGGGATAGACGATGGCTTACATCGGCCATCAAAAGTCGTTATTAGGGAAAGAAAATAATCATACAAATTTTATATTAATTTCAACTGTGGGTTTCAGCGATTTTTTTTTCTTACAAGCTGCGACGCTCGTTCAAGTGCCAATGTGAATTTGTAAAGTATACTTTACATGTCGAAGCCGCGCATTCACTACATTGCCTATTCTTTCTTTGCTCACTCACACACTTGTCAAAGTCATTGCATCCCACTTAAACGCATGTTTACTCAACTTATCTAATGTAAAGATGTCCTATATACATTGCACTCACACATATTTGCTTGCACACTTACTCACTTATCTGTACTCTCCATTATCCCTTATCGTAATTACCATATCTAGCTATTTTCTTGCTTTATTGTAGGAAATATAGACATATTTGAGTTATTTGCTTGGCAACTTCATTGCCCGTTTGCCTGAAAAGCGTGATTGTTTGCTTTCCTGATTATCACGTTTGCTTGTCACCGAGCTCGCTTAATTACGTTGCGTTTAATGATGCAATCAACAGCTTTCGCATTGGTTTAGGTGTTCCTTAAGTCCTGACACCTTCATTGCATGTTTGAAGTATTGCCTTTTCTTTCATAAGCGGTCATTTATTGCTTGCTCACATTCACATGCACCGATTTGAGGATAAGTAGAGCGGATTAAATGTGCGGCAGGAGACTGGGTATATTCAAGTAGAATTTTATTGCGACAAAACAGGCTACGCGACGACAACAGAAAGACAGTTTCTGGTGAATACGCATGTGCATAAAGGTTGCACATCCTAAGGTAATCGTAGCAAGACACGTCTTTGTTCGCTCAATGTGATAGCGATAGAATAAAATAGAAGGTAGCACCACTACTAAGGTAAGACCTACAGATCATACAAGAGCTGCCTAAGTTCTTTCAAATGCATTGAACTTAAATGGGAACTCAAATGCATTGAACTTAAATTCGAAAAAGTGAAGACTCAATCTGAGATTGAGTCAAGGCTTCTATCATTGTAACAACTCGTGGATTTTTATACAATGATGAAAATGCAAGGAAATCGCAAAGATGAGTATTTCGTATTCTTTTTCATTTAGCATTGATTATTGTAGGTGCATTGCTTGAGGTCTGCCCGGTGTTGTTTGTTTCGTATTTGCGCACTTGTGTTTTCGAGGCTTTAAAGGGGGATGTTTTGTAGCTTTAGAGTGGCCTTATTACGTGTACTGCACATAATGTGGGGTCACGCTAAGGTGATACTTTGTAACGGAGCTCGCATGAAAACGCATAAATCTTGCTCTTAACATGCTTATGAAATTTAAAGATGGTTACTCCTAAGGCAAAAGCTCAAACGTGTGTATCTCAGGACTGTATTGCTCTACTATGCAGGATTGTATGACACGCCCTTTCGAAAATATTCGCCTAAAAGAGGTAAATTTAGCTGGAACCGGGTTCGAAACAATATCCAAAGTAAAAGCACGACGGTCAGGACGCTGCACGATGTGTGCGTGAAAAGTAACCAGAAGTATTTTCGCATGAAGTGTTCATATAGTACTATTCGCATATATGTGTATTTGCGTTTATCGTCCTGAACAATCACACTGTACCATCAAATTGAGTTGAATATAATCTCACCACCAGCAGCCATATAACGTTTCACATATCTTGAACAGTTCCCTTTGCCACGAGGTGCGGCTTAATGTTTAATTTCTGTAAGTGGTGCTTTTGTTCGAGAACTTTGTACATTTCAAAAGACAAAATAACCTTGAGGACGACCGAGAAAATAGGCGTCCCGCTTTTTCCATTTTGTTGTGTTTTGCGTACTCGCGCAGCTTGTGTATGCTGTGTGTTTTCATTGTCCTTGCGTGTGCCACACAGAGATAGCAAAACTGCTTCTTAGTATTCGCCAAATTGCATTGGTCATCACACTCCTAGAATTGCTTGAAATGTAGCTAATTTACACAACAAATTACAACCGACGAAAAGTAACTACATTACGTTATTATTACCTTTCAAAAGTGTTAAAATTACTTTGAATTTAAATTTTAAAACGTTCATCATTCACGCACGAACTCACGCGCAGTTCATTTACATCGCCATTACACTGAAATTAGCAGTGAAATCGTTGCGGCGGCAACTTGTCGCTGTCCTGGTGACACATCTATCTTGCCTCGAAGTTTGCTTCACCTTGCTTGACTAAGGGATAGTTGGGTGCCGGGAGGACCTAGGACCACAGAACCTATCGCGGATTTACAGAAAAGCCCTTCTCTGTCTCGGAGTAACACGATTTCGAGTTTGAAACCTCGGCATCGTAGTTGTCGAACTGTCCGACAGTCGCCGGAACGTGAAGCCATCGCCTGTCGCCCTTTCTTGTTCGGAGTTTCGAGGACCATGGCCTTCCTACAATGTTATTATACAAGGCTACAAGTTTAGTCGAAAGTAATTTGGAAAGAAACGAGTGATTCTCTCGCATTTACTGGCTTGAAGCAATTCGTTGCTTTGCTAAATTACCATTCCGCAAAAGTAATTCATTATAATACTGATTAAAGCGAGAAGTAATTTTTTATTACTGTAATTTCGCTAGTGCCAAGTATGGTGCCGTAAGGTGAACCGCCGGATCAATAGAGGCTTCAGCAAACTGTGAAGCTAGTTTTCCTGCCATGTAGATTGCCCAGCTAACGGTCAATTCTGCAGAGTCGCGTATGCAGGTGCGGATTATGTGCGATCTGACAAAGAGAAGGTATAGATTTAGCCCTCTTGATGTAAACCTGCACAATATATAAGTCCTAGCCTGTGCAGCTACAGCACTCCGTACATTTGAACAGGAGAGGCACCGACATTACTTGGGCAAGGGTGCTGTGTAAAAAAGCGCACCTGCGAATTTGCGAAAAGGGTCTATCTGTTTACGATTTTCGCAAGTATATGCAATTACCGCAAGGAAGGCTACACGCAGACGAGGAAACACATGGTGAGCGTCCCTCTTGTCGTCTAACATGCTGTAATATACATCGCCTGGTTTCAAGTCTTTATACAGTTATAGTTCATAGAAATAGAATCTGAGGAGGACAATGAAATTCCATGTATAACCGCTGACGAAGTCAAAAAAGCTGTCAAAGGCATGTCCCGCGGTAAAGCAGCTGGTGAAGATGGTATAACAGCCGACTTGATTAAAGACGGAGGAGATATTGTACTTGAAAAACTTGCATCGCTCTTCACGAAATGTGTCAAGACATGTAATATACCACGCAGTTGGAAAAATGCGAATATAATCCTTATCCACAAGAAAGGCGACATAAAGGAGTTAAAGTATTATAGACCAATTAGCCTACTCCCAGTAATATACAAGCTATTTACAAAAGTAATTTCTACGAGGATAAGAGAAACACTCGACTTTAATCAACCGAGAGAACAAGCTGGTTTTAGTAAAGGTTACTCGACAATGGACCACAGCCACGCTATCAACCTAGTAATTGAGAAGTACGCGGTATATAACCAACCTCTTTATATGGCGTTTATCGACTACGAAAAAGCATTTGACTCGATAGAAATACAAGCAGTTCTAGTAGCTCTACGTAGACAAGGGGTACCTGACATATACGTGAAAACCATCAACAACATATACAAAGATTGCACAGCCACACTACTCCTACATGAGAGAAGCAGAGAAATCCCGATCGGGAGAGGTGTGAGACAGGGAGATACCATATCCCGATGCTATTCACTGCTTGTTTAGAGGAAATCTGCAAACGTCTAGACTGGGAAGACAAGGGAATTCGAATAGACGGAGAATATCTCAGCAATTTAAGATTCGCAGACGACATTGTGCTCTTTAGCAACGATGGAGACGAACTACAAAACATGATTGATGACCGTAAAAAGGGAAAGTATTAAAATTGGATTAAGAATGAATAGGCAAAAGACCAAAGTTATGCTCAATAGCCTAGCTAAGGAACAGGAATTTAAAATCAACAATGAACCCTTACAATGTGTAGACGAATACGTATACCTGGGACAGTTAATAACAGGAACTCCTAACCATGAAAAAGAAATTCTCCGTAGAATAAGGTTGGGCTGGAGCGCATTCGGAAGGCATTACGAAATCATGACTGGAAACTTACCGCTCTCACTAAAACGAAAAGTATTCAATCACTGCATTCTCCCAGTACTAACGTACGGCGCAGAAACGTGGAGGATAACGAAAAAACTAGAGATAAAACTAAGGAGCACGCAACGTGCAATGGAAAGAAAAATGTTGGGGGTAACGCTAAGAGATAAAAAACGAGCGGGAATGGATCAGAGAACAGACAGGAATAGCCGATATTATTATATCAATTAAACGAAAGAAGTGGACCTGGGCAGGACATGTCATGAGGAGGAAAGATAACAGATGGACAGTAAGAGCAACGGAATGGATACCAAGAGAGGGAAAACGTAACAGAGGCAGGCAAAAGGTTAGATGGAGCGATTAAATTAAAAAGTTTGCAGGCATAAAGTGGAACCAACTCGCTCAGGATAGGGTGGATTGGAGATCGTTGGGAGAGGCCTTCGTCCTGCAGTGGACCTAAACAGGCTGATGATGATGATGATGATGATGATGATGATGATGAGTTCACGTCCCGGTATTCATGGACCATTGTAAAACCATTATCAGATGTCTGGCGTGTTGCGAGACGCGAAAGAACCCGCACACCCATGAAAATGCATACACACGACCACGTGTGAGTAAACCAGCATAGCGCAGCCCGCGACATGCGGGTGTGCACCCCACGTGATCTGACATAGAGAGGAGGTGCATTTGGCAGTGCATAACGTAGTCGCTTACTGAAACGTCGCCGCTAACTTGGAAAGCAGATTATCACGAAGTTCAACAGAACCTTCAACAGCACACTGAAATAGAGTTTATCAGAAAGTTCAACAGCAGATCAACGGAAAGCCTACAGCACACCACAACAGTTTTTCATCGTATAAGCTTCAATAGGAGATCGGCAAGTCATTCATCAGAAATTTCGACGGCAGGTCAGCTGTGTGCACAGCACAAAGTTTAGAATGAGCAGATAAACAGAATGTTCAACTAGGCTTTTGCATTCCCGTACTAAGAAAGTTCTAAATGCCCATGGAAATTCTCGTTTGAATTATCCGTTTGATTGGCTAACATCTGGGAGCGAATGAAGCTGCCACTCCGGAAGAAGAATGCAACAATGTCCACGAATCAAATTTCCTCATCGAGTTGCGATGAAAGATCCAATTTGATGACATTGGGATACTTGAGTGTCCCCTCCCACCTGACCTCTCAGAATTCAGCGCCAAATCATTTCGAAGCGTTTCTATTTTATTAAACTTTGCCGCATTACCAAATGAGGAAGGCAGCGTTTGGTACGTGTTGGCGTTAGTGTTTACAGCCCTCCCAAATATGCAAATCTACACAATACAAAATGGGCAGATTGGCGAGCTGCAGACTTTGACGAGGCCTCGACTTTCGTATTTCCCCGTGACTGATGACCCCCTGTGCTGTACTCTCCTCTCTCTGGAGTTGCATTCAGTGACTGACAAATTAGGGGAACGGGACATACTGGGACAGATGCGAAGGTTCCTCAAAGCGGACAGAAAAAAAAATGACAGCACCAAACAGAAAATGGCTTCGACAGCGGGTCTGCGTTAGGCCCCTTCCGCTCCTCGCCGCAGGTATCGCCGGCCGTCGAAAAGACCTCACCCCTCCACGACAAAAGGCCTCATGCAAATACAAGCCCTCTGCAACCCCCCTCCTCCTTTCCTTGATCGGCCTGGACCAGCCGACGGGAGCACAAGATGCCTTCCTGCCGGGAACGCCAGAGGGCGCTCTCATTCTTTAACTCTCTTTTTGCCTCCTCTTTTCTCTCTTTACTGACGACGGTGTTTTTCTTATAAAAAAAGGTAAAGAAAAAGAGGTTGTTCCTCACTCGCACAGCAAACATCCCTCCTCCTCTCATAAAAAAAGGAAAGAAAGAAAGCCCGTCGTCAAGCAGTCTGGCAGGGCTGCAGCGTCGTCAAGCAGTCTGCCAGAATGCACCTCCTCGCGGTCACTTGCCTCGACAGTGTCTCCTCGCTCCCGACCCCTCGGAGGACCCCCACCGGTTGCCTGGCCTTTCAACAGCCTTGTAACTCCTGCCACTAAACCCTTTCAGGTCCCCGGTTCAGAGTGAAGGCAACCTCGGCTGGGGGGAGTCAAAAGGGGCGCACTAGGCAAATAGGGGGATGAGAGACGAATAAGATTCTCCTTCTATTTTTTCTGCTGGCATCCATCGCAAGCGTTTGAGCAAGCCCCCGTTCCTCCACACCGAGGAGGAATATCGCTGTCCGAGCGCTTAAGCATGTAGGATGCAGAGCAGGCCCTAGCAGCTGAGGGTCTCCCCCCGAAGAAGCCCCCGCACAGAGCGGGCGGCGGCAAACTTTCCTCTTTTACCACCGCTTCTTCTTGAGCGGCACTCTTCGTCGTCGCTAGCCCATTGTCCGAATCCTCAGGCTGGCGTAGCCACCGGCCCGCTTTGTGGTCATCGATCCTGGTCGGTACACATTGGCGAGTCTTGAGATATGGCCCCGGGTCTTGTAGCAGAAAGCCGATGGTCTCCGCTCGGTTCAAGCCGCTTCCCGCTTCAATGTCAAAGATATCTCCCTTCGCTCTCTTTGTAGATGTTTGCCCAGTTCGAATAGAAGCGGCTGTAAACTGATCCGGTTGTTATCCCGGTCACTGCCGCCCTCACTTTGGCCCCAGCTGGCCCCGGCTATCCCCAGCAAATGCCGTCCCCTTACCCCAGCTCCCCTTCCCCTTTAGTAGACCACGATGATCTGTGCACATTCCGCTTTCACCAGGAGCTCTCTTCAAAACTTGCTCCCTCACTCCAGAAGTTGCCTCCCCTGCTCTGGAATTCCGCACGTGCGACCAACGGAATTTATCGGCGCTCTCCGGGACCTCTCTGTATGTGCCTTTCCTGCCTTTCGTCTCGTGTTCGTTCACACCCCGTGGCCCTTTTCGACAACGTTAACGTTCTCCCATTCTTCGCCAATTTGCAGAGACTCGTTGCCCACGAGGTGGTTTCCATAAGGTTCCGTACGCGCGGTGTCCTCTTTTTGTGTGTCCCGCAAGAAGACGAGGGGGAGATGCGGGGAGTTACAGAGGGAAGGGTACTGCAGAAGTCGCTGACCGCCACCGACTTCGTTTACCGGCGCTCCTTTTTTGTCATCCTTCTTGCGCCAGAGGCATCGCGAACATAAGCGTCTCTTCAACGGCTCGCGTGCGCGTGCGCACCCGCGGTGGAAAAGAAGGGGATTCCGAAGGAAGTCAAGAATGCGAGCCCTCTTTTTGTGGACAACTCGGCTTCAGTTCCTTCGCGATGCGCGCACCTGCGACTTGAGCCCTTTCTCCTAGAGAAGACGAAGAAGGTGATGGATGTGGTTAGCGAGACGTGGCATGGCTCTTTACCTGCGCTTCAGAATGTCCCGCTTTCTATCATGCATGAGGAAGGCTGTGGCTTTCTTAAGGTCTGTTTGCTTTCTTTATACGAGTCTTTCGCAATAGGTTCTAACGCCGGGAAGGTGGGCGGAGGGTGTAACCATTGGCGAAGTATGTTGGGCAGCTAAACGTGCCGTGAAATTGCGGCTGGTCTTTAGGCATGCCAAGAGGTCCTCTCACATTGCTTGCCTCTTTGGCGTTCGGCTTTCTTCTATTGCGAGGAGAATCATGAGGAATTCGGAGAATTTTGCCGGACGGAACACCTTATTTACTGGCTAGGATTTTTCATACGAGGAGAGCTGTGGGTGGGGCTCCAATTCTTGCGGTAGCTAGGTGTTTATACGTGGCTTTTGCCGCAAGAAGAGAACTCTGTTTAACAAGCAGCTCCGTTGTGTGCCTAAGTGGTCTTTACTGCAGCACAACTGCAGCCACCTCTCGAAGCTAGGAAGTAGAATTTGCGGCTGCAGCGACGCATTGGAAATGTAGGGATTCTACTTGTACTAGTATATCCGGTGTGGCAGAGGCTTGACAATTAAGGCTGTTTTACGCGTGTAGTTGTGTAAGAAAACAGCGAGCATTAACAGTCCCATGGCACAGTGGTCACGTCCTGTGATACTTGCGAGGCATCGGTTCCATGTCCTGATACATAACAGCTTAACACGATTACGCTCAATATTCATTCGAACAACTAGCGGTCAACACTAACTAACAACACAGGGTGTAAATATGTATGGCTGCAGACCCCGGACGCAGCGTAATAAGGAAGGTAAACAACAGATTTTGAAGCAGCATATCAAAGCACTGAAATAATGTGAAGGGGAAAGCAGGTTGAAATAGATTTTGCACAAGCATGAACGCAACGCTAAACAAAAAAAAAAAAAAAACTCAGCCTGTGCCGAAAGCGCACGCACCTTTTCGACAGCGCAGTGTTCGCGTTGGTTGAACGTTTCAAAATCTACACACATGTGGCGGACAACCTAAGGCTCTTTGGTCAAACTCCCTGTCTTTACTTTTCTCCCTCTCTAAGCCACTTCCTGCCACACGTCATTTACAGAAATGAAAGCAAACAATAAAACCGACAAATAATCATCTAGCCGTCTGTAGCACGAATGTGCATCGAAATTCATGAGATCTCTCTGAAAGAAAGCGTTTTAAAAAGATAGGTCTTGGGCCCGGAAAATGGACAAGGAGGAATTTTCATTCAACGCGATCCTTTTATGAGAAATTTGTATAAATGGGCTGTGCTTTGCGTCGCAGATTCTACGCCTTGTTGCGTTCCGTAAGATTATTAGCTATGAATAACGAATGCCAATTTTGAGCTACAAGAAATCACATTCCGGTACATACTGCAGCGACATGTAAGCAACGAAAACAGCACCTTGTTTTCGGCCCAGCCACCATATCATAGTATGCCAGGCCCCGAATGTGCATTTACAGAGCTGCTAGCATAAACTCAGCTGTTTCACAACCTACTACTACGGTAGGCTGTGCATGGAAAACACGACGTGGTTATAGTGCTTTGTGTTTCTGCAGCAGAAAGCGGATGCTTATTTCAATCCAAAATGAATAATGCGAAAATATGACAATTCCTGCTCAACACATTCTAACTCCAGAGGAGCCCCTTTAGAGACCGCATAGCGCTCAGCCGTGGCCATTCAGTTAGTAGGGAATGGAAGAAAGTTGACTGCATAAAAAGAAAACTGTACTGCTCTAAATGGTACAGTACTGAAGGGAGGGATAAGATAGGTCATTGAAGGGGCTCATATTAATCGGACATGAAAAACCATAGTTGGGTGGAGCAGTCACTTTGGTGATCTTCATTGGTGAGTGGTATTTATGGTCTTACTACCCCAGGCGAGATTTGAGGATTTGGATGGCAGGAATGTTACAGAAGATTCTGGGAACGTGGATTGGTGTGTTGGTGACGCACAAAGGTAATATGGCACTGCTGCGTCATGTGAGATGCAACAAGCACTAACAAACTAATATGATTTCCTAACTGCTGACCTAGCGGACATAACACCGGCACCAACGCTTGGAAAGTCTTAGGGTACCATGGCCTCTACGGAGACCTCTACGCGGTTGTCGTCTGACTGCCAGAAGCGGCTGCCACCGCGAAACGAACCTTACAGGTTTTCTTCGCTTCCGTGGTCCTTAAACCCTTCGGCATTTCTTCGGTGATGTTCCAAAGCTCGACTTCATGTCTCTCAGTGGCGTTTCTGCATCGGTTTTAAGCTGTTCTCAAGGGAACAGGCTTTCAGAAGACGCGTCCCAAAACTGGCCAATGCCAGAGGCAATATACCCATGTCCATCACACAAGGCCAAAGTGCAATTTTCTGCCCTCAGATGGTGGTCCGCCAACCATGATAACTGAAATATGGCGTCGTATCTATCTCTCTACAAAGCTTTTATGAAAGAAATGACAGAAATAAATCGAGGGGTACGTTTTCGTTAAACACAATCATGTGAAGTCCTCAGTTGGTGAAGCCATGGAAAGCCGGTGGGCTGCTATCTGTAGTTTGCAGTTGAAATATAGGAATTGTCAGACAAAAAGAAAGTTAACTGCGAGCTAAAGAGGAGGAAAAAGCAACACACCGCTCGTGGGGACCTAACCCGCAAACTTTGCAGACGACATGCGACCACTACAAAGGTTGCAGTGGTCGCACGTCCACTGCAACCTTTTTTAGCTTTACTGCAATCTTGTTAGCTTCACCGCAAACTTTGTTAGCTTCACTGCAACTTTCGTCAGGTGGCCGTTCCCCGCCCGCGTTCTTTGGTATTTCTGGTGCTGGCCCGCGGATATTAAGCAGCATTACTTGTGAACATAGCAGCCACATGGAAACATTTGCCGTCGCATCTACACACCCTTTCTATATGTCTTCTACACATCCTTTCGCCTCCTGTTTGGCCTTTGTTCCTTCTCCTGTGGCGTCACCAAGGTCCCTTGTCGACACCCTTCCCTTCGTAATCCGCTAAGCAACCGCCGGAAGCCAATGGGCTTTCGTTAGTTTAAGCGTTTCGATGCTATAGGCATTTAACAAGGACTTGCGTGCATTGGCGTCCGGAAACTGCACAGTGGGTTATCAGGGATGTCTAGTGGAAGACTGCCTGATTTATTAAGGCCTAGTGTGTTTCTTTAACGGGCTCCTGAAACGAAATGGAAGTACGTGTTTGCAAGCCCCGCGTATCCACTTCCACCTGAAAGACGCCAAAGGGAGTATTGGAGAAACTTCACTTTGGGCACAGCTCAAAGAAAAGGCAAACTTTGCAAAACATTCTGGGAAGAATAGCTTGGTAATCATAACCCGCCTTTCAACTTTTTTCGCCCTTTTGATAAATGAATGGCTTACAGGACATTAGGGCAAAATTATTTCTTTAGGTACGACACGTTAGCTATCGCAGGCGCTGCCGGCGATGGCCGGCCGCTTGCCACCGTCCAACGTCCATTCGGTTCACCGTGCCCTGCTGCACGGATGGATAACGAGCAATACATATTGCTCTTCGGGAGCCGCGCAGGAAACTTGCGGAGCCGCACGGCTCAGGTGATAGGCAAGGGAACACAGTAGATAAGATAAGAACGACAGAAGGGAGGGGGGGGGGGGGGTGACCGGAGCTTTGGGCGGGCAAGCGCTGAGATTGTCGCCATGGCCGACGTCGTCTCCGTGGCGGCGGCGTCACTATCGGCCGCCTCGTGGGAGGGACGTGCGGGCGCATAGGCGACCCCAGTGACCGTTCGGCGGTGCTCCGAAGCCCCTCGCTTGCCAACCCTGGGCACCCCCGCTCCAACGAGTCCCGGTAGGAACGTGCGTGGTCTCGACGGTGCTAGGAATCCGAGGCATAACCGTAACCCTGTCTTGGAACTATCTGGAAAGGGTGGCGACGCTTCGTTACCCTGGATACTCTGCAACCGTTCTTCTTCTCACCGTGGTGGTTTCACCGTTCGTCCGCGTTGGCGCGGAACTTTGAATTTGAAACCGAGTGCGTGAGAGTGCAACGTTTCGGAGTCGCAACATTGAGCTTATAAATCGCGTAGGCGCCCCTAAAGTCTCATCTCCAGAAGGTAGCCTTCCATCCGAGGTGCCGTCAAGGATTAAGTTCAACGTCGGAACCTGGCCGCCTACGTCAAACAATTCCCAAGTTAGACTAAAATATCTTCCTCTGTTTTTTCTTGAAGGCAACCTTTAATAAACCCATGAGGAATACCAGCTACATTTCGACGTGTGTTGCATAACAGCATCGACTGACTGTTGTTGGAGGTTTATTCACAATACAGAAGACGGAACGACGAAGTCTTTGTGCAGTGGTTTGTGCTGGCATGCCTTATTTTTATCGCTGCAGGGTGGTGTGCTCTCTTTCTGGTGTCTTTATCTGATTATCGAAAGCAAAGTTGCTTCCATCTTTGTCGTGCAACTGAGGGTGATCTAACAAACGATACAGCTCCGATGTGTCGACTTGGGTACTGCTGGTACAACTGACGACGCCTAATATGACATCTGGATTTTTCAAGAAAGGCCACGAGTGGTTAAAGAACAGGGATACCTATTCGCAGATGCTGTGAAGAAACTGTAAGTGAATACTGCAACGAACCTTCCTCCTTCACAAGCTGTGGACGAAAACACTGAACCCTGCAGAGAACATTCATCAGTGTACACATTCAGAACAGCTGTTATCCATCAGGTTTCTGTAGGTAATGTTCCATGTGCTGTGGACGAATAATTCAATTCATCAAGCTATGTGTTTTGCGCATTCGTGAGCGAACAGTCATTCAGGAACGTCACTTAGCAGAATCATACCACATACCAAGCATTTTGGACAGACAACACTCGCAAGCAGCTGCATGTCCGAACACCAGAACCAACAGAAAATTGTATGTGAAACCAGGGACCGGAGTGGTATGTTCTTAACTGCTCCCGACACTTACCACGTGTGTTCAGCATGCCCATGTAAGAGAGCCCCGTAGTGTGACTCATTTGACTCCTGCTTATTGTTCAGTCAACATCCTGGTCATTATTGTGCTTATTAAACCCCCATCAAGTCTGCTGTTTAGTACGTCAAGTGTGCTTAACGGAGAGAGGCATTTTTCTTTTAAAAAGAACTTCATCGAGTGTCATTTTGTGCAAGCGTAACAACGCAAAAGGGATAGAGACTTTTGCCGCATTGGCTGTTACTTACTCCTCAATGAGACTTCATGTCCACACTACCGCAAGAAAGGTAAAGTTCACAGCTTGGAACGTTCAGTTTGGGTGCATTTCAGGAGGAGTGTCTTCTACTTGCATTTATCAGCTTGAACGGTCCCCTTGTAAAGGTTACAAACACTGAACAGCTCTCAATGTGCCATTTCTCCAAGGCGTTGTGATAGGTGTAGAAAGCTTTAAGACGATCAAAAATAAGGGCGCACCCAGGTCACCGAAAGTAGATCAAACAAGCCACCAGGATTATTAATAGAAGATTCAATTTCACCACTGTTTTCACAAAGAACTGAGAAGAAGATGGATTAACATTGCCCTAGCCTTCGGGACACTAATCGCATCGACGTCCACAGAACTGAACAGTGCAGTTCGTCAGGGAAGTAGCTCGAAGGTCCTGCGATAGCAGCAACAGAAGCAACATTGATGGAACTAGGTCCTGTATCAACGATGATGTATGGCGATCGCTGGTCCGACTGTACGTACATGCCTGACACCATGGGTCTACAGCCGGCGCCTTGTGGAAGCGGGCAGGAATCACAGCTCCTCGACGACACGCTTGATTATCGGTAAGTAAGCTTATGGAACATATATGACGAGGACGCTATAAGTGACGACCCAAAAGCTCTCATGGCGCCATGTGAATATGCAATACGCTTTTATAGTAAGAGTCGTTAGGAGCATCGAGATCTGATGTGCTGAGCACGTCAGACCATATTATATCACAGGTATGAAGAGTGTGATGTCACCGTGGCACGGTATAGCAAGGTCATAATTAGCTCTTTTGGGTCAAATTGACTCTTAAGGCATCCGAGTGTGAGACGTAGACAAGGAACAAAAGGACAGGAGTGACATAAATGGTGGACCTCCAACTACCAGTTCTGACAGGCATCAGACACGCACAGAAAAGCTGCGCGCCCGCGCAGCATGTGCACAAGTCCGAAAGGACTGCCTATAAAATACGCACGTCTGTGTCTAACACTACGCAAGAGTCGTGTCGCTGGCATAATCAAACTTTTTCGTTTGTGGAAAAGAGCTTGCATCAAGTCTCTAATACCTTGTTATGGCTTTTATTTATGGCAGCCAATGAAACGGCATTATGAAGGAGAGCTTTGATTTGTCTTTTGTATGTCTCTACGGCTCTATATTGGTTAGCTTTAACAGTTCAGCGGAATCCCTTAAATAAAAGGAACACTGTCTCATTTATAAACCCAACATCGCTGCCTCATCTCGTTAGCACGCGGTAAAACCGAACTTCTGAACTTGACAGTGATGTATGCCGGTCTACATGCATATTTTACCACTGGAAATACGAATACGTACAAGTGTAAATAGCTGGCAGTATCCCCGGCTGTCACGAAATGCTTTCGCGTTTCCACCTATAAATGTAATTCCTTACCGTTGTCAGCGACGACATGAACAGAGAGCAGTGAGCATCCGCTTAATGAATAAGGTTTACTAGCTAGCCATATAATACCCAGTGGGGAGCTCATGTCATTTTTTTTAAGCACGTATAATACAGTCCATAAGTACCAGTGTATATATAGATGCCAGATGTAGGGTACGAGTACCAGTGTATGTATAGATGCGGGATTGTATTTGTCAAGCAACTACGGAATATTTTGAAAACGACGGAATGATGAAATATATGTGGCGCGTACAAGTCTCGAAGAAAGGCAGAAAGGAGTGCCGCAAGCTTCTCATCGCTTGTGTCCAAGCTTTTATTTCTTCAAGACGTTCGCTGAGTCGTCGCGTATATAGAGAGAGCTTTGTACAGCTCTGCAATATATCGCCGTGCGCGTAGTGCTCTACTTACGCTGTTTCTGTTTATCGTGCCATACTTATGTTACATTATACGTACAACTGGACGCGCGGTCTTCCGGGGGAAGTAAGCCTAGAGTTTTCCCTACACGAAGCTCTATAAGAAGCTCGGTAAGGCATCACGCTGCACCCATGGCGGTTGGCCGCTGCGCGCGCTTTCGCCGGGCGCAAACCGGGTGCGAGCCCACGAGTTGCTGGCTGTAAATGTTTGAAAACAAAAGCTGTGATATCGGGGGTTTTATGCCCTAAAAACCCCGATGTGCTTATGAGAGATGCCGTTGTAGAGGTCTCCGGAAATGTCAACCACCTGGGGTTCTTTAACGTGCACTGACATCGCGCAGTGTACGGGCGCCTATAGCATTGTCACCTCGGTGGAAATGCTGCTACCTTCGGGTCAGCTCAGATCAAGTACGATAACTATATACTAGACCACAGAGGGGGGTGAAAACAAAAATAAACAAATAAAGGGTATAATTACGTAAGTCAGTTTAATAACAAGCGTGTTACACAATTTGCCTTGTTTCTGGGTAAGCCATTTCGGCTTCATACTCAGCGTAAAAATCACTACCTCACAAAATCACCAAAATGTTTCCCATTGCGTTCATAGCTGCCATAGGCAGAGATTCGATTTGATTCATGGGGTTTTACGTCCCAAAACCAGCTGTGAGAGACGCCGTAGCGGAGGCTCCGGAAATTTTAACCACGTGGGGTTCTTTAACGTGCACCGACATTGCACAGTACGCGGGCCTCAACATTACGCCTCTATCGCAAGGCCGCCGTCGCGGCCGGGATTCGATCCCGCGACCTTGGGATCAGCAGCCGGGTACCATAACCGCTAGACCACCGAGGCGGGGCACCCATAGGGAGAGAAATAGTAAATATGCTGCAAATTACAGGGGTAAGAGTGAGAGAGGGACTCCTATAGACAGAAGAGCGGTCTCGGTGACTTCACGAGCCCATTGAAGTATAGGGCCCAGCGGAGGCCCGTCGAAGAGGACATCTCACCACTATAGCTTTTCGGCGCGGAGAGGGAACATGCACAAACGACGCCACGCTCCCATCTGTACACTTCCAGCCAGTGAAGTGGAAAGCTGCTGTTTCATGTTCATCACGAGAGGCTCAAGGGAAGCTGCTCATCGTACAACAAAACACGTCGACGACGTCACTTGAGTCGACCCGAAAAATCTCGTAAACTTCCACAGCACTGCAAAGATGCTTTGTGGAGGAGCATTAAACTTCCCCCAACGCAAGAATATGGCGAATGAGTTTTGCGGAAACCCGCAAGGTGGAGTAACGTTTATGAAAGGGAAAATTAGCCTCCACCCGTTTTGTAGCAGAAGGCTACAAGGAAATCCATACGGATTTCTTAGAAATGAAAGCTTCCTAGTTGCCGAAAAATTTGTCCTGGTCCGGGATTCTAACCCGGGACCAACGCCTGTTCGGGGTGCTCGCTCTGCCAAATGAGCTAACCAGGAGGCTAGCTAACAAGGAGGCCCTTGTGCTTCGAGTTGTCGATGGATTCGCCCTCGCGCTGTCAATCGCTAGCCTCCTGGTTAGTTCATTTGGCAGAGCGAGCGCCCCGGACAGGCGTTGGTCCCGGGTTCGAACCCTGGACCAGGACGAATTTTTCGGCAACTAGGAAGCTTTCACTTCTGAGAAATACGTATGGATTTCCTTGTAGTCTTGTGCTACGAAACGGGTGCGTGCTAATTTTCCCTTTCAATAACGCAAGAAGCATGCGTGTTCATCAGACTTGTTATATATACGCTCCTACCCTGATTGATTTGATTTGTGGGGTTTGACGTCCCAAAACCAGCTCTGATTATGAGAGACGCCGTAGTGGAGGTCCCCGGAAATTTCGACCACCTGGGGTTCTTTAACGTGCACTGACATCGCACAGCCCACGGGCCTCAACATTTCGCCTCCATCGAAATGCAGCCGCCGCGGCCGGGATTCGATCCCGCGACCCTCGGATCTGAAGCCGAGTGCCATAACCACTAGACCACGTGGCGGGGCATACGCTGCGAACTCGAGAAGGCGTGCGCAGCGTGGGTCTTACAGCCTTGTCTCGGCGTCGAGCATTCTCGCCTGTTCTGTAAAAAACGATAAGTCCGCAGATGTTGTCTTCGAGCTCGAGCTCGACGGCAGAAGAGGATGCCACCTTCTTCCAATCACGCCCTTTTGTTAACGAGTTCTCTCAACAAGCCCCGCTGATAAGCTACCGTGTTGACCAAAAAAAGCAGAGAACAGCTAGGCGTACCTGGATAACCAAGATTCTTCGTTTTTCGACGAGAGTCGTTCTTTTCCTTTTTCGAGCTTTGCTCGCTAGGAGGCGAACCGATCGCACTTCTCCCCTGGTATCCTTTCCGGGCTTAGGTCTATATATGGATTTTGGCATCGGCTGCGCGACATACGCGCGTTTGTTATCCGCAGGTGGTGAAAATGCGTTGTATAAGTGCCAACAGCGAGACATGCTGGCAGCGTGCCGACGGCCTTAAGCGCAAAGGAAGTGAGCATTCAATGACTGCGTGCAGAGACGATAACTAACCTACGCATTTTAATTACTATGTCGGCACCATGCTGGGGTGTCCCCTTCCTTATCTATACATATTTATGCAACAAGCACAAATCCAAAAGTACATCACTACTGAAATGTCTAACAAGCGCACTGAAGTTATTATCGGTTCACTAGATTGTACGTTTCTCTGGTACCGGGAGAGCATGCATTTACGCGTCTGGTCACTTAAGCTAATCATTAAACCTTTGCGTGATTAACCCGACCGCTTCTGTCTGGTAAATTGCGTTGACTACGGTTAAAGCAGCCGAAGCAGCAAGCACTACGTCCCTATGATGCGTAAGCAATACTGCGCGACACATGGTTCCAGCTTCATCTCCCCCTGCTGGCTGTATGTGTGTGTTCAGCCACGCTGTTTACGATGCTCAAACAGATCAGGGGCGCACACGGTAGCGGGGGAAGCAACTAACTTGCCGCGCTCCTCTATCGCGTGATAAAAGTTTCCTCCGGCGATAAGGAGATCTTATCAACTTCCATAAACGTGACTCCACTTTCAACTTAGTACTTGAGGGATGTAGCCCCGTTGCCCGTTCTCCTTCTAACGTGAAAGGGTGGTGTGCCACACAGCACACACGATATGTTGACGACGGAATGACCCGTTGGCTTACACTATAGGCGCCACAAAACTCCCGACACATATACAGCACAAAGGTAAAATTATCCACTCGCTGTAGTGGTGCTTACAGCTACATTCGAAACATACGCCCTGAGGTTGTTCCTTTCGGGTTCTGCATAGCCTCTAATACTCCGCACTCTAGCTCAAACACACAACGGTTTTGCTAGTCGCTTCACATTACGCGTTTTACTTATTGGCGCAATCAGTTATACAGCAGTGATAAATACATAGACGAGAATCCCAAAGTAGACTGCAGCGGGACATTGGAATACCAGGTCCCAGCGATAACGATAATAAACACCACACTCTTTGGCAAGAATACTGGTATTAGACATTTCTTTTTAGTTTAGCGGGCCTAGAGGATTCAGCGGAGTTAGCGGAACAGCAGGATCGGAATGCGCATGCTCAGAACGGTAGACGACCCATGTCGTTTACCGTATGAACGGTATTTCGCAAGTTTATCGCTACCTCATTTGTGAGTTGATCGTGTTTACATAACTAAATTGCGGGGACGTTTAAGTTCGCCTTTAAATGTGGAACGCGATAGCGATGTCCCGTTAGCATCGTCTTCTCATTCGCTTGCGGTGTTCTTAAGTCACAAAAGTTCGTATACGTGTCATGGCACAACATTCTTTGATCAGTTCACACTCTACCCTCCCTTGCTGTCGGTTACAAGTTGACGTAGATGCCCCATCAGCATTAGCCAATGAGGAAGGGTCCTCAGTGCTCCCGGAGCCAACACGTGGTACCGAACCGTAACACGAATGTGAAGGGCGGGCGCGCGCTGGTGCGCATTTTACGTCAGCGCTGACGTCAAAGCTCCTTCTCTGTCGGCATCCGCAAGCAGTGAAAGCTTTGCACGCCTATGTAAATGCCACGCGCACAGGCGCCACGTTGGCGACTTCGTCTATAAATCGCTGGCATTGTTCCAGTTATGTTGTAACATAATTAAGCTTCCTTGTCACAGAAGTAGCAGTTTCCACGTAACATAATTACACACCTAACTATCATGTGAGTACGCTTTAGTAAAATCGTAGTTTACGATTTTTTTTTTTGCAGGATTTTTCACTGGGAAATTGAATTTTGTTCACAGAAGAATTTTGCGCCACGGCGGTGGGCTTTCGTGGTGTGCACCGGGTTGCTGTGGCATAGGGGAATGATAGCTCGAGATGATTATGTCCGCCGCATGCAGACACCTGATTTTCTGTGACACGAGCTCATCAACACGGCAACATGGCGGCGGTTTCGGACACGCGCGCTCTGAACTGAATTTGGCGTTGCTGTTACAGTTCTCACTTCGTTCGCAGCGAATGAGTGCGTAAGATGACTTCGCTTGTCTTAAAGCAGCCTCGACGGCGCAGTATTATGGATAGGTTAGCCGAGTTTTTGAGATCGCTTCCCATTTGAAACGTTGATAGGCCTATAGCAAGAGGACAGTTGTAAACAGTCCTGCAAACTAATAATTTTTTCTCTTCAAGCGTGGTTCATATATACAGATCTCTTTTTTTTTATTTTTACGCTCAGAAAGTTAAGATAACGGTGCAAGCGTGTACATATGCGAACATTACAGTTTTCTTTCTTTTCACTTCTTTTGGGCCCACTTATTCTTCGAGAGGTGACGCAACTGTCACAACTGTACCAGGCCGTAAACGATATTCCGCTAAACTAACGCTCACATTTCCGCAACGAATGTTTGCTGTATACGATAACTCTAGTCCCCATAGACCCCGCTATAACACAAACGCTAACCTGCAAATGTCTTATTACTGGCTAATATGCTGCTGCTCTGTATGCAGATTAGCACTGTGCGTGTTTCTCCTATTATCACTGATTGTTCATGCACTCATTTAGAGGAGCTAACGAGCACCTTGGCTTTACGCTCTTGTACAGTTTGTTAATAACTCTAAAAAATTAGTACGTGCGTTTCCAGATGTCATCCGAAAGTCGTCGTATTTTTGGTACAGCACCGGCGGAAACAAAGTGCTCTCGCGAACTGTAATAGTGAAATCTGCTTTCTTTCGCATGAGAGAGACTATGAGAGAACGCCGTGCCACAGCGTCATGACTCAGTCTCTCGGCTATGCTGTCTTTTATCTAGATACTGCCCGGAATCTCACCCCGCCATGTGAGCACAACAACATGTTCACTTCGGATAATGGGGCAAATCGTTTCTCAAAGAAATTCTCATGCTGTTCTGTTCCCCACGCTCATGCATTCTGTGGTTCTGTATTTTGTTTGAATATGTGTGCGCACACTTCATAAGTTTAGTTTTTAAATAGGCTTAAATTTTCACCTCTTCCTCGAGAGTAACGTGTTTTATATTACTCGGGAAAAATATACTAGTGAACAAAAGGAACAAGCCTCACTTGATATATTCCGCTTTCATTGAAACAACGAGAAATTCTCTATAATTCTCAAAAGTTTATCAAATTTATTTACATCAATTATCGCGGTAACGGACGACTGGTTCATTGACTAAGCTATTTCGCGACATTCTTGTAACATGTTTGTGGGGGCCGGATGTCCAAGCGCGTGCACCTTGTACACCCGCAGGTGCAAGCCTTTATTCAGCTCTTCGAGCTGTAATGCGCCAGTGTAAAAGACATGTATGCATGGTTCGTTCCGTGGGACAAAACAAGTATGCCGCCTCGCGTGTTGCCTCCCTTTTCAACTCTCGCGCAAGACCTCAGCAACCTCCTTCCCACAGGACCGGGGTTTGCCGACCCGGCGAGAATACAATGGGAGAAAAAGCCTCCGCTTATCAACTCTCCGGGGCTGCCTTCATTCTATCACTGGTGCTTTTTTTTTCTTTTACTTCTGCGTTCAGTCGCTTCTACAGTTGCACCGGTGGTTCGAGAAACGTCCAAGGAGATCTCGCCATCTTCTCTTTGTTCCATTTTCATTTTTTTTTTCTTCGTTAGGTCCAGCATTATCGGCGGGCGCTTTCCTGTTGACGAGATTTGCGCTTGGAGCACACGGCGCGCATGTGGCGACACTGTCGGAAGGTTTCTTATACCTCGTCTACTGGTTACCCAAGACCTATACGTCATGTCGCCACGAAAGCGCGGGTTCTCGGTCGAGGGCTGCTGGAAATTCTGTCACCACGGGCTCCTTGATTTCACCTGCCTTCTCGTATAAATCTGAAATACGTTCCAAAGAAGAGGTGGAATTGATTCGTTGTCACGCTGTCTGGGTCTCGCAGTTTCCTGAACCACTCCGAAAAGCAGCAAACAAATAATTATTATACATTAACAAACATTGAAGTCCTCGTCGTCATCGTCATTGTCATCCTATTTTAAGTTCACTGCAGGAAGGACTCTCCCAACGATCTTTATATTGCCCTATCCTGAGCCAGTTGGGTCCACTTCCACTTTATGCCCGCGAACTTTTTAATTTCGTCGCTGCGTCTAACATTTTGCCCGCCTCTGTTGCGTTTTCCTTCTCTTGGTATCCGTTCCGCCACTCTTACTGTCCGTCCGTTATCTGCCCTCCGCATGATATGCCCCACCCAGGTCCATTTTTTAGGGGCGAAGCTCCTTAAGGTTTGGGTCTGTCCGTCCGTTGTAGTAGCGCGTTACCTACTAGCAACGCGCTACTAGGAGGGCGCGTGTGGGAACGCGATACTGGGTGGGCGCGTGTGGTAGGCGCGCCCTCGGCGCGTGCCTCTCGGCGCGCGAGCTCTCTCACTCTTCCATCTGCTGTCTTGTGAGATAGAGAGAGAGACAGAGAGAGCGAAAGGCGTGCGTTGACTATGGAAAGACTCTTTCTTCGATGAACGCGCTACCAGCTCGCAAAGAAGGAGAACGCGCCCTCGCCCGCGAGAGACAACGTTGACGCAAGCAGCATCTTCTAGCGAGTTTCTTGATTGAAAAATACCGACTGCTCGCGCTGGAGAACCGTTCACCGGCCACCCATATATATATATATATATATATATATATGCACTGGATCTTGACTTGCAATGAAGTGCGGGTGGGAGATTTCACTTGTGCGTAGTTGAACCATAAGGATTCGTAGCGTGCGCGTTAACTAAATTAATCCGGAACTCTGCACGATCTACGATGAACATCCGGAGCTTCGCCCACTCATCATCGTTCACTCCGTGGATATGCCGTGGATTTTTTTTACGTCTTTACTAATTAATAACCTGCAATTAACGGCGATTTGGATGACAATCTTTGGATAACCAGACAAGCCATTGGGAACCCCGCCCCAATTTAGTGGCCTAGAGTATCGTTCTTCATCGGAATTAACCGGGCAAATAACTCCGCGTTGGACAGCTATTGGATAACATCAACACCGTTTCACAACATTGTCATTCATTGCCACCGCTTCTAGCCTTTGTGATCGGCCATGTCTTTGTCCCTGTCTTCTTCATTTCTCTTCTTCCCATCTTCAGGTGCTACTTCTCGCCCTCCTTTATAGTGATTAGGCTGGCCATGTCGAGGCACTTTTTTTGTCAAGTATTTTCGGTGCCAAGCGTTCTCTCGCGGAAGAGATGTGCTATATTGATTATCTATATCTTGCCTGCAATTTCTGTTTTCTCCTGAAATTAGTAAAGTCGAAATTAAAAAGAATCCGAAATTAGAATAAGCTTTCGCGGTGTGTTTCTCACGTTCTTCTTCTCAAATCTTTTTGGCATTTTCGCTACGTAGTTCTTCGCTTACCTTGTTAGGTCTTACCCACTCGGTCATGCACTCCTTCATTGCACCTGATATATGTTCCTTTCACATTCACCGTAATTTTTATTCGTTTCACTCAACGCATTTTACAGCTACACATTTCTAAAGATATTTGTGACATCTGTTTGAATTAATAAGATTGTCTCCGCTATCTCCATCTTTATAAGGAAGGCGTTAAAGCGCACCAGGGCAAACGAAATGGCGGCCTTCAACGAATCCCGAACGAACACCGAGGAAAAGGGGGAGAAAACACTGATGAGAGGGGTTCCCACGTCACTCGGGTAAGGGAGCAATTTAGAAAGTGAAGACGATATCTCATTAGACTAGGGAGGGCAAATCGATGTTGGCCGGTCTCGAATCCCCCCCCCCCCCCCCCCCCGACCTGGAGAAAGCGCCGTACGTCCTTCCTCACTTCCCTCTTTCCCCATCCCCCTTCTTCCCTGTCCGGCACCCGCCACGCCCTCTTGTCCTTGCGAAGCCAACCCCGTCTCCCTAGCCACACTCCCAGGTGGTTTCCCTAATTGTCCCGACAATTGATGCGCGCCGAGCGTAGATTGAGCGTGCGTCATCAGTGAGCCGGGTGGGACCTTAGCGTGTCCGTTTCCGGACGTCGGGAGGTTGTGCGTCGGGGGCCTGCCAATGGAGTGGCTGTATCACGACTCCGTGCTAGTACGAATACTACTACGAACCATTGTGTCATATTCTAATAGTCTAATAGGCTGGTGATTGAGAGTGAGGGAAGGAGTAATACTGCTCACTGCTACCCCAACATCGCTTTTCAATCGATTGCGTGGCAGGCTGTAATCGTGCTTGACACGCTATTAGAGAAACGTTTCGTTTATTTAAGTAGTCTTTCAAGCGAAAATAGCTCAAACGCGTTCGACATACCGCGCGGGCGGTGGCTGCGGGAACTGCTCCCTGTTGCATGATCTGGCCGTACATATGGGGAGATATGGAGCGCGTGCGCGGAGTGCCAAGCTATAAGTATAGAACTAGGGAATATAGGTAATTGTAAATGTACACAACGTTTTGCTCTGATTCAAGTGCGGAAAACGTGATCTCACTTGGGTTGAATGCGAGTGCCCGAACCTGTCATCCTTATGTTGCACGTTTGAGGGAATGCGACGCTGGCTTGTGTCAGGCGCTGCGGAATTCTTTATAAGTACATATATATCGCACCTTCATCGCACAGCTTACGGGAAAGAGAGCCACCTAGGGATATGCACAGATGTATTTACAACTGCGCATGCGGGAAGCCCTGCCCATTACGAACACGTCTCACCATCTTGTGCAGTCGTTCTCGTCGGCATCTCAATCATAGAAGTGCCTTCTCTCAAGAGTCCACTTACTTTTACTGTAACGTAGCAGCATTATTAATATTCTAATGTTATAATACTGCACTGCATTCGATTACTACCGCTGCTAGGAAGTGGCGTTAATCATCACTGGTGCGGTGCATCTGACTGCTCTTAGTCGTCTATGTTATTAGGAATGGTCCAGAGTGCAGCACTTCACACCAGCACCTTCACATGCCTTGCCAAAGAAGATATCTTTCTGAAGCTATAGTATATCAGTTATTAGGATAGAGGTTTACATAAAACGTCCGGGTTCATGCCGTAGAACACCGGACAGAGAATCGCAATGTGGAAGCTGGTGCCCACGGAGGGATACAGGCGTGTTCTGTCCCACGAGCTCTCTGGCGAACCAACCGAGGTCACTGGGGCAGCTTGTCGACCACCGCTGACCTCCGGCAGTGACTGTCGAGGTAACTTGGCGGCAGCGAAATATCCGGCCATGCGTACAGTAGGGCCAGACGGACGCGCGTAACCCACACTGTGACCTCGCCTGTTTTTGCGCGACGCTCAGTTTGCACTGTGCATTGTACGCTGTTTACTCGCTGCAGGCGTCGATAGCGAACGGCGGTGTACAGCGACGCGCTCATCGCCTATCACGTGTACAGCGTCAGCCTCACCCTTTTGGAAGTGCATGTCGTTGCACGTGTGCACCGGAAAGGTTATAGGGCTTGTCTCTTTCTCTTACCAACAGTTATAAGCGTGAAAACAGCTCTATCTCTCGTCGTCCAATTCATTCCTTCACAGTCACTCTTCAGGAATCGCCCCTTCGAACCTACCAAATGCATCGATGTGCTTCAACAGCCAACGTTTCCTTTAATTTGAAAACTGGTCCGTCGTTTCGATATTGGGTCAGCTCTTAATTGAAAAAGAAGGTCTAGTTTGATAGTTATCCTTACTTATATAATTTCGTTGTTCTGCCAGACCGAAAATGTTTAGTCTTTACATAATGTGTTCCCATTTGAAAATTCTTGCCCTTAACGAACTGTTTCTACAGTGTTTGCATCATTGCAGACACACCAGGATCATCCATTAGGCGAACAATAGAACGAAACAAAGTTTGTATCATAATGAAGACGTCTGTGAAGCCTTCAGATAAGGGAGAGGCTTCAGTCAAGGACCTTTGTGAGCTAATACGAACCCTAACTTGCCATCGATAACTATCGCTGCTATCACCAACATACACGGCCTCGACGTCAACGTTCGCAGTGGTTGGACATGAAGTAACGATGCCGTCCGCTCCAGAGGTTACCGGGACGTTACACATACCTCCTCGTTAGCAGCGTTCAAAGAAATCTTGGCTGATAGTCCAGTACCGTTTGACGAATACGTGCAATATAGGTTGATGGAAGCGAGATCGTCGTCACCGGAAACTACGGTCCAAAGGTGTGCGACCGTACAACGATTAAGCCCCAGAACGCATTGGCCTTGCGGGAAAGCGGGGCAAGCAAGCTCTCCTGTCACGACTCCCCAAATTTGGGCCGAGATCAGGCGTGATCAACCGGGATTCATTTCGGAATCGGGCCTTCCGGTGTTCCCGCCACCCGGCGAAGTCGTCATGCTGGACCGTTCGAAACCCTCGGTCCCTTCGGATATGGGGAAACAGAACTGGCGGGCCGTTAGATTCGGTGTAATTAGGGAAAGAAGCAACGGGACACATTTCCCCTTTGCAGATGTCGGCACGTTGATGGGAAGTTCTGCGTTGGTAGGGGTTAGAAGGGTAAAACGGCGCTGTCGAATATATATATATATATACGTGTAGGGCGACGATCAGGCCAGAAAAATTGATTGAAGCCATCTATATTCTCATGAGTACGGCAGTACCTAGCATCGCGTTCGCTTTTATGGCTAAATGTATGTATTCATTCCTCGTCGGTACCATCAACTAGAGAATCCGGTGATCATTCAATTAGGCTCCGGTGCTGAGCGGAAAGCTCATTTGTGGTCCATGAAACGAGGTACCGCAGAGGCAGGGACGATAAAAGGGACACATAGTGCGCAGGGAGGGGAAGGGCCGTTAACGTTCTGTAGGGATTTAAGGATTTGTAGAATTCGGCACTGATATTTTGCGGTGCTTTCAATAAAATTTTGGTGACATGTGCCTCATCGAGCACCTTTAACGAGAAACATTGAGGTGAAGCTCGCGTTCAGCGGTGTAAACAGTGCACAATCTCATATTGCAAAAGCAATCCTTCGAATATGTTTTTTTATCTATTTAGCAGATATATACAACAATCATTTCAAGGGAATCCTTAGCAAAAAAAATTTTTTTCTCATCTCCTGTGTAATTAGAAAAGAGCACATGATAACAACGTCCCTACATCACTGTTGATCTACTGTTCATTTAACTAAGCAGGTAAATGACATTTTTGTAAAATTTCTTTAACAGTACGACATTGGATATCACGTGGAATGCTCGCATAGAAGAATATGCCTATATTTTTATCCGACGGCTGCATTTCGATGGAGGCGAAATGTTGAGGCCCGTGTGCTGTGCGATGTCAGTGCACGTTAAAGAACCCCAGGTGGTCGAAATTTCCGGAGCCCTCCACTACTGCGTCTCTCTATAATCAGAGCTTGTTTTGGGACGTTAAACCCAGCAAAACAACAAATATTTTTATCCGAGGAAGGGTAGTGCACGCCAACAGAAGCAAGAGTTGTAGTCATTTCCTGCGAATCTTGATGCTTTGATAAGACAAGGAAGTATGAAACACAAGGTCAGAATATTGCCTGGCGTTTTTCGAGCCGTACTGCGGCCAGATAATCCTTCGGAACTCAGCTCTGTGGCATCCAGATAAGAAATGTCCGGAAGCACTATAATGTTCGCATTTGGCGTACTTACGGGCACCTGCGATTTAGTTCTACCTGTAGTGCGTTATTATGTTTATTATTTGTAGTGTATGATGAATTCTGGAGTTTTACGTCCCAAAACCAGCTCTGATTATGAGAGACGCCGTAGTGGAGGGCTCCGGAAATTTCGACCACCTGAGGTTCTTTAACGTGCACTGACGTCGCACAGTACACGGGCCTCAACATTTCGCCTCCATCGAAATGCAGCAGCCGCGGCCGGCATTCGATCCCGCGACCTTCGGATCAGCAGCCGAGTACCGTAGCCACTAGACCATTGTGGCAGGGCGAAATTGTAGTGTATCTGATCGCATAGCCTGCACAGCTTTTGCCGACATCAGAAATGTCATTGAAAGTACCTTGACTCCATGCTACATATCCGTCGTCAGTTGCCATGGTGCACGGTTGCCGAAAATTGAAAGAAATGGAAACGCATACCAGTGTGAAATAGTTCGCTGCAAAACATACGGAACAGCTTGAACCAACGATGCTCGACCAACTAGCCTGCAAGTCCATCCTATTAGCTTGGACCTATTAAGCTAAGCAGGAGGATTTAGCGATTGCAATCGGGAGGGGGAATTGATCGACAACTCGAACCACATGTACAAGCACATGGACAAGGCTAAGAAGCAGGTTCGGTCCCTGAGAAGTCGCCCCGCCATGGTGGTCTAGGGGCTGGCACTCGGCTGCTGATCCGAAGGTCGCGAGATCCGCGGCTGCATTTCGGTGAAGGCGAAATGTTGAGGCACGTGTACGTTCTGATCTCAGTGCACGTTAAATAACCCCGGCTGTGGTCCTCCACTACGGCGTCTCTCATAATTATAACGTGGTTTTTGGATGTGAAACCCTGGAAATCAATCATTTCTTAGAAATCTGCGTGGATTTGTTTGTTGGTTTTGCGCTAAACACGGCAGAGTGCTAATTTTCGCCTTCACACAGGACAGCATTTGTGACGCAACGAAGTAAGGAGCGCCTTATCCCTAAGAAAGTACTCTCAACTAGCGGCCCCGTGCGCAAACAAGATCAGGATTACACAAAGGAATACACTGTATTCCACAGCAATGATTAGAGAACATTAACAAAAAGAAAAAAAAATGCTAGCGCAGTTTCGCGCACATTACTACAGTAAATGGAAAAAAGAAATGCAGGGAAAGCCAGCTGCTTATTTATTCACACTACAGTACGCGAGTCAGGCCGTCTGAATCGCCGCAGAACGTGTCAACAGTGCTCATCGAATATAACTCGATACTCGGAGCGGAAGGCTGCCGATGCTGTTTGCGTTGTCGCTTTGCTCTGAGGATACCCAGCCGATCAGTCGTGGTATATACTCAATGAAAGCGAGAGACCATTTTGAAGTATTGTGACTCATTTAAGTACCCCAGTGACCAACCAGACCACTCCAGTTGCGCTTAATACGCCGGTAACCGCAAGGTCTGAGTATCGCATTTCAATCGCTGAGCACCATGTACATCTCGAAAATTCTATATTGCTGCACCGACTTCCACTCGAGGAGCTCTTGAAATCTACCCATTAGCAGCGAATTCGATGGGCTCTCCTGTCTTTTCTTTTTCCTGCGGGTTCAGAAGATACCGAATCCTCTTTTTTTTTTTTCCTGGAAATAACACGGACTTCTACTTGCAGTGCGCTGCTTGCGACAGCCACCCTCGTGATTAGATTAGCGACGCGACGTTCATAGGCGCGCAGGTTCCTGCACTGCGCGCGCTCTCAGAAGCGCTCACCGTATGGAAGCTGCAGAAGCAAGGCCGATAAGATTACGTGGCGGTCGCGCGCGCGTACACAAAAGCCTGTACACGGTATCCAACATCGATGAAATCCGTTGCAGAGCGGAGTGTTACTCTAGTAAACGTCTGAAGTCGAAACCTCGGGGCATGCACCTCAGTGTCCGCTTTGCAAGAACTTGGTCCGAGCTGAAACCAGGCAGCGGTGTTTTTTTTTGTTTTTTTTTAACAGGGAAAGCTGTGGATGGCTAGGTTTTTCAAGGTCTAAGGCACCATGCATACTTGGTTCACAGTAACGCATAACTACGCGAGGGCGTACAAGTGTAACAAGGTTACTGTGGACTGCTGTAGTTCCTTGACAGCTCGACTGTTTATTGAGCCACTTTTATACGGTGCGGATGGTTGTTAAAATTATAACATGGTGACGGTAGATAACCGGCGAGTTTACTATAAATTGCTACAATATTGATCGATCTCTCAATCGATCGACTGATTGATTCTGTAGATACTTCATTTATTCATTCATTTAGTATAGCCACGTTGTACATGACTTGAAGTTTCGGGGATTCGTGGCATCTGGGCACAAAATAAGCGCCGAGTTTGCTCGGGCTCTTGCAAAATAGTCGTAGCCGTCCACGCTCTTTCATGAAACGTGGGAACTTCGGGACAACGGAAAAAAATTAATATAATAATAGTTGAGAAATTGTCCTAGGCCCGTCATACGAGAACTTACATTGTTCCTGATTGTGCACCTAAAGATGCCTTACGCACCTAAAATATAGAAATATGCCTTTACGATAAACGTCGGCTGTAATGGAATCGTTGTTAGCTTGGTTTCTGTAAGCTGGCTTTAACATTTAGGTAAAGACAGAAAACAAATAATAAGCTAACAAAATAAGAATGTTCTGGGTCCGTCATACTTTCACCTAGAATGTTTATATAGCTGCTAGAAAATGTCTTCTCAGCAATGCACTTGCGTTTAGAAATGAAGCTGAACTCAAGGGGACCAGTGCTTGCTGCCTTTGTAAGCTGGTTTTCCCACATAGTGCCTTGCAGTGAAGCGTACTCACGAAAAGAAGAGTCGTCCACGCATGTCTCGAAGCGGACAATGCGGTGTTGTACAGGGGGTATTCACGTGACGTCAGCGTGCGCCATTTATTAGTACGCTTCGAAGCTTCCACTGTGCTTATGGAGGTAACCGGTTCGAGAAAAAGCGTAGCATTTGACTGTGCTAGCTAGGCGGTAAAATGGCGGCCTCAGTGGCGTCAATGAATACCCCGTGGCGAGCAAACTTCACCTAGATGGCAGTGTCGTAGTCCATCTGCCGCGGTATACCCCCCACATTGGCTTGAACTTTGACGGCCACATTCACAACCTGTCTCACGATGTAAAACTGGCTTCTGCCTGTAAATTTCACGTCGTTTGTTTACAGCCATCCACCTTCACAGACAGGGACCCCGGAACCGCGGGGGCAGAGGGGGGGGTCGCGCCCCTAACATTTTCCCAGATGGGGCAGGCCCCCCTCCCCCCTCCCCACACACACACACTTTCGGACTCTTTTACGGTGAAATCAAATTTTTGACAAGAATTTTCAAGCTGTTGGTTGTGTGGTTCAGTGCTTTCCAAAGCACTGAACCACACAACACGCGCGTGGCGCGGTCTGCCCAGGTTTTTCAGTACTCCCGATATTTCCAACCATATTTAAACCATATTTTACCATGTAAAATAAGTAAGGATGAAAATATGTAACATTTAATACGGCTATAATGAATGAAAGCATTATTAACTGATGTAATGAAAACTGCTATTTATTATAACAATATGTAATGTAAATAAATAAGAATCGCCAAATATTGCGGACAAGTAAATAATAAACGGAGCATACAAAGACGACAATGCTTGCCCCCCCCCCCCCCCCTCTCCAATGTGTAATAGCTCTAGAGGCAGGGATGATGATTTGAATGCCGCGTTTGTTCACGAGAGCACATGTACCTGTGTGAATGCGTCGACCCTTACGAAAATGCCCCATATATATATATATATATATATATATATATATATATATATATATATATATATATATATATATATATATATATATATATATATATATATATGTGTGACTGCATATGCGACTATATGTTACCATACATGGGCACAATAAGGTCATATATGGCGCAGCTATATGTTGCGATCGCGCACAATGCACGCTTCTTTCATCATTCTACTCCCACGCCGGGCTAAGCGAAATTCTGTGGGATTGTGTGCTGTCGCACGTGTGCTTTGCGTTGGCTTGTGTTTTCATCCCATGTGGAGAAGGCAATTCTTCAATATTGACAGACGATCACGCTTTTGGGGCATTCTTCCGTATACCGTCTTAAGCTGTGTCCGTCTGGCGGGGTTTTCTTGCCACGGTCTTGCCCCGCCAAGGTGGTCTAGTGGCTGTGGTACTCGGCTGCTGATCCGAGGATCGCGAGATCTAATCCCGGCTGCGATGGCTGCATGCATATAGATGGAGGCGAGATATTGAGGCCTCGTGTACTGCGTGATGGGAGTGCACGTTAAAGAACCCCAGGTGGTCCAAATTTCCGGAGCCCTCCGTTACGGCGTCTCTCATAATCAGATCGTGGTTTTGGGACGTAAAACCCCATGAATCAATCAGTTCTTAATTGTCCGGGTCTTGAAGCCCAGCTCGTCTAAACGTAACAACACTCAGATATCATAACCCAGCTTATAATGTGTGTGTGGCATGATATAATAAAGACACTCTCTGCGAAAGCCTGGCACACATGAATGGCGCTTGACTCATCCTTTGTGCCTGTTTTGAGTATTTATTGTGCCGGCCTCATTCTTGCGTCCCAGACTTTGCCGCACTCCATGTAAAAAAAAAAAAAGTAAGGCGGAGCATAAATCTTCTTCCGCCACATCAGGCTTTCCCCCGTGGTCCTTCCTTTTGCACCCGACACGCTATAGACCCTCATCACGGCTTTCGCCGCAACTCCATGGCACGGACAACAACACACTCCGCGGACCAACGCCGCGAGAGCTCCGGAGTTCTGCGAGAGGAAGCTACATGTATAAAGCGTGATTAGTTCCCGACGTACAAGATCGCGAGGGTCCTCGAACCGACGTTATTCTTCGTTAGCGCTACGGCGCCCAAGAGTTTATGAGGCCCTCCAGATTCGAGTCACGTGGTGCTTTCGGCCAGCGTCCCGGCGTCTGAGCTGAGCGCCTTACGTACAAGAGTCGGGGAGAAGTTTTTGCTTACGGTATATACAGTGTGTGGAACGTGCGTCTGTTGAGAGCTGCGGTGGCTTGCCTGTACTTCGCTGCCCGTTCGCGCGGCAACCTCATTCGTCTGCGTTTGCTTACTCAGTGGAGAACAGGGCGCGCACTGCCTTAGCGAAACTCGGGAGTGTTGTTTTATCGCGAGGCACGTCCTCTGGTGTCGAGGGGCTTGGTCAAGATGGCTGGATAGTCTTTCTCTTACGTACACGTCCCGCTGGAAACGATGCTCCTAAGCTCTCTTGTGTTCAATGTGCTGCTCCGGCGGCG
The DNA here is from genome assembly GCA_013339685.2 of Hyalomma asiaticum. NCBI lineage: Eukaryota > Metazoa > Arthropoda > Arachnida > Ixodida > Ixodidae > Hyalomma > Hyalomma asiaticum. The sequence goes on along the minus strand of CM023487.1, from coordinate 36,204,944 downwards.
GCTTCTGTTATGTGCGCGCTTAATGCAGCTTGCTTTTGTGACCCCGTGTTTTATGCGCGTGTGAGTTTCTGTAAGTTTCTGCTATTGCTCTTGAAAGCTTGACGCAGAGTTTGTGTGAGCCTGTTTGATTGTGCGCACGCTTGAGTGAACGAGAGAGACAGAGATGTGTGGAAGCTTCTGTCTGTTTCTATTTTCAACAGCGGCTTGGAAAGCTGTCGAGTACAATGTATAAACGCTGCAAGTTCGACATTCCGCGGGTATTTGTTTCCCTTGAGTAAATACATGTAAAGTCCCTAGATTTTTTCGCTTAACGAAAGTAAAACTAATATCTAGGCAGTTTAGATACATGGAGCTGTGGCTTTCGAGAACTTACATCCCCCGGGGCCCACCCAGTGAGAGGCTGTGCTATAAGGAAGGATTTATTTAACGCAATGAAATATGCACGCCGACACCCGTGCCTCCTTTGAGAACATATGTGTGCGAGATCGTACAGCCGTTTCGCTGGGGATTGTTCAACGCACGCACGGACACAAAAGTGCCCACAACTGTTGATGAGCTCAACATCGCGCGCAATATAGCTATCGGGAACGACGCCGTTTCAAGTTGGCTCTCGAGAAAGGGCCATTTTGAGGGCTTACAAACGAGGCGAGAGCTTTCTCTTTCTTTCTTTCTTTCTTTCTTTCTTTCTTTCTTTCTTTCTTTCTTTCTTTCTTTCTTTCTTTCTTTCTTTCTTTCTTTCTTTCTTTCTTTCTTTCTTTCTTTGTTTTTCTGGTGTGCCTTCGTCTTAATGGAAAAGAGATAAACAAAAATGATAGACTTCTCAGTATGCAACGCGACATGTAGAGCTTATCGAGCGTATCTCATTTGAATGTGATTGATAGTCGTATCGCAAGCTGAACTCTATATACGCTTTATTTTTACATTAAGTGTTCCTGTCTTATATGAGTGAAAAGAGAAACGTTTACATTTATTCGCATACAAGGAAAAATTTCAGTATATACTCCAAGCTGCTCGGAGAGAGGATGATTGTGGGGGTACAGATAAACAACCCCCTCGTTTAATTGGGGTTAAATAAGTGATGCGTGTCCGACGGAGGGGAAAATGCTAGAAGGCCGTGTATACTGTGCGATGTCAATGCACATTAAACGACACCAGGTGGAATATGCTGAGCAACCCATTACGGTATTCCGTTCCTTTCTGCTCTCTCACTGCCTTTACCCTTCTCCTGCGGGCACTGAGCCGGGCTCTTGAAACACCTGCAGAATATTGCGCCCGTTCCTTAAGGGACTCCTAAAGCACCCCTTGATATTTTTTTAACATTTCACGGAAACAACTGCACCGACATGAGAACGCCGTCACAAATCATCGATGCCAAACGCGGCAGCGCTTGCCGCGGGAGAGTCACAAAACAAGGAAAACTACACCGTTTGCCTCTCCCGGCATTTCCTATGCTCCCCAGCTCGTCCTGACGTCGCAAGGTATCTCTGATGACGTCACACCTGTCTGGTGCTGTCGCTGGTAGAACGACTGCCGGCAAGGTCTGCAAGAAATCACTCACGCTCCCACTTCCTCGTGGCGTTGCTCACCGTGCCATTGTAGGCAGCCAGTGGGAGCAAAGAACAGAGACGCCGACAGAAGGGTCAGTGAGGTTCTTCAACACAGCCAGTCACCATACGGTTTCATCGTATTGGCAAGTCCATTCGCTGCACCCTTCGCAGGACGACAGGCCGGCACAAAGCAACAGGGCTCATTGGCGATAGCCTGTCACGTGACGTTTGGAGGACTACTCGGTGAGGAAAAGACGGCACCGGTCAGACGGCGCACAGCGAAGGAAAGCGCGATATGTGTGGGGACCAATTTTCAACCATAAAACACGTGTAACTCCGCTATTACTTCGCCGTTTCGAAAAAATCTTGAGGCTGCGTGTTCTTTGCCGACTCGTGCATACAACTGCAACGCCGAAAGTAAATTTCGACCTTCGTGTGGTTTAGGGGACCTTTAAGGATAATTCAGGTTCCTCCGTCTCAAGGATAATTCAGGTTTCTTTTTTAATGAAAAGCAAAGTTGAGCACGCTCGAACGCGTTTTCTGAGCAACAACTCAACTCATTTCAATGCATGTCATTATGCTTGAGAGAGGAGGCCTGAATCATATACCGACTCTACGGCGGGCGCCTTTTTTGATTACTGACTTCTAAAATATTTGATGGACCCTATATCTATAAGTTTCGCCAAATGGTAGTTGCAAGTTTTCCATTTATTTGTCTATTCGCCTGCTTATTTTCACACTATTTACATATTGCTTCTAATCATCCATTTGTCGGCAAATGCGATAGTTAGTCACAAGAAAAGGAACATAAACTAGGACACTACCATTATGAAAGTCTTTTGCAACGCATATACTATCATGGAAAAAGGACAGGCAGAGCTAGCAAGGGGCACTGAATTCCAAGGGAAATCTTATTGGTGTTACGATATGCGTCATTGGTGTTAGAATATGTGCCCGATATGTGTTATTTTTGTGCCAAGTTGTGTGCCTGGACGCCATTTCTTTCACCTATGCATTGACTTGTAACAACAATAAAGTTTCAGTTGGAAGTCAGCGCCCTTTGCCTCGGCCTCTCCTTTTTTGCTGTTAGTATATATGCGTTGCAAAAAATTTCATAGAGGATTCTATACCGATTCCATATCTATCTATCTATCTATCTATCTATCTATCTATCTATCTATCTATCTATCTATCTATCTATCTATCTATCTATCTATCTATCTATCTATCTATCTATCTATCTACGTCTCAGTGCTCTCCTGGTCGTCTTGATCACCTTGTATTCACCAAAATTTGGACAGAAGGGTATAAATGAAGGTGGCGGGATCGAATCCCGGCTGCGGCGGCTGCATTTCGATGGAGGCGAAATGTTCAGGCCCGTGTGCTGCGCGATGTCAGTGCACGTTAAAAGAACCCCAGGTGGTCGAAATTTCCGGAGACCTTCACTACGGTGTCTGTCATAATCACAGCTGGTTTTAGGACGTTAAACCCCACATATCAATCAATAAGAATATAAATTTATGACGAACATGAAAGACTAGTCATTACGCAACTTACATGACACACTTGTCATCTACGTCACGAATGACGATACTGCAATCACGTATGGCTCATCCCCGTAGTGCTCGGCCCGTGGAATGCGGATGTGTGCAACATGTGCTATGAACTTATTCATACTGCCTGTATGTCATCTACGGACCAAGTAAAATATACATTTAAGATATCATAGATCACACTCAGATACACGACAGGCATACCATTTCTTGTAGCTCACGATTGAAATGTACACGAAACCAGCTCACTGGCGCAGACATGAACGCGCTATAATCTCAGAAGGCAACAGGCGGGTATCAAACTCGGGCCACCGAGATGCCAAGCAAGCACGATACTCCGTTTGACTATATAGCCTGTTTCAGGAGTTCCGTGCCGCCGAGCCAAGGCCAAGAGGCCATCGAGCACTGAATTCTTCTGAGGCGAGACGAAGTGTCATTGTTCGGACACGCAGATGCGAGCCGCTACTGCCAATAGGAGCCTCACTCCGTCCTCCTCCTCCTCTTTCCAAGGCTTCTCCTGCCACTGCACGGTTCGCGACTGGCAGATACCATGGTGCGGAGGGATACGTTTAACACCTGTTTGCCCTCCTGATTGGCAGAAGGGGCCTGTAGCTTCCACAGTGCTGCACGGAACTCCTGAAACAGACTATAGACGAAATGCCATTGTTCATTCACGCTCCTGTGAGCCGCTACTGCCAATAGGGGCCCCACTTCACCCTCCTCCTCTTTTTTCCTAGTCTGAAGCTTCCACTACAGCCCCCGCCAATGGCAGATGACTAGCCCCGAAAGTACATGTTTAACATGTATTCATCTTCCTGATTGGCCAAGAGGCAAGTTGCTTCCATAGTGGGGCATGGAACTTCTGAAACAGAATAAAGGGTACGGCGGATAAAGGTCGCACAGGAATTCTTCAACGAATAGCGCTTACGATACGCACATTAGCTAACCGTAGCGGGCATATGTCTTCGACAAAACAGACGTCTACACTAACGTGGGTGCCAACGTTACGTCGTATACCATTGACTATAACTACCATTCAGTGGCCAAGTTGCTATCGACGTTCCCGGTTGGGCCCCGTTAAGCTTATACACCCAGTAATGCATCTTGCACGAAGATGTTCGTAATCTCTGGAACTTTTGGCTGAGTGCCAAATAATTCTCCACATTTCCTCGCTGACTGCTTCGCATAACACCGACTCCCAGAATGCGTTGGCTCAGCAGTATTTTTCTTGACCACCTGTGGTTCTTTGGCATACGGTGACGTCTAAGTGGAACGGGCATTCCTTTACTTTTCGCCTCCGTGGAAATGTGACCGCCTTGGTCGGGAATTGAAACGGTGTCCTGCACGGAGCTTGGCAACACGACCTATTATATGCTATACCGCGGCAGGTATAAGGCAACATCTTGAGGGTGGAACAGTGGTAGCATTTATACGATTGTCCATGCTGAAGTATGACCACACGTATATGCGGGAGGTTTATGTAAAGTAGATATATGCAGTCATCAAAAGATATTATGAGCGCATAATAGCCACCATCCACCTGGCCCAATCCGAATGTGTCTTTCATCCGTGGGAACGTGCACGCTTCTTTTTGTTTAAAGTTCAAATACGTTCTAATATTGAATGAGAGTACCACTTGTATTCCCAACGGCCCATATGATTGCCGTTGAAAGTGTGCGCCGCACCGATAATCGGCAACGCGCCGCTTCATTGCAAAACAGGTTGCAGGCTCACGAAAGCCTCCCGTCCAACGATTGTCCTAGTGCGCTGAATTTGCATAATTTTGTTTTTGTCTTGCCTTATCAGAACGTGCTATCTAAGTTGTTCTCAACTCACTGCAGCTTTCGCTTTGACATGTCACCGCTTGCGCCGCACCGCTTGTAGAGAATCCGCGTTTGAGTGGGCCATTCAAAACAGAGGAGCACCATCCGGCTTGAGCATCGGTGCTTGAAACAAGTGCCAATCCACTCATGACCCAAAAGAGTGCTGGCTTAGAGCTCAACGTTTATCGAATACGCTACACAACGACGACGTCCAAGCGGGCGGACATTGTCCACTGAGTGATGCTTTCACGGATTCCGGAACCGAAAGGGCGGGGGGGGGGGGGGGGCGCTCGCTCCTTTAACATTTTTCCACAGGGGACAGGTACACTCCTCCACTTTCTGACCAGTGGCGCCGAAATCAAATCCTTGACAAGAATTTTCAAGTTGGTGGTTGTGTTTTCCAGTGCTTTCCAAAGTACTGGACCGCACAACTATGCGGGTTGCGCGGTCTTCGCGGGTTTTCGTTACTTCCGGAATTTCCAACCATTCTTAAAGTGTATACCAACGTGAAATAAGCGAGGACGCAAACATATAAAATTTTATACGCCCCCCTCCCTCCCTGCTACCAAAAACGTTCCGGAGTCCCTGGATCCTTTCGTCGATGGAATGATCCGGCCATCACAGCCGGCACTAGCCGGATTACTATGTGAATAATTGATTGATTTGTGGGGTTTAACGTCCCAAAACCAGCTCTGATTATGAGAGACGGTCTCCGCAAATTTCGACCACCTGGATTTCTTTAACGTGCACTGATATCGCACAGCACACAGGCCTCAACATTTCGCCTCCATTGAAATGCAGCCGCCGCGGCCGGGATTCGATCCCGCGACTTTCGGATCTGCAGCCGAGTGCCATAACCACTAGACCACCGTGGCGGGGCCGGATTACTGTGTGACGCGGCGAATATGCCTGGAATGTCATTTTGAGCGCCCAATGTACTCGGACGTACTCCACGACGTAATCACAGCTCAAACTTTAACAGCTTAGCGGGTTTTACGCGCCAAAAATGAAAACCGCGATGTGATCACGAGGCACGCCATAGCGAGTAATTCGAGAATTTTCGACCACCTGGGGTTCTTTAACCTGCATCGAAAAGCACTGCGCGCGGGGTTCCAGCATTGTTGCCTTCACCGAAAGAGCGACCGCCGTGGTTGTGATCGAATGGTATTCTTCGGGTCAACACCATGACCGTACGCTGTTGGGAACGTGGCGAGCCAGCTGCCATTTTGATCACAGCTCAGCTATTGCTGTAAAAAGTATACGTTGTGGGTGCCGATCACGGCAGCGGAAGTCGCATTTTCGATCAAGACGATGTACTGTATAGAGGCCCGTATACTGAGCAATGTTTGTGCAAGTGAAAGGAACAGCATCTGGCTGGTCAAAATTTTGGTGTTTCCCTTCTAAGGCGTGGATCAAAATCGTATCGTAGTTTTGAATTGAATTGAATTGAGTTTGTTCTGCATATAAGGTAGCGGGAATGACCAGGCAAAAAAGCTGCATTGGGCAGCTTGAAGAGAACATGGCGTCCTCAAACACAGGGCAGCTTCACAGCGATTAAACAGAAGCGCCTGGTATACATAATGCATGAACTAGCTAAAAGAGTGAACAACCACTGCACAATTTATGAACAAGGTTATCGTGGAGGTATTTCTGCACAGTTGAAGTGGGTAAAAGAGCCGTAGTGATGAAGACAGACGAAAAGAAAAACCCCAGCACTTCAAACACCAGCAATCGTTTTTTTTAAGAGCCTCCATTTTATTTGGCTCCGCTGCTCTCAAGGTGGTCTCAAGAAGGTTTAAGAAAAGCAAAGTATTCGTGACAGTTAGATACCGTTTCTGAGAGACAAACTGAAATTTTCAAAGCTGTAAGCTGAGCTAGTGGCTGCCGGAATCTCGGAGGACATAGTGCACGCGGGTTTGCTTGTTCACTTTATCACCCACAGCTGGCGCCAACTGTCGGCATCCGTTTGAATTACTGTATAGCCTCCCGAAGGGAGGCAGAGTTGTGCGTCTCTTTTCCATTCGCCACTTGCAACCACGCACTGCGGAGGAACTGTCGCTCAGGCACAGATAAACAGGATGCGATCTCAGCGCCACCGCGTCACTACATTTCTTTAGAGCTTTATTGGATGCTGCAACAAAGCAGCATCCACGCCACCGTTCGCGAAATTCATCTGACTTTTTATGCTTCCATTCTAGCAAAACGTCGCTCCACAACAACATTTTCTTTCTCATCTCGAGTTATTTATCGCTACTCGTTGACACTTTATTAGACAGATGGCGCCACGAAGCCGTGAGGCGAAACACATCCTACGGTAGGACATAGAACGGAGCACTCCGTCCTGTGTACTCGCTTGTGGTTTGTCTCTTCGCGCCTTAAAGGTTAGACTGCCAATGTAATGCATTAGCAGCGAGATAATAATTAAACCTGAGTACTTTCCTTGTTATCTTTGGGCGAGAACACTCATGCGAATGAAAAGAAAATCGAATGCATTTTAGTTAAGCAAAGCGCGGCGAGATGTCGCTAGTAGTTCTGCTTCTGCTGTAAAACGACCCGTAAACATGAAGAAGTCTACGGACAAACTCCTCTACTGTGGTCAACTACAGACGACGATTTATGGGCTTCGAAGTCAGGAGCACGGATTATGTCAAAACTGAGATTTATTATTATTATTATTATTATTATTATTATTATTATTATTATTAGAGAGGTATAGTTTGTCCGTAAACTTCTTCACGTTTACGGATATCGATTTACCGAGAAAGTGTACGTGACCAGAAGCGCTGGTGGCGACACCTGGTGATGCGGAACCTAACCAGGCACCCAAACAGCTAATATTATTGTGGCTTGCCCGTTTTGCTTGACTCCTAGTGTAAAGCATAGGACGTGAAATAATAATTGACTCTGTGTACTTTCATTACCTCTTTCGAAGAAAACGCTCATGCTACTAAAAAGAAAATCGAATGCATTGTAGGTAAGCAAACCGCGAATAGATGGCGCTAGCAGTTCTACTTCCACCGTAAACACGCACGGTAAACCGGTATCCACAAACGGCTTGTAATCACCTTATAGTGATAGGGCATCGTGATGTTATTACATACGTAAATTCTCTTCTGGGGGACGATGATGCTCGCAAGTTTCATTTTCTACGCCTTCATGGACGAGGAAGATCGCAAGTGCGCTTTCCCGCACTGCGCATTTGTCCAAATAATGGCGACACCCGTCTCGTTTGACATACTGACAAAGTTAAAGAGTTGCACATGCTGAGGCTTGTTTACTGTGCGTGTTTAGATCAGGAGGGCTGAGCCTACATTTTAAATGTCTCGGCGCATGCTGCTTGCAGGATTGACTGCGCTACCATTAGTCGAACAGTCTGTGTGGCAGTAAAGCTAGCTTTACCATTAGGAAAACGGCCTTCACATGAGAAAAATAAACTGCAAAAAAGGGAAGGAGGGGTTTCGCAAGGAAGCGTGGGCCCGCGGGCATTGATTGCCACTCTCAACAGATCGCCACTTCAAATTTTTCGAGTGGCAAAAATCGAACAACGCCTTCCCTCCTGCAACAGATATATTGGACGCTCAGAGTAACTCAAGACGTACTATACCATGAGTGCTGCAACTTCCACGGTGAGCCCGTCGCGCCACTTTCTTCGCTTAATCCGCTAGCAGCCATGCCTATATACGCGCCCAGCTGCTCCGGCCTTGTCAACTAATCACTCCCCTCAAAAAAGAAAAATGTTAACAACAAAGGGAACCATACGCGGATTAAAGCCCTGCGAAACGAAAGCTTCGTGTGGAGGATTAAGGCCGCACGGACATGTAATCGCATCTAAGCGACCCTCTCGTCTAGAGTGCCATCTGAGGAGATTTCACAGCGCTTTCTTACAAGAGAGACACGATTGGTCTTCTCTCCGACAGCGATTATAAACGATCGCGAATGGGCCCGACACTGTGAGGCCCTCGATAGCAACTCCTGTTCCAAGCACTGCACCAGGTTTCGGGCCCCGCGTCCCAACCGTTCGCCCAGTTCTCGCGCAAATAAACTGTGTTCGGAAAAGGAGGCCCCGAAGGTGCGAACAAAGAAACGTTCTGTAGACAGCTGACAGGAGCTTGGAAGAAGAAAAAAGAAGAATAGGCAAATGGGCGTATATACAGCATAGAGCAATGATTAACGTTCGCTCAGCATTCAAGAGCATTCTTCACTTCCAAAAGGTGTGTGTGGCATGAATAGTGCTACATAAAAAAAAAAGCCTCCGCCAAAATTCCCTCGCCTTCTTTCCGGTGCCAAGAGGGGGCATATTAAAGAGGTGCGTCGACCGTTTTCGCGAACCAATCCATCGAAACCGGCCGTCGTCCTCCCAAGAGTGCGTACGAGCCTCGATGCTTGACTCAGGAGTGGGGATTAGTGGTGTAACCTCTCGTCTCAGAGTCGAGATGGTGGGACGTCTCTCTACCCCCTCTCTCTCTCAACTCGGAACGTGAAACAGGAAGGAGGGTAAGAGAGAATAAAGAGCCTATACTTTCGCTGGGAGTGTCAACTTCGATGAGAAAGGTGCGCCTTATATACTTTTTTTTTTCTTTCTGCTGCCTAAACCAAACGCGCTCATCGGCTGTGCGTCCTTCGCTTGGGATCCTTCAGCATCCTAAATCTCCATCACCCTCGGTCTCGTATATATACGACACAAGAATCGCACACTCCCTTTCTTGAAGTGTATACATGTATGCGCCCTTATGGGGCGTCGAAATGCGAGAAGCTTTTGCGGAGGTGCCTGGGCGACCAAAGCCTGGCTGGAGAGAATAGCGCTTGACTTTTGACGACCCCTCCCCCTCTTCTCCCCACCCCTTCCCGTTTTCCAAACTCCACCTCTTCTTGAATCAAGACAAGGCACGTGATATATAAAAGAAGTGGAAAGGTGATATGGAGAGTGCTTCTCCATACATACTCTTCGTTCTAAGGCGTGCATATATATATATATATATATATATATATATATATATATATATATATACGAAACGCAACGAAACTATAGCGACACAAATAGCGAGCAGAGAAGAGAGAGAGAGAGAGAGAGAGAGAAACCAGCCTGTCCCTGTATTTCCAAGGCGCGAAGAGGCAAACAGGGCAGGCAATAGCGACCGTGTATTTGTTGGAGGGTGTTTAAAACGATACCGCTCCCCCTGCAAAGGACGCTTCTCCTCTCATCTTCAGACGCTCTGACCTAGAGTGAGGAATGACAGAAGAGAGAGGCTGAGAAATGCAAGGCGACGATGAAGGACTCGATGAAAGTATCGCGTGCACACACACACACGCACGCACAGACAGCCTGAGAACACGCACAAAATACATGGCGTGCCCCGGCGATCTTGTAACACCTGGATTCTTCGGCGAGCGAGGCCCGACAATGGCAAATTGTCGGAAACGGCCTCATCCATTGTTGGCCCGGCATCGTGCCGCCGCTTTATCGTCGAGCCGCAACTTCACGAGGATCGCATGCAGTATAGTGGCCGGCCCCCGTACACAGGCCTCATCGCATATCGTCGACGCGCCGTAGCTGTAAATGCTGGCGAACACTTCCACGATTTGGAAAAGAAGGCAAAGCAAGGCGCTGATGGTATAGCCTCTATAGCAGTCGGGATGAGGGAGAGGGAATGTATATATAGTTGCTTCTCAAACAGTGGTCGAAAAGAGGTCCCGTTTTCTTTCTTTCCCCTCTTATACGGTGATTCCCTTTCTTCCATTCTCTCCTTTTTTGTCACGCCCTTCCCCCCGATTCATCTTTCTTCTGCATCACTTTTGCTCACGCCCGAAGCCAGTATGCCGCTTTTGTTCCGGAGGCGCGCTGCACCAAATACTTTGCCAGTCCGCGTTGCGCTCAAAGCGCGAGTGGCATAATCTTTCTCTGTCCCTTTTCTTTTTCTTCTTTCCGTCCTCGCTCTATATAGTTTTCCCGCATTTACTTTATCTGCATCCCCTGCTCTTCCCCTCCCGGTATTGAATGCTCCGAGGGAGCAGCTACGGCCGGGGTTCCTTTATTATTTCAGTCCGAACGCTGTGCAAATACTCACTCCCACATTTATAGAACCCGCCACCGCTGCCATCTGGTGGTGCCCGTGTAGCCAGCGCCCCCCTCCCGTGCCCTTCCTTTTTCCTCTGCATCCGAGTCGTATTTTTTTCCCCAGCGCGTAGGCCTCGGGAGGCGATGGTGGGACTCAGTGGGGGACAAGAGGACGCGGAGCGGGGAGGTTTGGGGATGGGAGAGGAGGAAGGGGAGCGGAGAGAGGTGCGGCGAGTGGGAAGTGGCCCTGGTGGGGCGAGAGCGATGTAGTGCAGAGATCAAAGTATAACTCGGCAGAGAGAGTGAGAGAGGAAGACGAGCAAGTGGAAATAGGGAAAGGATAGGGGGTGCCGGGAAAAAGGAGCGTCCGTTCGCGGCGGGCCGGGGTTTGAGCTCTGCTCTCTTTTTTCGCGCTGTCTTTGCGAAGGCGTGTGCTCGACTCGACTACGGGGCGCACGTTAGCCGCTCTGTGTCGCTCGCCCCTCATATCAATGTGGCAGGGGCATTTGCATGTCTCTCGCAGTGCTTGATATATACAACACTCAGCTCTCTCTCTCGCTCTTCGCAGGCAAGAGCTCTAGTATGTGCATGCGGCAGCTGACAGAAAGGGCAGCGGCAACTTGCTAGTTGAAGGACGTCTTCCCTCAAAGCGGCCATGAATTGATAGCCATGGGGGCAGCCGCTGCAGTCGGCTCCTTTGATCGGGAACTCTGTCGTTGGGGCCAGGCTGTAGGCCGGGCGAAACAGAGCCTGGCCGGTTTAGCGTGGCATGCGAAGGTTGTTTCTTGATAGTTGCGGGCAGTCAGTCTGGTGTAGGATGAGAAAGAGCTTAATATGACTATAGAAGGCTGAGCCGTAATCTACTTCCGTAATCCTGCATGAAGAAAGGGGCATCTTCATCGTTGCTGAGGAACTTCGTAAGTTCACTTTTGTATGGTGATCTTCGGACAATGACGAGAAGCAAATTCGAAAAGAAGCTAGACACAATATAGGACGACACACTATACCTGAGAACATCCAGCAGTAAGGAAAATATGAGAGTGCTCGCAGAACGCTTAGTTGAGTTATACGCGGCTATGCATCTGTCAATAACCCTAAAAAGTAAATAGTCACCCGACGACTTTGTACAGCGCAGAACTTTTTTTATATACTCTATCTGACAGCAAGCGGCATTTCTGCAACAGGTGGTGCACTGTCACAGATGAATTGCGTTGTGTTTTGGGTATAACATTTTGAAGAGCGAGTTAGTATACAGAAAGCTCGGAGTGAAACAAAGTTTGGCTTTTTTTGCGAAACGGATCGCTTAAGGAACGTGGGCAAGCGTCAGCAGCTGGAAAGTTCTGGGACCTCGATAGGCGAAGTGAGGCAAAAGTGAAGTAGTGCAACAGAATATATTTTAAAGTGGGGGGGGGGGGGGGGGATTAAGTTTAGGTTTATGCGGGAGTGCATACGGAGAGTGTCTCTGCAAGCTGAATGTAATAATTGCGAGCACACCGTAGCAGCGGGATTTTTTTTTCCTTCCCCTGTTCTGTCACAAGCGCTTGTTCGCTGCGGCGACATAAGATTTGACAAAACCCTCTTCTTTCTCTAGAGCCCCTTCTCACTCAAGTCAAGGGGTGCCAGCAGCGACCCTGGTGTTTTGGGGGAGGAGTGGGGGGCCGCAGCTGAGAAGCGACGCGCGCCTTCTCCATTGGCCGACTGGTTCAGGATCGATGGGCCAATGGCGGCGCTCCTCCGGACCGGGGTCCGGCGCCAATTGAGGACCACCCCCTTCATTCAAGCGCACCCTCCATCTTCAACGCGCTCGAACATGCAGTGCCGTAGCACGCCGCACAAGCAGCACTGTTTTGCCGCACTCTTCGCTGCTGCCGCTGTTGATGCTGGTCCTGTTTGGGCGTTATTGACGACGACCCCGGTACGATAGCTCTAAAAAATAAGCGAGAGGCGAGGGTGCCAGAGAGAACATAGCTTACAAGAAATAAAAAAACGGAGAAAGCCGTGAAAAGCTCTCGTTTCTCTAGTGGACTCTTTCTGTTCATTCCTCCCCCCATCTCCATAGAATCGGGAGAGGAGTGAAACCTAAGGAGGACCGACGCAATCCAAAGGTTGAGGGGGCGAGGTGGGGGGTGTGAAGGAGAGGGACGGGAACAGGGGTGGGTCTTTGCTCCCCTCTAGAGAGTTGGGGACATCCCCTCACCCACCTACCCTCCAGTAGTTGGGGGGGGGGGGGGGGCAAGTACTATTAGCAGAACCGCTTCTCGTTGGAGCCTCGCGAACTGTCAGCGGGTTTTCGACCGGCCCCTTTCTCGCGCACTTTCCGACCCCTATGCCCCCCTTCCCCCTAGTATTTCTTTATTTTTCTCCCTCGTCATTCCCCTCTTGCGTGTTTCTTCCTCCCTGCTCTCTCAACACTATGGCGCATCTTCACCCCAAACCGCGCTCTTAGCCACACACCGAGGAGCACCCCTCGCTGCAAGCACGGCCACTACGAGTGTGAGGGTAAAAGCGGCGGGGAGGACCAATGAGTGAGGGATGCCAGCAGTACGGGTATATAGTGGGGACGGCGGTGTACTGCTTGTCAGTTCTTTTCTTTTTTTTTGCTCTCTGACTCAGTTTGCGGATTTCCAACGAGCTTGAGAGGTTCGACGTCGTCGGCATTGCGCGTGCGACTCCCACGGAACTACCACTTACTGCGCGTACTCGCCGAGTGCGGCGCGCGTGCGCTACAACTCCAGTCTTTAAGTGGACTGCAGCCTACCTGACCTGTTGGACTTGGTGGCCCGCTTGTTTGTTCGACGGAACGTCGATGACGTGCTCTTCTCCTCAAGAAGCATCGCACCCCGTCGCGTTCGTCAGTGTAGTGCCACCCTCTTGTGGGACAAGAGTGTGTTGAGTGCTCGCGGTCCGGCTGCTACTTGCTGCTCTTTACAACTGCCAGCTTACACGGGCTAGGGACTGGAACATTTCTCGCCGGAGCTACGATCTCTCTTCAGCTGAGTTCTTGATTTTGTGAGTGCGGCGCGTGTTTTGTGTGAGGCGCTTTTGCGAGAGCCCATCCAGAGGACAGGAGTGTGCGTGTTTGTGTTGTGTTGTCTAGTGGGCATCGCTCGCCCTCTTTGCTGCCTGCCCGTAAGTCAACTTTCGATCTTCAGGCTCGCAAGCTGCGGAGGTCAAAAGGCATTCGTGGAGATCAGGCTACTTTTTCGCTCCTTCTGTTGCATCTGGACAGCAATCGGGACTTGCGTCTGGTTAGCCGCGCTGCCTTTCTTAGCTTCTGTGTTCCTTTCTGTTGTATCGTTGTCTATTTTGTAGATGAGTTATTATTGCGGGTCCCCCGCTGGCGTGGTTAGCTGTTGACTCTCGGCTGTCGAAGAGAATTAGAAACGAGTCCCCGACGAGAGCGCTTGTTCGCGCACGGACGTTGAGTGCCTCTCGCCACGTACTTGCAACCAAAGCATCGCGGCTGACGCCTCTCGGGAAAAGACGTCGCAGAGACCACCAGAAAGGCTACGCACTTTTTGTGGGTCTACTTTCTATTTGCACGGCCATCCACATCATGCCTCGGAGGTATTCGAACCTGTGACATAGAGTGAGTGGCTCCCTACACTTCGGGCGTGTTTACCAGAAATCGCAGGCTTGCACGCGCGGCGATGCATCGTAGTCGCGTCGTAGTCGAAGTGAACGGAAACGCGCCCTTGACCGTGGTCTCAGACTCCCTGATCCTTCTCTCGCAACTGTCTCACGGCGCGGAGGTCGCCGACGCAACTCTCTCCTCATTTCCTCGGGGCCTACAGCATGCAGCTACACCGGAACAACGCGTCCCGCGATGAGGCCCACATGCAAACGCTGAAAGAACTAGCTATCCCGCTTCTGAAAGACAGAGGCCACGGCGGCCCCGCTGCTGGCAATAACGGTGGCAGCGGTGCTACCAGCAACGGCCCAGCTCTGGCTCCGTCTTCGGCGCCGCGGGTCGGCGCGTTACCCGTCTCCCTACAGAACATTGCCTACGTGTCTTTGCTTCGGCAGGCCGCGGCACTGCAGGCGGCGTTCCACCCCAATGCTGCGGTCCCCGGGTTCGTAGCCACGGCGGTGGCAGGCTACGACGGCGGCGGCCGCAAAGTCGTCCCGGAACAGTCACCAGGAATCGCCTTCCAAACTCAGTTTCTCTGTGCGCAACATTCTGAACTTACCCGACGGTCAAATCTGGCTATTCCAGCGCACACTCCTTCATCGGAGCCAACGGACAGCCTCCCGTCTTGGCCGGCGGAGGTGGACCGCCGCTGGGTGGTGGATCTGTCGGCGGCGGTGTTTCCGCGGCGGACCTGTGCGGAGGACCTGCCGCCGGATGGAACACGACGGGACACGTTCACGGCGGCAACGCGTCCGCGGGCGCCCTGGGACAGGACTTGGGCGCGTCTCCGTACTCGCTGCACTACGGCGGGATGTGCCCGGACGCGGCGTACAGGTGGTTCCACACGACACCGGACATGCTGCCGTACAGTGCCCTCGGTGAGTCTTCATGAACTTTTATTCTTTTTTTTAAGGTACAGTAGGATACACATCACCAGGCTGAGTTTTGAGAAGCCGTTGCAAGGCAACGTCCGCGCTGGGTGGCTGCCGAAGCAGTATATATTACGTATAGATTTAATGGCCATTTGCCGGCCACCACATAAGATTTGTTCCAAAAATGGCCGCGATGAAATTTGAAATAATTGAATTACTTTTTGGAGTAATGTAATGAGTTAATTTTGAGGGCTGGTACCTTGGTGATGTAATTATTTACTTCAAGCGATTAACTTCGTGAAAATTACTCGTTACATTTCCAATTGCTCTTGACTAATATACAGCATTCCCACTTCCCTCATAGTATAAGAATGTCCAAAAAAGAAAAAGAGAAGTCAATCTGAGCACCCAACCTAAAGCGTGAGAACAATAGAGGCCTACGTTGCACCACACAATACGCCATATATGCACCACAAATGTATGTGCGTTGGATACAAGTGTGTATTAGCGCACAAATGAACATTTGCGAAAATAATTAAAGTTAGATTCATTACTTCTTAAAATTAATAGTAATGCGATGTCAATACTCTCGGACAGCTGTAATTTGTACTGCAATTTATTACATTTATGAAAATTGTGGGAGCGTAATTGGTAACGTAATTTAAACCACCTCTATTTTGTGCGATTGAATTTAATAGTAATGCGATGTCAATACTCTCGGACAGCTGTAATTTGTACTGCAATTTATTACGTTTACGAAAATTGTGGGAGCGTAATTGGTAATGTAATTTAAACCACCTCAATTTTGTGCAATTGAATTTAGGAGCGGGGAAAAATGCCGCATTAGAAAAGCTTTAGTAGCCCTTCATCCTCGGTTCCCGAAGAGTCGCAATGGCAACAAGACTTCATGTATATACAGTTGTGCCCGTGTGCTTTTTGAAAAATAAACAAAAAAGTCGTAACAACAAGACATGCATTTACCAGCGCTTCTTTAAAAAATAAACTGTATACAGTTGCTAGTCAGTGGTAGTGCTGTCTTTTCGTTGCCTTTCTTGTGTCTTTTGCTCCTTGTGCTCTGCTTCAAAGGTCAAGATGATCTATCACCAACTTGCCCAACTATCAACTTCACTGTAAATTTGCGTATCGAATGGCAAAGCACATGTTATACAACTGTAAATGTTTGTCAGCAAAGGCGAATCCACATTGGATGCATTTCACGCAGAATTTGAAATATAGGAGCTTTAGGGAGTGTGGGCACTTCGGCGTAAGAAATTTTGAAGGCTTTACTGTTTTAGTTACACGACCCGACGTGGTTTCTTAGCATGTGAGGCGTCGCCCTGCTGAACTCGGAGACGCGCGCTTGATGTACGGCGCCGACGGCCATGTTTAGATGGGATCAAACTGGAAGCACAACTGTGTACTTGGCTATAGAGGTACAAATTAAAGGCGGTGATTTTTCGAGCCCAACGGATCTCTCTAAAATGCTCAGGTTACGTTCCTTAGCACACTTCCGTCATTTGAGCAAGATCACAGGCTCGAGAGACGCGCGGATTGCTTACAAATAAATTTTTATTGATTGACTCAAACCACCCGCCTGGCTTTCCTACAATTATTGGCCCGCCATGCTGCGTGTTGACGTCATCATCGGTAAAGCGACAGAAACGTAACGGTACCATACCATGGCCTTCGTGATCTGTGCCCGCCTGCCAACATTCGCAACATTACCGCCAGGGGAAGGGCCTATGCGCTGTCGCAGAATGCAAAAGGTCGATTGACTGTTTCGACGTCACTGCTGGGCTGGGTTTCGATTTCTGTATCGCGTTTTTTTTCATCATTAAAAAATATTGCATTTGCTGAGAATTTCTGCTATCAGAAGAGTGAGAGGAGCACCTCAGGAACATAGAATTGCCATTACCTCGCCACGCTAAAACAACCGCCGGAGTTGGCCTTTAAAGGGACCCAAAAGTATACTTAAGTCGATGTGCATGGTTGAAATACCATTCAGGAAAAGTCGTAGTGCTTGTTTTTGCCAATGAAAACTGCTAGTTTGAACGAAAATCGCCTATAAGTGGTTATCACATCATTAGAACAATTGAAACCTCCCGACAAACCATGTCCGTTGACGTAGATTCGCCATTATTCTCTTATGTAATACCCCTTTTGTAATACCCCTTATGTAATAACCCGAAAAGGGCCTTTAAGGGTCCATAAATTATGGTGATGATGATGACAGTGCCGCCAGCTGTGTGAAAGGTGGGAACAGGCAGGAGAGAAGGGGTTTAACTATTGTTAGAACGCCTCGATGATCATCCTTATACTGTCCTATAAGAGGGCGATATAGGCACCCTGCAGCTGCGGAGAAACCTGTTTTTATGACGTAGCCGGCCCCGCTGCATACTACCGGCTCGGTTACATCATCACACCGAGTTCTCAGAATATGTTTGAGATGGCGCAAGATTTGTCATGCATTTACCCAAAATTTCGAGGTGAACATAGCGGTGGTGTAGCTAATAGTGGCGTCTCAGACGTTCTCAGGTATTCATCCATCATTCTAAAAAAATAAAAGGAGAAAAAAGAAAGCTTGTTTGCAGTAAGTGTCGCTTTAATATGTATCAGCCGTTGAAAATTAATTCGGCGTACCTTACAGTGGCGTGCCTCATAATCATAACAATGTATCGGCAAAAAACTGCAGATAATCTTTAATTTCTGTGATGCACATGATGACCGTGATGCTTGTTTTGGCATGGATTACGTCTCAAGCTGCAGTCCTACTGTATTGAATGTACAATAATAATACCGTTTCCTAAGAACCACTGTCAGACGTATACATTATGAACTGGTGACAACGTGACCAAGGATAGTATATATATATATATATATATATATATATATATATATATATATATATATATATATATATATATATCACGCGTAACCATGCTATGGGACAGATAGGCGTAAATATCGATTACGTGTCATCCAAAGACAGCGAATCATTAAAGCCATCGTATCAGTGTTAATCAGTAATTTCATGAGGGGCCTGCAGTCTAACCGCGCAATGACCGTCATTCGTTGAACGACAAGAAAATGTTTTAGAAATCAAGTAACAAAGCATGTTTTTTTCATGTCCCCACATCGTCGTTGGAACTATTTCGGCATTTAGAATGCTGGCGCTCAAGTAAACGCCGCCGGAATCGTAATAAGGCGGGGGCATGTGAAGAATACTTCACATAATCAGAAAAAATGCGTCACTTCTCTGTTAAAAGCCAAGCTGCACTGTAAGCAATATTTTTATGTCACTTAACGCCACGAATCAACTTACAATTTAAATGACCTTACCACGTTACTTTCTTTTCGTGCAAATGTAACTGTCGCTCATTGTTCTGAGTCGGTGCAAAAGCGGAACTATAGCAGGGGTGAGACAGCTGCTCATATTGCACAGTTTTGATACAATTCCGTTTTCCTGCTCCGAGCTGCTCCAAAAGCATGAAAATTGAGAAAATTGCTCCAGAATGCTCCAAACCAGTCTGGAAAGCAAGTACTTTGGTGCTCACGTCAGTTTCAATGGGGGAAAAGCGCAACGTGCATCACGTGATTAAATCTCGAGTGTCCGAGATTGGCTGCAGATGCTCCGAAAATGAAGACATGTGGAGTGCCATTATTTATATCAAATTGGAATATCTTCCACGATTAGTTGCCACCACAGTATTGCAGTGTTACGATAGAGGGCAATGCGCTGGTGAAAAGCTCAGCTGAGCTTCTTCGTAATGGTGTGAAGCAGGAAAATCTTGACAAAATCCAACGTGACCAGACTCGCCTGACAAATGAGGAAACTAATTAACCCACAAGAAGTGCTGGGATCCTTCAGAAGCTAAATAAAAAAATTCAACATAATGACAAAGAAGTAATTGGCGATATCATGTCAGTGCATGGTCTTAACTAAAAGACTATTGTGTGTCGACAATTTTGGTGCAATGAGAACTTTTTTTTTTTAATTTTGAGAAGTGTCCTGACCCCTGGTTATGAAAAAAGATACTTGACTACCTGGGCTGCTCCAAATTCGACTTTTTGAGCTCTTAATACATCACATTAAATGCTGTGAGCTGCTCCAAATCAAGGCTCTCCTGCTCCAAAAACTGCTCCCAAATCTGTTTCGGCTGTCTCACCCCTGATCTAGGTCCAGCTTGCAATACGATATACATTCAAGCCCAAGAAGCGTGTCACAATGTTGTGTCTCTTATGCTATCTTCAATGAACTTGTTGTTCTCGGGCCGTGAAGAGTGTCCAAACAAGCAAATACCAACAATGAGATCGACAAAACACAACATAAATATCGCAGCAAAGTATTTGCTGGGAACTAAATCAGAAAACAATGCCGATGGCTTCTGCGAACATCTGAGCCAAATATTATTGCACTCCACGCACCAAAGAATTTACAGTTTGGTTTCAAATACTACTGAGAAGGTCCTCCTCTTATTTCAACCAGTGACATCATTGGGGACATTGATTGACTAAGTCGTTTGCGGCAGAAATAGCACTGGCTCATTTGAGTGATTCATTTCTGGGGTTTTACGTCCCAAAACCAGCTGTGATTATGAGAGACGCCGTAGTGGAGAGCTCCGGAAATTTCGACCACCTGGAATTCTTTAACGCGCACTGACATCGCACAGCACACGGGCCTCAACATTTCGCCGCCATCGAAATGTTGAGGCCCGTGTCGGCCGGGGTTCTATCCCGCCATCGTTCGGATGAGCATGCGAGTACCGTAAGCACTATAGATCACCGTGGCGGGGCCGTGGGCTCATTTCATCATCGCGGAAAAATCATCTACTATACTTTACTTGTTCATTTTTAATTGAACAAATAAAGACGATGTATGTATCCATCTTTAAGACGACCCAGAAATCTCAAGCCGCCTAGTCGGTGCGGCCAATGTTGTCATATGTTGAAAGAAGAGCAGGCAACTAATTTCAAGCTACACTTGAAAAGAAACTGCAAATTCCGTGCATGTTGCTCGCAGCGCAATAAGATTTGGCTCCCATGCATGCCAGCAGCAGCCTCCACGACTTGTTTTCAGGCTATGCTCATAATGTGTTGCAGGGTCCCTTGAAGTTTTGTTAACGTTCTCAACTACCGAAGCAAATATGCTTTAGGATGACCAGAGGCTTTAAAGCCGCAAGTGAACAAATAGCGGGCGATAATGTCATGCCTTGTGTTCCTTTTGTCACATTTACAAACAACTCCCTTTGCAGCACGCATGCTGCACATGCAAGGAATGCGATATAGAATATTCTTGTTTCCTTTTGTCTTTCTGGAGTGTATACAGGGTATCGTTATCTCCAGCTCGTTAGCTCTAGGGTTCAGTGGGTGCTCGTTAGTTTATCAGAGAAGGTAAACAACATATCCTCCGAGTGGCCGTAAGGGTGCACAACAGGAGGCAGATAAAGCGAGGGGTGTCATGCTACACAGGAGGACTGTGCGTAGCCGTATCAAGTGGGAAGACATACAATCGCGGGTAAGTACTAATGCGCAAGGTCAAGGTATAAGGAAGTGACATTATGTAACTTTTGACGGACTGCAGGAGAACAAGAAGCGAATTTTTAATTTCGCAGTGAAACGCTCAATATCTTGAGGACTTGTTTCATGCTGAGGCTACCGAATAAAATCTAGAACGAAAGCAAGAAGCAGTGATTAATAATGCGACCCGGTAATAAGTGAATAGTGGTGAATGTTGGTTAGTGTCGACTAGTACTGATCCTCTGCAGCTTCGCTATCTTGACGCAAGTGTCCTGGAGAAACGGCCTCCTGCCATGTTTTAGAAAGCAATCGTCTCACCACACAGCTGTGGTTCTATTGCGACAATCAAACGCGCATTTACTGTGCGCTTGCCTCCTCACGGAGTATCTGTCACTGTGAACAGCTCAGCCTATCACTGGCTTTATTACATTACTTGGTTACTTCCGGCTTCTTTGTGGCGTAATATAACGTCCCCGCGTTACTTTGTCGCGAAAGCCAAATTATTCTCGTAGTCGAGCTCTCTCCCGCCCTGCGTACGGCGTTAGGTCAAAAGTTACCTGAAACGAAAACACGCTTCGGACGCTTTTGTCTGCGTATTAATTGCATATGATCTATCCGACAGAATATATGTACGTTTCGATGAAACACAGTAGCTTTCTTTGGGACCATTTAGATAAAGACATTGCAGCAAAACCAAGAAGATTTCAATAAGATCGACCCGAAAGAGAGAATTAAAGACAGTTCAGAAGATCTCGACAGGGTCGTATCAGGACCAGCATGGCGGCATGCCAATAGATAGCGCCGTATAACGTACCATTAGACTCATCCAATACAAAAGAGGCATTTTCCTGTGCTCTGTTCATTCAATCGGCGCGATGCTACAGGCCTGGTAATCATCTGACTCCCTTTATTACCCCTAAATTTTGCCACCTCAGCAGACTTATGCCACGTCTTTGTGACGGAGATCTCAGCATGTTACCTGGGGTGTTTTGATGTAACCCCCCTCCATAAATTTCGGATGCCCTGCATATCTTGTCATGATTGTGGCTGCATGCAGTATATCCTTTGCGGACATAAGTGATCAGGAACGGTTATTCAAGCGGGCTATCTTTTTTTCTTTTTTTCTCTTTCAAGGCATTCATTCGTATATGCTTGTAAATTTCGCATGATATGGACGTGGCTATTCTAAAATATCGTGAAAATGTGCACGCTCTTTGCCGGATGTGAAACAGCTACATTTGTGGTTCAAACGTGCATTCTATGCTAAGTAGTGCTCCTTCTCTGTTTGACAAACATCTGCGTCAAGCTTATTTTCTTTTCTTTTTTTTTTGTAATCAACGAGAGCGTCGGCCAAGTTCTCTAAAGCTTTTCTATACATGCAGTTTCTTTTGGGCACAAGATAAACGAAATAGCACCCTTTCCTTAGCTATGCTATCCCCTGTACGCAATTCCTTTCGGGAGCTCCATGGACACGACACAAAGTTACAAAGCATAGCCGATAGCTCGAAATTCACGTTCGTGAGGACGTACATTACTTTCGCGTTAATTACACGACGTGAAAGGAAGAATGACACGGATATCAAGGTCGCAATGTCACCGACTGCGCCGGGGAACGTTTCTTCCAATCATAAGCGGGAAAAGTGTATAGAAGGAGCACACCGTTCATTTTCTGAACGCCGCTGATAAGATAAGCGTGACCTCGGAACAGGGAAAGAAAGATTGCCATTCGTTCGGTAGAAAACTTCTTCCGATTCATCCGCAACGGCACCGATGTCCAGATGACGGTGGGGTCTACATTTCATTTGCGGGTAACAGGGGAAGAAATATGATGTTCTAGCCATAATGTATTGCATCTATCGGACATTCTGTCCGAACTCCAATCTGTACGCCTTTCGCTTACAGTTCGACCACGCCGCTGTACAAGCCATCCACCAGAAAAAATAAAAATGAAAAGAAAAAAGCATTCAAGGACAAAACCATACGTACTAAAGAGAGAACATACGACACCCGTGTCAGAGTTGGCTCGTGAAGATTCTTCATACCACAAATCATAAGGATCTTGTTCACGACATCGAGGAGTGATCCAGCACAAAAGACGGCGGCGAGGGAAAAAGGGAGCTCGATGAGCCCTATACTCCCTCGAACGTGTCTTTAAAAACCATACGGATCTCTTCCCTCCACTCCCCTTCTTTTTCTTTCTGTTTCTACGGAGTAGCGAGATATCTCGGCGCTCGTACAATAGCGACGTGTGTATCTAAGTGAAAAGGACGCCATACGGGGGGAAGAAATAAGGAGAGGAGGAGGAGAAAAGAACAAATGATAGCGTTACGCTCGCGACAACGTTAGGGAAGCCGTAGCGACAGCGACACCAGCGCAGTTGCTCCCGGGGGGCGTTCGTTCGGCGCGATGATGGTTTTAGCGGCGCTGCACGAAAGCGTCGCGCCGCGCAATCGCGTTCGGCGGTGTGTGTGTACCGCGTGTGAGCGTGTCGTATGAGCACACGCGGCGGCGACAAGCGACGGTGCTGACGATCGGTGCTAGCCGCGACGGAGGGGTCGCCTGGAATTGAAGATGGATGCGGCCGTTGTGGCTGCTTATCGCGGCCGGGGATCTCATTCTTTGGCGGCTCTCCCGTGGGAAGATGAAAAGAAATAAGGGAGAAAGCAGTCATCAGGAACCGTTTGCGGGGTGGCTTTATGGTTCGCATCAAGCTACTATGGTCTCGGAGAACACAAGCTTCTGGTCGCACCCCTGAGCATCGTGCGTGTGCTTGCGGTTTATGACCTTTTTGTTCTTTGTTTTGGGCGCGTTTTAGTATATGGTTCGCGAACTTTTGTTTGTGCTGATCTTCATAGTGTTGCCGTATTTTTTCTACCTGTGTACATATTGTGACTGTCTGTACTTATGTTCTTACATGCTTGTGTTAGTCCGCGTTCTGTGATAGCCGGCTTGTGTTAATTTCAGTATTGTCGTCATATGCACGTGTTAATCTGTGGCCGTGATATAGCCGGCTAATATACGGCTGTCTGCTGTAGTCCTTTTTGGAATAAGGCGTGCACAATACAGGACGTTCTCTACCTGATAATCTGCATACATTTGTTTTAATTCGCTTCTTCGAGCATTTCATGGTGTACGAACGCGTAGCATTCTTCGTGAACGATGTCTTCTCGCATTATATCGCGGTATGTGCGCAATACTCGCTGAGTAGACTCTTCAATGTCACAAATATAATGAAAGTAAGACTCGAATTGGTTGATCGTGTAACAGCCAAATTACCCAGACAGATGCTGGTTCCCGAATCTTTTCCTGCACAGGTAATCATTAACGTTTTGTAAACAACACCTTAATATCATCTGGACATCATATAGAATAGTATACATGATAATAATAAGAAGAGTCAACTTGCAAAATTAAGCCATTTTGCCTCGGGCATATCTTGTGGTTTGCTTTATTCTGTTTGGTTATATATGGACGTCTTATGCGGAATGTCTACGCTATATTCTGGATCAGTCCGCACTCGCGACCGCCTGGTATACATGTGGGCGATTCGCGACCAATTAATTGTCTCTCCATACATGAGGCAAGATATCGCGTAATAATATTAGCCAGAACCGAACGATTTCGCCATCATGCACGCATGGCGTCCGTAAAATTAACGACAGTCAACAGGAACTTGTCACACCTTCAACCGTCGCAATTCCGCCACAAGCACTTACGCTATAAATAAATAACAATAGAAGAATAAAAGGAAAAGCCGAGCTGGGGTGATGATTTCTGGGGTTTTACGCCCTAAAACCATGGGTATCATTATTAAAGACTCCGTATAGTGGAGGGAACAAAGAACTTCGACCACCGGAGGCTCTTTAACGTGCACTGCCAAAACGGTGTACAGAAGCCTCAACAATTCGCACACCGTCGAAATGCAGCCGCCGCGGCTGGATTCCGTAGCCGAGCGGTATATACTATAGACCACCATCGAGTGGCAAGCCGAGATGGAAGTAGACGGCTTGCCCTCTAGCGAATTCCACGATGAGTGTTAATATAGTCTGGTGAAGTATAGTAACAAGTTGCTCGCCTGTTGAATAGACCTTTAGATAAAGGGATGGGAGTATATCTGTCTGCATCCAAAGATGAGAGAGAGAGAGAAAACTTTTAATAAAATACTGAAGATGTTTGCCTGGCAATGGGCCTTACATGCTGCTGCAGGTTCTGGGCGATCATAATGATATATACACTGATAAACACATTATATAGAACATCGCATACAACCACAAAAACACATACACTATTTACAAAGTTTCGTTCAGGCTCATGGCCAAAAAAAAAAAAAAAAGAACCTTTGCAGGTAACTGTATGCACTATCCGTTCACATCCATCAAACAGGTTTTGAGGGCAGCTATGACAGCATATATAGATCCGTCGCTTCTACCAGTTCAGCAGGCGTGTTCTAGTATATTAATGTTATTTATTTATTTATTTATTTATTTATTTATTTATTTCGAAGTAACTTCGAGGCCCCACGGGGGCATTGAGTAAGGGCGGGCATTACAGAAAGTACACGTATATGAACATACCAAACGTAAGAACGCCCCGCCATGGTGGTCTAGTGGCTATGGCACTCTGCTGCAGATCCGAAGGACGCGGGAATGAATCCCGGCCGCGGCGGCTGCATTTTGATGGAGGCGAAATGTTGAGGCCCGTGTGCTGTGCGATGTCAGTGCACGTTAAAGAGAACCCCAGGTGGTCGAAATTTCCGGAGCCCTCCACTACGGAGTCTCATAATCAGAGCTGGTTTTGGGACAGTTAAACCCCGCATAACAACAACAACAAACGTAAGAACAATACGAAAGAAACAAATGCAAGACAATAAACTGTTAACTACAAACTAAAAAGAGAACATACAGTCCTACATGCACGAAATATACAAGTATAACAAAAGTATAAACAAAACGGTGAGTATTGGCTCCTCCTGGGTGAATGTGGTGTCCTTTTTGCCATTCGCGATGACATTGACGCTTGTTTTCCCGGTAATCCCTGTTTGTCCACATAAAATCTTCATAAATGCTTGAAGCTTGTGTTAGCAGCTTACACCCGCTGGTCGGTGGTGCCTTTGCACCGTCATAACAAAATATTCCTATTCACACATTAGCGTGGCTGTCTCATCGATGTGAGTTATTCGGCTTCTGGCTTGAGGAGTATAGGGCTGATGTCCAGTGTGGTTCAGCAATGCAAGGAGACTTGACGCGGCAGCATAATACACTAATTCGTCTTTGCAACCGCAAGGTGCAGATGATGATCCGTTGTTCAACAAATAAATCGGGGCTTCATCTGCACGCACTAAACACACACACACACACACACACACACACACACACACACACACACACACACACACACACACACACACACACACACACACACTGCCTTGGCTTCCTAGACACCCCACCCCCCGCTCTTTTATTTTTTTGGATAGTTGGCTTTCCCTAGAAATTCATTCACCTTTCGGGAATATTTCCCTTCATTTTTTATTTTACAAATTCATTTACCTTTCGGGAATGTTTCCCTTCATTTTTATTTTACAATTGGCTTTATGTCTGATATACCTTCAATTGGTGCGGGCTACCCCCCACACTATTTTAATTTTGTTTTGGATTGTAGGGGGACAAATTTAGCACACACACAAACGCGCGTGCGCGGCTTGCGCGCATTCTTCTTAGCCCGCTATGCTGGAAACCAGGAGGCCGCCGGTATATAATGAAGGACCTGTGCACGAACTTTCTTTTCAAACGTCTGGGGGACGCGGACTGCGTATTGCCAGTTCGGCAGTGCGCGTTGCTGGCATCGCACTTCCGGCCACGCATGGCTTCGGCTTCTGATTCGCTCCCTCGGCGCCGAACACACGTGCACGGACAGAGCATGCGCGGTCGCGACACTCTTACGTAGAACGGCTAAGGGCCAGACTGTGCATAGTGCGTCGAAGGCATGAGCGGGCACGCTTCTCCCTTATCCGTAACCCGAGGGTTCCCTCCCTTTTTCTTTTTTTGTTAATATTGAAATGGTGAATACGAGAGGTTGGTGCCTTTAGTATACGACATACTCCTTCTCGCTTAGCAATACCATGAAAAGGTATTGCTAAGAAGCAAAAAAGAAAAAAAGCAAAAAGAAGCAAAAAAGAAAATTGAGAAAGAAGAGTTTCACAAGAGTATCACAAGACATACACATGACATACAAGACGACACTAAAAGAGTAGGCGCTATATACAGTTCGATAGTGTCTTCTGTCTTTCGTGCTTTCTTCCTTTTTATTTTATTTCTTTCAGTATACCTCTGAACTCGCTTTTCAGTTTACATGCAAAACATGGCTTTCTCCGCGTCCATACATGGTTTAACACAATAGACCTTTCCGATAATTCGCAAGTGCGCTTCTCTGCACTGCACTTTTGCCCAGCTAATGGCGACAGTTGTCTTGATTGAGATGCTGTCTCAATTGAAGTTCCACTTGCTGAGTTTTTGTGCATGTTGGTGTGTTTTGTGCACGTTTGTGCAATCGTGGCAGGGAGCGAAAGGAAGTTAGGTGGGCAGACGAGATCAAGAAGTTTCCGGCGATAAATCGGACACAATTGGCACACTGCAGGACCGGGATAATTGAAGATAAATGGGAGAGGCCTTTGCCCTGCAGTGGACGTAGACAGGCTGCAGGTGATGATAGTACCAGAAGGGCTGAGTCGATATTTTGCATAGCCAATCGCAAGCAAACTCGGCTTAGGCCGCCGTTAGTAGGACAAGCTGCATCGCTGGGAAGCTAGCTTTACAACTGTGAAAAGGTGTCTATTCTTCAGCTTTGAAGATTCTTGTTTGACGGCAACCTCTGAGCGCTGGTACTTCCGGTCTATTTGGTCGAGACGGAAGCTGCGCAAACCTGTAACGGAAACCCGTCCCCAGTCAACGCGTATTCTATATATACACGCGTCGTCACTTTTACTGCAGCCACAACGACGGGCGGGTGCTATAATCGCCCGCCATAAATGCATAGTTTCCATTGTGTGCCACACGTTGTCTGCATGACGGAGTCGCCTGCTCGCTCTTTTAGAGCGCGCGGATTAAACAGTGCTTGCAAAACCTGCTGCGAAACGATATACATTTCCGCCAGCCCTGCACGATTCTGGGGATGAGACTGTGTGGGGAGAGGTCCTATACATACATAGAAAATTTTTCACAAAGCTGAATGCTGTCTATATATGCACCGACAGACTCGTGTAATGGAGGTCGTAATCGCCTGCATTATTACTTTGCTTGTGTGACAATTCCTAACAGGATTTTAGCGCCTCATCGCGTGCTTTATTGCCATTGATGGGGGAAGGCGCAAAGTGGGGAACAGGGATTGCGGGGAGACGGGGGGGGGGGTGGTGGCTTTCGAATGGGGAGAAGCCAACGGATGAGTTCTTGTCCTAGAGTGTAACATATGCGCTGTGGCTCGTGCGCTGGCGGTTTAAAGCGCATGCACAAATGGTCGGCCGTGAGCCCTCCGATTTAGAGGAAGAAGAAAGAAGGGGGGGGGGGGGGGGGCGACAGTATTGTGCGAATGTCGCGTCAATGAGCTGCGCTAAGCCTAACGATGATGACGTCCTTCTCTGATGCGGCGATTCCCACTCGTTAGGCCTAGCCGGTGCGTCGATCGCGAAGCCGCCTCAGCGCGTGCTGTATTCCTTCGCTATTCTCTCTCATCAGCATTCGTCCAAACGCTGAGATGCGGAAAGCGCGGAGGCTGCGAGAGTTTCTCGCGACGCATTACACGAGAGCGCGACGCAGAGGGTGCGTTTAAAGACAGCGACATTAGGTTTAAGCTGAGCCGACAGAAGTCGTTGGCGTGATGAAGGTCATCATCATTTTCAGACACGTCGTCTGCTAAAGGAAGCGCATTTGCCGTCTGCTGCTTGAAAAACCAAACAAGGGTAACAGAGCATCTGAGCGCTACACAGCTTCTCTGTTATATGAGAGTCTTTTCGTCAAAACGTGAATAAGCTATATCATTCCTGAAGTATTTAGTGAAGTGTATATACTACGTTTTCGCAACACCATTTGCTAGTATGCTTTGTTCTCTGAGCACGAAGCTTATATATGTGAAAAGCATCCTCATACAGCGATCTTTCAGTCTATCAAGTACAATACCGTGTTTGTGGACGTTTGTATTTCGCTCTATATGTATACGGGCCACAATGCACGTTATGGGCTAGAACTTAGCTCACACATCCACTTCCGCAAGTACACAGAGGGTTCTGACTTGCATCAAAGTAAACACGCGTGATTTTAAGCGTGTGTATAGTTGTCGCCGACTAAACGACATTAAGAAAATCTGTTGGAGATTTCGCGGTATAGATGTGAAACTAACACATTCATATTACACGTTGGCACCTTTAATTTCTTTTATGGCCAAGCATATATTAGAGGACACACAATGCGTGCCAGCCACAAGGACACTGTAGCGCAGGGATGTATACAGTAGAGAGATTTAATAGCGATGCTCGCAGCGTCGGCCTGGACCTCTGTATTATACATACTTTGTGTGGACTGTTTTCTGTTCTCCTATATGTATGAAAGGCCGGCCCATATCCAGAAAGAAGTGTCTATATGTGTAAGGGGGGGGGGGGGGGAGGATATTTTCTGCCCAAATTTTGAGTACTATTCCTCAGCGTATAATAATAATAATAATAATAATAATAATAATAATAATAATAATAATAATAATAATAATAATAGTTTATTTGGCATCAGTACAATCGATTGACGAATTAATCTCCAAACTAAAAATATAAAATTATCAATAAAGTTGTTTCAAGTCACGTCAGTATACGTAATATTGAGAAGGACATGCCTTCTTCAAATATTCAAGGCCTTCAGGAAGTAGTTCTCCACGAAAAAAAGATATTTCTGGCTACTTTAACATCCCCTTTTTAACGCTAAGCTCTGTATGGCGTCAGTTACAGCCTACACTCTTAGCACAGTAACCTTTAGTTTATGTTATAGGTACACAAAAATGTGAAAATATGGTCCTTTACTAAAGGTTAAAGCACTTTAACCTTTATGAAGGAGTATATTTTCACATTTTTGTGTACCTATAAAGTAAACTAAAGGCTACCGTGCTAAGAGTGTAGGAATAAATCCAGGCATGGCCCACGGCCATCACGCTGCTACAAAAGAAAGAAAAGAAGAAGGAATATTGAGCCAGAACTTTCAATTCCTCCTCCAGGTAGGGATATATTAATACGTTGAGGTTCTTGATGACCACGGCTCACTCGCACAGCCATGAAACCGTGGCTAATGCGCTGTAAGGGTCCTTTTTAATAAGCACATTCTATGTACACATGCGCGGATGTCAGTGGCGAAACGTTCGCCATGTGTGTTAGTTGTCAGCGCACGACGAGATGCGTTGGTGACACCTGGCGTATTGTTGTCCTTATGTACACGACTGCAATGTCATGCCTACGCGTTGCTCTGCTGCTTGATTATTTGATTTATGAGGTTTTACGTCCCAAAGTCCCGATGTAAATCTGCTGTTCTTTAACTTGCACTGGCGTCACACAGTACACGGGCCTCAACATTTCGATCGTCTGCATCGAAAAGCAACCGCCGCGGTCGGGATTCGATCCCGCGACCTTCGGATCAGCAGCAGAGTGCCATAACCACTACTGCGGCGGGGCGTTGTTCTGCTGCCGCGGATAATTGGGGTGGCACGACCCTCCACAGTTTTGATTTCGGCAATCCCCACTTCATGGTGACGCTTTTTCCCATCATGGGAAAAGGTCTATCTCACTCAGGACATTACGATCGACGCCTGCCGTCTGTTGGATAGTGTCCCGCAACACACGTCGCGTAAAATGCGACACTTGCGTTATAGCTTATATTCGTTTGATTCGTTCACGCACGAAACCAGACCGCCGCGTATAAACAAGGATCGGGCACGCTATCTTTGAGTAATAATCGCATACGCGTGGCGAGCCCTCAACAGCCTTTAAGGGAACGTCATTTAGTACATATATATTTGGTAAAGCGAACGAACAAAAGGACAATATATCTGGTAATCCCCGGCGCATTATCGACTTAACTTTTTTTCCGTATACATTGACGAACTATATCTTTTCTGCGACTCTGGATCTCCGTAGCACACACGCATGCGCGACGAAGCTCTACCAGTGGCATGAAGACCACGCCAGTGTGGTCACGTGCCCCGTCTATCTATCGTTCAGCCGATGCTGTCAAGACTTACATGGGCCATACATATCCTTCTGCGAGCGTAAGCAATACGCGTTTCCGCAAGAAACAATACCAAGAAACGAGGCTCTCTCCGCGTGCAACCAACGGCAGAGGTCCCAGTTAACTCCTGGCATTCGATGCACAACGGTGGGAAACGCGCTTCCTTCCCCGGGTCGAGCAACAAAGCATTCGCGGTGAAGGTGTGTATCGCAGTAACGCAACAATTCGAAAGGAAGCTGGGTACCGAAGGTAGTTGGGGGAGGTAGAAGGGAAGGGGGGAAGAGGAGTACGTCGGGTCCAGCTATCGGGCGTGACAACTCACCATGACGTCACCGGAAATGGCGTTCGGAAGTTCGCAGAATGCGTCGATTCCGGGACACCTTCCGTAAGGACGAGGAAAAGGGGAAAAAAAAAGGAGGATAGTACAAGAAAGCCGGCCGTGATTGAGAGAGCGTTTGTGATCGCTGCAATGCTGCCGTCAACCCTTTCCGAATACTACAGAGAGAGAGAGAGAGAGAGAGAGAGAGAGAGAGAGAGAGAGAGAGGTCCCTACTGAGTACAAAGAGAAGAATTTGGGCGAGGAAAAATAGATGGAAAGGAGGAGGCAACGATGTTTTGTGGGAAGGCCAGAGAAATTCGAGCGCACACGTTTATACTGATGGAAGGCCCGTGCGGGAACGAAGCAAAGGGAATTTGCCTTTCGTAATTATTTTCTGTCTCACTTTTCGATAACGATAGGGAGTTCAGTGAAAGGAAGTCTTCGGGCGACCACATTGGGAAAAAGGAGGGAAGAGCGCTGACATCTGGCGCTGCGGAATCGGGATAAATAGACTGTACATACTTAGAGAGACGCGAACTGCGGATACACAGGCGCAATACGCTTGCGAAGGGAAAGAAAACGCCGATAGAGAGAGGAGACTGCTTGCTCCCTCCTTATTGTTAGGGAGATGAAAGGGAGAGATGGGGGAAATAGATTTGGCGAGGGGGAAAGCATATGCGGGTAAGGAATCAAAAAAGAGGCATCTGGAGGGAGAGATATAAAATAAAGAGAGGCGAGGGATGATTTTGACGCCCTCTCCTCCTCGCCATGGACCCCTCCTATGTTCCCTTTCCGGGTCACCAGCCGGGGGAGGAGGAAGAGAAGGCGAGAAGAGTGGGCGGAGCAATTCGACGCGGAGGCTCCGCCCCTCGCGCTCGATGTCCCGGTAAGCAGAGAATTGGGGCGGAGGATGCTTCCTTTCTGAAGCCAGATGAGCGCGCAGGAATGAGAGGCAGCGCCCGAGATCGGTGCTTCGCAATAGTTTTGCCATTTTCCCCGTATCCCGAGATCGAGGAATCGCGCGCAGAACAGTCTAGGGATGCGGCGAAAGCGATCCATTTCGGCGACGTAGGGATAACTTCATTTGGACACGAAAGCCGGATATATACCTTTCTCCAGGAGAATGCGTCAACTTTAAGAAAACTTCGATTCTCTTGCTATGCGATTACTCCTTTTTTTGTCAGGCTGGTGTGTGTTACTAAGAATTTTCGGATCGGCTATGTTTTCAGACCGATTCAGCACTCTCAAGTAATGGCTGGAGAAAAAGCAAAACATTGACATTGTTTTCAGATTTCGAATTGGCGTATGGTACCCTACCGTTGCGTTTTCCGGGATTCCTCTTTGTGTAGTTTCTTTTTACAGTGTTTCTCTCTTGCTTCTACCACATATCTGTAGATAGGGTTACTGATAGCCATTAGCCTTTCTGACCATCAGCAGACTTCTGGTCAAAGCGCCTGGTAGTTTACTATCAGCGAAGCTGCTTCGGCTAACCGTAATCCGTGAGGCAACACGTAATACCACGTGACATAGCGTTACGTGATTTTGGCGGAAACCTCTCACGTGACAATACGTTACGTATTGTTGGCGGAAACATTTCGCATGACATATCGTTACAGGATTTTCGCGGAAACAAGTCACGTGACATTGCATTACGTGGTTTGGTAAAGGACATGTGACGTTTCGTTACGTCACTTTGGTGAGAACATGTCACGTGACAGACTTTTCGTTACGTAATTTTGACGAAAACACGTCAGGTGACCTTGCGTTACGTAATTTTGGGTGATAAAGAGACATGTTCCCACCAAGGACACGTCACAAAATGCCACGTGACGTTTCTGCCAAAATCACTTACCGCAATGTGACGTCACGTGTTCCCGCCAAAATCACGTAATGCAGTGTCACGTGACATGTTCCAGCTAAAGCTGTCACATGATTATCAAGTCACCTGTTTCAGTAAACCATCGGC
The DNA here is from genome assembly GCA_013339685.2 of Hyalomma asiaticum. Taxonomy (NCBI): domain Eukaryota; kingdom Metazoa; phylum Arthropoda; class Arachnida; order Ixodida; family Ixodidae; genus Hyalomma; species Hyalomma asiaticum. Next base: position 36,171,411 of record CM023487.1, on the reverse strand, counting down.
CAGATTTTCTGTTATCGGGCATCGCGCGGACTAGCTGAAGCTGAGTACTCTTTAGCGTTGCACAAATTCGAACAATTAAAATGATTCAAGAGCATCTCTCATGATTTTTAGTGGTGCACACTTCGTGCACAGCGTTTCTTCATTCTCACTACCACGCGCAGGTTAATATACTACAATGCGTAATTATTCCAGCAGAGAAACTTACACAAAACGTATAAAAATTTAATCGACACCCTTGTAGAGTCAGTGCAAGCGTACGCTGCTTAGAGCAAAATCTTCGACGCCCGTGTAGATATTTCCTGCTCGCATCCATCACTTCTGACGCACTCACTGACGGCACACACCGATAGTTTGATATCCGGCGGCGTTCGAATCAAAGATAAGACAGGGATTGCGGTTTTCTCTTATCTAGGACTCCTTCAATCTCACGAGTGCAAACAATGAAATCTAGAGTGCAATCTCGCGTCCAGCGGTTGGCACGCCGCCCATGCTGCCAGTCGCATGTCTCCTATCGCTTTTATATCGACCACGTGCGGTCTGTTCGGCAACTCGATCGCAAAGTGACAGGAGAATGTGTCTTCGTGGAGCTCTTTGGTTCTGATATAGATTGGTTGATTTGTGAGGTTTAACGTCTCAGAACTAGTTGTGATTATGAGAGACGCCGTAGTGGAGGTCTCCGGAAATTTCGACCACGTGGGGCTCTCTAATACGTTAAACTCAAACCTCGACATTATATAAATGAAGGCATATGAATTAGAGAGCAAAGCTACACCGTTTCCACGCAAAACTTGGGAGAGATCACGAGATTGCTGCAAGTGTTCATTTACAGAGAAACGAGGGCCGCTGGAACCCTGGTTAATGGAAACAATAACGTAATCTCACAATAAATGACGCGGTGTGACAATAACATAATCTCACAATAAACTGCGCGGTGTGACTTGCGATAAAGGAATATTGGATGCTGCGCTGTTTATATATACGTGCCTGCAGTGCTCTCTCATCTACAGTATACCATTTCCGGGGATAATAATCACGTATCCGTGAGTATCCGATTATTGCATCACAAGATTATGCATATAAACGAACAGATGAGAAACGTAATGACACCTCCCACATAAATTGTCGGAGCGCAGATGCAATAGTCAGGTACCTATACAGGCAGTTCGGAAAGAGAACGACCGTCAATATGACACGTCAACTGTGTCAGTGCGCGGCCCTCTATTTCTTTCAGCATACACATGAAATGCCTATACATGCCGTTGTTGTATGCATGTCTTTCCTTCTGGATACCTTCGCACGACGTTGGTGACTGAATATTTTTGTTTCCTCTGTGTCACTTAACACTTACAGTTATGAGCGATGAATGGAGATCACGATTAAGGAGCCTGCACTCTCATTTGCCCACTCTTGAAAAATTTATACACAGGATATAGAAACTACATGCACATAATTGCGCGCTACCAAGTCAAAAGTAAGTCGATGTCATGCGGAATACATGAGCAACAAAGATTTTATATATATATACTTATACACCATGCAGTCGTAAATTGCACATGGGCCAACACAGTTCATTTCGAGCACCGCAAGGTCCTGAATTGGAGTTGTACAGAAGAGCACGGGTTCGATTGCTCGAATCAATCAGTGATCAATCGCTAATCACGTATAATTAATTTTGGCAGTCATTAATTCTACTTTGTCTAGCTGAGAACATTCCCTAAGTGACACATCTTTGACGATTGTTTCTACCGTTCGTGTGAAGCCAAGCTCTCTCGAAAAACCTTCCAACCACGATCTGATTATGAGAGACACCGCTAGTGGAGTGCTCCGGAAATTTCGAACGGGTTCTTCCAACGTGCACTGACATTACTCCTGAACGGGCTTTCGCCTTATAAAGTATAATCTGCTATAATATATACACATGCTACGTCAATTTACAAAGCAGGGAGTTACTTAATTTTCTTTTAGGGGCGAAGCTCCTTAAGGCGTGGGTCGTTCGTCCCTTGTAGTCGTAACCACCTCGTTCTAGGATTGCGCTCGATAGCTCGCGCGCCGGGAGGCTCGCGCTCGCCCTCGGCGCGTTCCTCCCGGCGCGCGAGCTCTCTCACTCTTCCATCTGCTGTCTTGTGTGAGAGAGACAGAAAGAGAGAGAGAGAGAGAGAGCGAAAGACTGTCCGTTTCTAACGATGATGATGGGTTTGTGCTAGCGCGTTACGGCGCGTGTAAGAAGCTGGTGTAAGACGCTGTGGCCTCTCCGCCTTATACTCTTTCAGCAGTCATGTGATGGCGTCGGCAAACGCGGTGCGCGTTCCGGCCTGTGTAAGGCGCTGCGTAAGACGCTGTGGCCTCTCCCCCCTTACTAGAGTGTACTGCATGTTTCTAACACGTTTGTGCTAGCGTCCCCTTAAACGCGAGATCCCAGCGTTCGAATAGAGTTGTTGTTTTGTGGGGTTTAACGTCCCAAAACCAGCTCTGATTATGAGAGACGCCGTAGTGGAGGTCTCCGGAAATTTCGACCACCTGGGGTTCTTTAACGTGCACTGACATCGCACAGCACACGGGCCTCATCATTTCGCCTCCATCGAAATGCAGCCGCCGCGGCCGGGATTCGATCCCGCGACCTTCGGATCTGCAGCCGAGTACCGTAGCCACTAGACCACCGTGGCGGGGGTTCGAATAGAGTGTTTCTCACGTCTTTACATGATGATCGACTGGGCGAATTACACGGAAGATTAACGGTTTACCGGTGATTCACTCCGGAGCTTCGCCCACTCATCATCATTCACCCCGTGGATATGCTGTGAATTTTTTTTAAAATCATGTCGCACCTAATCACATTGTTTTCCGCTGACTACTAACTCATTTCGAAGGGTTGAGCATGTTTCAGCTTCTTATTGTGCTACCGAAATCATGACTGTGGCAAAATTTTTGTTGCGGTAATTAACAAGAGCAAAATGTTACACTGACGTATGCTTTCGTCACGAAATAGTATAATATGCTGCTCTCATTGCCCTGCTTCGTACAGAATTTTTTCAAGTGTTACACAAATGAAGGTCATCAAATTGGACCAATTAACAACTCCACCGCCACGTTTTTCTTAAACGCATTACACATTCCTTTAAGAACACGAACATGTATGCAGAACTCATGTACACACAATCGCATTTGGTTTAAAATTACATTTGAGCGCTGTGCTTGGCTGCGCGTTGTATAGCACTTAATCGAAACGTTCCCTTCGGAACGTCTTCGAGCTATTTGATAACCTTAGCCGCTGCAGCCGGCTACCGGCTTTTTTTTATTTATCATTTTCTCTCGCCCGAGGATATATGCGATAAGGAAGGGAGCCGCCCGTTCCACCGTGTGATATCAGGTTGCCGTTTTCTTTCTCGGAAATTCTGGTGCACCGCTGCGCGGTGTATGCCCTATGCGACTGATGAATTTGCCGCCACAATACAGTGATTGATCTTGCGTAATGGAGACGCCGTATATCACATCTTATGCATCCGCTTTTTCTTTTGTTTTTGTTATCGGCCCACGTGCCGTCCTGCAGTAGACGATATCTGGGAAGGTCGCGCATGCGCGTTGATTCGCTCCGCGGGCGGCACGGTTATTTCGATCAATTAAATCAAGGAAAGTTTCTGTAGAAAAAAATGGGAGATAGATAGATAGATCGAATCCCGGCTGCAGCGGCTGCATTTCGATGGAGGCGAAATGTTGAGGCCCGTGTACTGTGCGATGTCAGTGCACGTTAAAGAACCACCCGGGTCGTCGAAATTTCCAGAGACCTCCACTACACCGTCTCTCATAATCGGAGCTGGTTTTGGGACATTAAACACCGCAAATCAGATCAATCGCTTTGCAACGGAGAAAGTGGGCGCGCAACCACACGTCTCGCGAGTTGCTGAGCATCGCCGCGCGTCATCTCGCAACAACATGGCGGCAGGCAAAGCGTCCGTTTCGTTTGTAATTGGCGCCAGTTAATTGCTCTTCGCATCGATGGTAACGAGCAAACTTGAAATGTGGGCCTTCGCTTAATCTCATGTACTAAACGGGACAAAGTGTGGACGATGTTTTGGGGTCGTTATTATATGTTGTCCCTGTGTGCCGTTCGCGCTGTAAAACTTAGGAAAACAAATTTCTGGGCGTTCATACTTTTCTAACCGCGAAAAGGCAACGAGTGTCTGAGCACGTGCATAACTATTGCAAAATGTTCCGTTTCTAACGGAATATTGTGTCGCAAGTCACCTGTTTTCTTGAAAGTCGTAATGCCGCATGAAGCCAGAAGAACTAAAACGGGGCTAATCCATATACTGCCCATCATTCCGCTGGTGGCTGAACCGCTTTTTTTTTTTAGGGGCGAAGCTCCTTAAGGCGGCACCCGTTCGTCCCTCGTCGTAGTCGTAGTGCGTAACCAGTCTTACGCTTTGACCTCCAAGGTGGTGCCGGTGGGAGATTTCTCCTGTGCGTTGTTGAACAATAAAAAATTCGCAGCGTGCGCGTTAACTAAAAGCCGAATTCTTCTGTCTCTCATTCCCCATTCGCAGCCATTGGCATGTTCCAGTAGGAAACGTTAGTAGAACTAGCAGTGTAAGTGCTAGCTAAAAGCCGACTTCTTCTGTCTCTCATTCCCATTAGCAGCCATTGTTTACCTCCAAGGTAGTGCCTGGTGGGATTTCTCCTGTGCCCCGGCACTGCCCCGGCAAACGCGAGAGACAACGTTAGCGCAGGCAGCGTCTCCTAGCGAGTTTCTTGATTGAGAAATGCCGACTGCTCGCGTTGGAGAAGCGTTCAAAGGCAAAACCCATCTGTAACCAGTGCAAGAACCACTTAGCTTACATTTCACCGACCACAAAGCGGTCATAATGAAAGGACAACGGAAACCAGCAATAAAAGTTTGATAAAACATTTAATCAATCGTTTCACGTCAATTTTATCGGGCGAATTAACGGAAGAAATTTCACGGTTTAACCGATGATTACTTCCAGGAGCTTCGCCCAATCTCATCATCATTCACCTCGCGGATCTGCCGTCAATTTTTTTTTGTTAAAGGGAAACTCCGGCGGTTTTTTCACGATATTCTTATATCGCGTTTTTCCAATGGCACTGATAGTCTTGTATAGCAGGCAATGCGACTCAATTCGCCCAGAAACTAACCGATAATTTTACAGATCCGAATGAATGATGTGTCTAAACCAAAACGGAAATGGTTAGAGGGTTTGTGCAGCACATGCGATGACGTCACCACCTCCCCGCCATCAGAAATATAAAGCTGGTGCTCGAAAAAAAAAAATGAAAGCGCCGATGTCATCCGACGGTACATTGAGTTGTGCCAGCTTTTCTGATATTGACAGTGACGGTTTGAATGCTGAAGTATCAACGTTTTGCTCTTGACCGCCCGCCTGCCCGGGTAGACAGGGTTGAAGTTAATGACATCAAAAACACAAGGTGGCCCACGTGGGTATCTGCTAAAAAAATTTAAAATTCATTTTAGGAAAACTAAATCATTTGAAACTGCCTGGCTCGGCATATATTATAGTACGGAGGTGAACATATATTGAAAATTTCATTGAGATCCTTGGACACTGAAAAATCGCAGGAGTTGGCCTTTAAGCTCCCATGTAGAGCCACACTTTCCGCTAGTACTTTTTGTAGGAAAGCCTGCTGTTGCAACACTACGCAGCTGACACGCGAAAAATGTGGGTTAAGTCCGGGCCACGGTGGTTGCGTTTTTGATAGACGCATAAATACTAGTGTCGCGAGTACTCTGTGTTATCAGTTCACATTACAGTATTGCAGGTGGCCAAGATTGCGGGAGCTTGACACTACAGCAGGCCTCGTAACCATATATCATAGTTTTGCCACGTAAAACGGCAAGAGTTATTAAAATGTGGATTGATGGTATTTATTGTGGACAACGATGGGGTGATATTAGTGTAGGGCCAACTACTAGCCCTACACTAATTCACAGCTGTTAAGCTGGCAAGTTCACAGATGGCAAGTTCACAGCTGTTAAGCTGTGAACTTGCTATCTATCCAGATTTTTGTTTTCTTTAGGCAGCACAATAATTCAGGCGTGTAACACATTACTCCGGATTCAAATATGACTTTATCGATGACACCACCCAGGAGAGCTCATATCCTCCTTTGGTCCATGCATCCTTCCTCGCGGCAGCGAGGAAACGATTGTGCACGTCCTCTGCGATTGCCCTATAGGTACTGCTCCCAGCGACAGTCTCTCGCCGCAGAATTGTCACGCCTTGATGGACGACCGCTGTTTGAGCAAACCATATTGGAATGCCGGAACGATAGTGTCTCGCAGTAGAAAGCCACGAAGGCTGTGCGCAAGTTTTTGCGCGCAACGGGCCTCGTGAACCGTCTCTGACGCTGCCGTGTTTGTGTGCGCGATTCGACCTCTCTCTTTCTCCGTTTATTCTTTTCTTCCATCCCTTTCCGTCTGCCTTTACCCCTTCCCCAGCAAACCGGATATTTCTCCTTCCGGTTAACCTCCCTGCCTTCCGCCCATCATCTCTCTCTCTCTCTCTCTCGCATCCTTCCTATGTTCCTTGTAGTTGCTTGGCTCTGGAGCTACACTGCTCCTCAACTTAACGCTAATTCCATTTCTCTCACATATATCGTTGCATCGACGCTCATATTGTCTTTCTTTCCATGGTCCTGCGTGCAGCCCTGGGATCGATGGGAGGTGGAGGCATGGATCCCCTACAGGGTCAGCTCCCCGTGGGCTCGGACCCGTCTCCCCTACTCTCGGAGGCCGGAGATTTGGGCGAGCCTCCGGCACTCGCGGCCTCACCACACCAGGAGTCGCCAGCGTTGCCCACTGGTAGCACGCCCCTCGTGACGCCTTCTTCAGCGTCACCGGGATCTTTGAGACCTCTTTTGGGTGAGTCCAGTCGTGACGCGATATGCGGATTGAATGAAAGGGCTTCTCACAGAGTTTTTGAAAGATCAAAGAAAGCAAAACAAACGTGAACACAAACATCTATTCCACTTGCGTTTAAACGGCGAACTTGACCCTTACTCCAATTAAGATGAAGCGAGCGATGGGGAAAAGGAATGGGAATTTCTAAATTATTTACTGCAATGCATTCTGCTGGTGTTGCGCGTGCAAAATGCGGGGTGTCTCAGGACATCGCGAAATATACGTATCTTTAAGCCCTACAGCGTATCCGACAACATATTTAGCTGAATGTTTATACTGGGAGGAAGTTAGAAGCTTTATTTACCATGACCTGCTGTAAACGAAGTTTGACAGTAAAGCTGCGATGGCATATACTACCGAGATTTATGTGCACAGCCAATTAAGGAGTACCTTGGTCCACCTTGACCGTCGCTGATTCTCGTCTCTCATTTGCTTTGTAGAAATGTTAGTCCCCATTAAAGCCTATCATTATTCAGTATCCTGGGTAGATAATTTTGTTTAAGAACCTCTAATGAACGGAACATAAATGCTAGTTCTACATAGCGACCGATTTGCGACAACCCACATTCGAAGCTCCTTACTTGGGTCACTCAGAGCCGTATATTCCCTTCGGGAGAGTTTGGCGGTTTCTTGATCTCGCCGCCAGTCTGGCAACTGCCGCGCCGGAGTCTGGCAACACAACCCTCCCGCCTCGCCAACGCCATTTTGTGTCTAGGTGTCTCGCGGTGTTGGTGTGCGATATTTGGTTCTGTCCGTGTGAAGTTGCCGTCGGCTGAAACATGCTTATTCAGAGGCTAGAACACACCAGTTTTGAATTTTGCATGATTGCATTTCTGCATGCTCACAAGTACGGTCCATTCTATTTCTGTTGATTTCTAGCCACCAAATAGCATGTCCCTTCACCTTTTTTTTTTTTTTTTGGCTTGTAATTCCACTCCTTCAAGCCCTTTGTCGAAAAGTCCCTCAAGATGTATATTATATGAGCAAACAAAGGAACATCTGGTTCTGAGATTTTCATGAGGCATGAGTTAATAAAAATGGGCGTGCGATAGGAACACATAATCTAGTGAAATCCTCATAAAAATGAGCTCAAAATTACGTCACCTACCCGCAATATAAGCGTAACGTGCCACAACAAACTCTTACTAGCCCAGTGTACATAAGGCAGCTTCACTGATTAGCATTTTTGTTCGCGTGATTTTGGTACCATGTTTCTAAACGATAATCTCCTTTGCCAGTGCCCTTCACTGAACCTGCAGCAAGTTTAATATAATCGAATCAAGTGAGAAACTTGCGGATCCGTTCTCAAACACCGTTTAAGTGACAACTGTCTTATCGCTATTTTAAATCAAATCTGCAAAAAGTTGTGGTGCTGACGTCCGCCGAAGTGAATGCGTTATATTTTTGTCAGCAACGCCAGTTAAATGCAGTTCTACCTTTCACGCTTCCTAAGCTCGGCTTCTGTAAACACACCTTTCCGTGATCACATTACATGCACACGTTATTTGCGGTTATTTGTTTACTGTAAAAGCTCACCAGCGATGCATCGCTAACGCTCGCCAAGGCGAGCGCCGGGCGCCTTGGCACAAAATGGCGGATTTCGCGGCCGCTAAACTTGGCTGGCTGTTGGCCCCGCCCATCCGCCAAACTCTCCCGAAGGGAATATACGGCTCTGGGGTCACTGCGACAACCAGTCAACTGAAAATATAACGCTTTCAACGGCGAAGGCATAAGACTCCCAGCGACACCTGCAAAGTGTTCCGTCACCATCGTACACACTTCCGTATCAGATCTACACCTTTCTCAGCTGCTGTACTCTCATGGCGTTACGCAGGACCGGAAAGCCCGAATGACTCGGAGTCGTCAAAGCCTTCAGTGGACCTCGCGGTGGACGATTCAAACAGCGAGGAGGATGACGGCTCTGACCTCAAGGGCGACGACCTAGGGCCGGGCGGCTCCCAGAACCGCGACGGTGGCGGCTCCTCTGGACCCGGCTCGCAGCAGCAACCCCAGAAGAAACGGAAACGCCGTGTGCTGTTTTCCAAAGCGCAGACTTACGAGCTCGAGAGGCGTTTCCGGCAGCAGAGGTGGGTGTTGTCATAAGTGAATTGAAAAATATTGAAAGGACAAAGCGAGACAGTTGAACAGAACATAAACGAAATGATGAATTGGAACGCTCGAGACATGTGAAAAACTGCAGAAGGGTGATAACCAACTATGTACTATTGTGGAAAGTTTGTAATGGCAAAATATATAAACATGTCAGATACCGATATCCTCAGCATATTATTAAGGGAATTCGTGCAGGCGCCATAACTTGGCTTGTTACGTTTTAAATACATATTGTAGGTCTATTGTGGTAAGAAGGAAGGAAGGGGAGAACAGAAAGGCAGGGATGTTAACCAGAAAGGCGTCCGGTTGGCTACCCTACACTGGGGGGATGGGAAGGGGGAATAGAAAGATGGGAGAGAGAGAAAGAAGGGGAATAATGAAAAAGATGTTGTAGGACAAGTCCAACTGTCAAAGGCGTTCGCGCAAGCCAGTCATCTTCAAAAAGCGCAAAAGTGCTTTTAGTGCCTTGTGGGCCGACGAGCGATGAGGGCGGTGTTCGAGTATCATCTGTAAGGAAAGTGACCGATCGTCAAGGTGGCGTAGCGTCTCAGCAAGGGTTTTCCTTTCCTCGTCGAATCGTTGTGGTAAGAATGTATTAATAAAAACAAGACATCTGATTGTCAGCGCGTCTTTTAGCCATCGTTTAGTTTGACATCTTGCTCTTATGCTACTGTTTGCCCTTAAGTAAGCGTTGAGTAATAGGTCACACCTGCGTGGCCAAGAAGCCCCATCCAGATTATATGAAACATGTCTTTCCTCACTGGTTTTTTTAATGGGATCATTGTGGCATATGTCCGCAGGCAACGGTGTAGTGAGGACAGGCTGCTATACCCTCTAGCTTGGAACCTACAAACTGGGTGAGGTTCATGTTATAGGGGAGAATTCGTACTATTACCGACACTCCTCTTTAACGTCGCTGTGCACGTCGGCACCTTTCATTGATGCTATACTCCACGTTCCCACTGTGAGTTCGAAGTTAGCGCCGCTGTTCAAGTATTCTTTGCTCTCCGCATAGTTGCATTAATTATACCGTCATGCTTGTTTAAAGGGTCTTGTGACAATGCCAGATGGTCTCGGCTGCGTCTGACGACCAACGCGTCTTTTCATGTGGTCCCGCCAGGTACCTGTCCGCTCCCGAGCGTGAGCACCTGGCCTCCATCATCCGGCTGACGCCGACGCAGGTGAAGATTTGGTTCCAGAACCACCGCTACAAGACGAAGCGCGCCCGGCAGGAGAAGGGCCTGGACGGGTCGGCCGGCGCCGGCAACCCGCTACCGTCGCCTCGTCGGGTCGCGGTGCCCGTCCTGGTGCGGGACGGAAAGCCCTGCCAGCCCGGGTCGCTCAAGGGGGCCGACGGCTCTTCGTCCGTGCTGCAACCACCTCAACCGGGGGGACCCGTACCGTTTCCTGCAGACCTGGGCGCTGCGGCAGTGGCCACGTGCATGGCGTCCTTCGCAGGAAGCGTGATGCCCACCTACTCCCATCCCATGATAGCGCCTCAGACGAGGTGGTGGTGAAACGGCCACAAACGACGTGTTCCCGGCGGGAATGATCCGCCGCGTGTAGGACTTACCCGTGCGACAACGGACTTCAACAGTGATGTCCGCAAAGTGCGCATGTTCAGAAGACTTAAACGAAATGCTTTGCTGGGCGAGTTGGTTCATAGTGTTAAGTACGTGTGAGCGCTAAAGAAATGGGACACAAGAAGACATTTCTGAACGAGTGCAGGGGACTCTTGTGACAGAGCTTCTAGCTGCTATAACCACAGCGTGTCATCGTGCTTAATATCCCTGCGACGCGGCGGCAACAGACCAGAGAGGCTGAGTGGTGGTTGTCATGGTGCGGAATGGAAGGTCCTGCCATTCCGCACCTACCACCTCGACGTTTTGTCGTTACCGTCCGGGACTCTGGTGGCTAGGGAGAAGTAGTGGTCGGCTCCACGGTTCCTCATATCCTGGAAGCCGACGACGTGTGTTGAATCGGAAATTCTGACACATCTTAGGGTGACTAAGGGACCCTGTGTTCAGGGGTGACATTCGGAGCTAAATGTTGTCGCTGGACATAGTCATGAAGGGTGGTGGCTGGTCCTCTTGAAATTGATGCTGCAGCAGACCTAGAATGTAGTAGTTTGATTGTGGCAGCGTTGCCACTCTAGGTTCACGAAAATATTAGTTTGTGCGCACCTGGCCCCAAAGAAGCCACCCAATAATGATTTTTGCGGCGGTGCGCACGGAATGAGTGCAAAGCCCGCAAGCCACAGAGACGCTTTTCGCGAACTCCAGCATAGGTGTTTCGACGGGCGCGTTGGTGAGCGTATTCGCGGCATAGATGTAATCATGTAAAACGAACGAAGCAGAAAAGTGCGCGCAGCGCGGAAGTTGTCAGTGTTCACGCGGTGTGCAAATCATGTCGACAGGAGAAGCCTGTATGCTATCTGTTGGTCCAGGGCTGATGCTTCTGCACTGTGATTGGTGCCATCTCAAACTGTTTATCTGTCACGTACGTGAGCATGTAAGCCTTCTGTAGTACTACTTCTGAAGGCCCGATAGCGTGCGACCTGCGTTAAGCTGATCAATGTAGCAAGTTGGACGAGTTGGTACACTGTCATGGTGAAACAGCGCGCACAGACGAGGACCGAAGACAATGAATAGACGACACGAGCGCTGACCGACAACTGAAATTTTATTGAAAAGATAGCATACATATTGTGCCACCGACGTCGCCGACTTCCTGCTACGCGATATCATATTAGTGCATGGTGCCCCCCGACAGCTCCTCACCGATCGCGGTCGCACTTTTCTTTCTCAAGTCATCGCCGACATCCTCCGTTCCTCCGCCGACATCCTCCGACATTCTCCGTAACAATATATAAAGGGGAACAACACGTGAACCATAATGGGCGTGTCATGTCAGACAAAGCGGATAAGCTGATCGGAAGACAGACCGCCAGGGAAAGCCGCATGGGCCACGTGTACCGAAATTAGAGCAATCCAAAGACGGGCTATCGTGCTTTATGAACGTAGCGATGACGCCTGAGCATCTCGCCGGGGCCTGCTCGCCATGACGCCGTAATGGGCTGTGTGGTTCCTGGGGTAACCTGTGTTATTGTAAGGCCCGTGAGAGGTAGCTTGATCGACGCATGGCAAGCATTTTTGTTTGGAGGTTCTATAAGATGGATGTTCCAACGCGCGATATTCGTGCGTTCCAGGAAGTGACAATTAGTGTTTTTGATAAGCATCACTACCATCTTTCTTTTTTTTTTTTGCTTAACAAGTGTAGCGTCACTGTCGTTGTGTAAGATATCGAGTTGCATCCTTCTTTCACGGCTGGCGGAGTGCATGACGCAGCGTATGTTTCATAATTGGACGCAAATCGGCGCCCGCTTCAGATTCCACCTGGAAGGTCTGTAGTTCTTGTGCAGGAATAACGTTGGACGTAAACAGCGCACGCATTAGTAGGAGACCGATATGATATTCGGGAAGGCGACATATACGTGTCAGCGCATCGCGCTTGTATAGAGGTAAGCCATGCCTGAAGATCTCGCAGGTCGTTGGTGCGTTCCAGACCATGTCCACTAGCTATATCGATTTTCGTCCTTATAAAATAGTTCCCTGGTAAAGACAGCTGTTGACGACCGGGAGTGTGAAAAAAAAAGAAGGAAATATGGAGGTTGATGCAGAAATTTTCATTTCGTAGTATTTGGCTCAATGCTTCTTCGTGATGATGACGAGTGAAGATTCCGAAAACGCATCTCCTCCTCCTCAGCAACAACAACAACAACAACAACAACAACAACAACAACAACAACAACAACAACAACTTCCGGAGTGCTCTTAGAAGTCCAATTATAATTTAAATAAAATTTTAATGCCTTCTGTTTTACGATAATTCGTGTGTTTGTGCAATATACACGGCAGCCTATTTAGCCGATATCACTTCAGCGCAACTGCAAAGCTAGGTGGTTTTCGGTGGCACTAATTACAGGACGAAAGAAGACACACAAGGTGACACAGTGTCGTGCGTCCTTGAGTGCCTTCCTTTGCCCTGTTACCAATACGAATGAAAAACACGAGTTCGCACATTACCCGCTATGGTAGCTTAGCGGCTACAGCGTGTTGGTTGGCGAAGATCGAGGTAGCGGAATCGAACACCGTCGCCAGGGGCGGGGGGGTCACTTTAATGGCAAATAAACGCCCGTGTAGTTAGATTCAGGGATACGTTAACAAGCCCCAAGTGGTCAAAATTTCCCCGGAGCACTCCACTGCGCGGCTTCGTCGATTATTAGATCGAACATTGAGGAGAAAACGAACTTCGGGGGGCTGTTTGTACCACTATGATGAGGCAAACGCATTTCTTCGCATGTAGGGCAGAGCTGTCCATCTGTTCTGTTGTACCATCAAGACCTGATGGTACGACAGAAAAACATCCTGACAGGTGTAGGACAGGTGCAGGTGATCAGTACATGGTGTGGAACTAGCTTACTTCATGGTAAAGACGTTGGAACGCGCCGTTGCTGTAGACATAGCTACGTGTTTTTGTTGACGCAGAGCACCGCGTGAGGGCACACCTTTGTACAGAATAAACATATCCATCGATGTCCCTGTTAGAAATGGTGCTTACATGTCACACTCCAATAGCTTCTAGACCCTTTAGGACGGACGTATTCTGTTCAGAAGGTTCCTAGGGGCTTTGCTAGCACCAAGAGGTGTAACTTCACTGTGGCAGCTTATATACACCAATGTTTTATCCCATTAAGAAGGACCATCCAAATTTGATGTGCGAGGCTCCTCTTACTCCAATGACTCCGTTCCAGAGACATGTGCTTGTGACTCCGCAAGTCTGTGACGTAGACTTTAGGTCATGTTGGCATTATACCAAAGACAAGACTCTCTGGGGCGCTATGAATGGGAAAGTGCCTTAGTCTCTGCGTACCGAGTTTAGCGGCAACTAAAAAAAAATGTTTGTTCCGGGCCAAACATAACTGGCAAGACTGTGTACGTTTCCATGTATGTGTGTGGTATGTAGTAGATGGCTGCGGGCATTTAGACCACTGGCACGGGTGATCGTGCGCGGTAATGCGTCAGCGTTTAACGCAGCCTCGATTGCGTACGACAGTGTAGAAAGTGCGCAAACACACGCCCATACAAACGTTGTTTCGTAGACGTCCAATTCACACCCCAGTTTTTGTAGTAGAATTAGTATTCCTCCTTCCATCTCTGCCACTTTTTTTCATGTTTCATGCTCTTTTTTTCACTGTGATGGGCCTACGGTACCTTTGTCTCTCTAGCGAAAAAAAAAGATAGAATTATCATATCCTCGTATGGTAATATTCTTTCTGCATTTCACATAACTGCGCGTCTGCCTTCCGTGCTGGAATGCAACGGTGAATGAATTGAATTGCGTTCAACTTTTTTTCAAACTACTGAGCGACTTGTCAAAGAAATTCTCACACTTCGAATGGGAAAGAGCTGTGACCAGTTGAGTTTCATTTCTTTATTGGTGAGTTTCGTTATGCGATGAAACGACACCGTAGCATCTTCGTTCCACAGTAACACTAAAAACACCGCAGGAGCTCACCTTCATAACATAGTTCTTTAACTGATGGCCTGTGCAGGACGCAAGAGATTTTCCTCTCAGAGTGTGCACCTAATCATACTTCAAACACTCGGAACTGATGAAGGTAGCTTGTTGGTTGAGATGGCACGCGGCTGCTAGACAGGGTAAAGCAGCAAACAGGAAGGAACTCTGAAGACACCGTGAGGCAGTCAACATGACCTGACACAGCAAGAGTGCTGAGCTGCTAACTGAACGTTGTAGAAACGGCGACGTCAAAGGCTACAGGGCGCATGCGTAACAGCCCTGCTAGTATACATTTCAATGCAACACATCCCGTCTATTCTGGCTTGATGGCGCACCTACCAGAAGCCCTTCGTGTGTCTGGAGCTGTTACCTACGTGATAGCTTATGAAGGCGAAAGCCTTACGTCTTTTATGCGAAGGTGACTGTGTAGGAACACTGGTAAGAAAATGTTACACAAAATTTTGTGCAAGAAATCTTAAGCTCGCGTCTCGTTCACTTGGTACACACCGAAATTGGCGCGGAAGGTTGCGTACGAATCCACGACTAACATGATCCATAGTCCGTGACATCACTAACTACACTTCATTGTCGTTTGTGTCCTGATTAACGATAACAAAATCACGTGTGGATCGTACACGCATTGGGTATGAGGTTATGGGCCCCACATGACTAATTGAACGTTAGGTCCTACTGCTTATACCAAATCGCATTCACGTGATGTTCGAATTCCAAAGGTTAAGGGTCCGATCGACTTCCAAAGGTCCTGCTTTTCGCGTTTACATCGCATGCGATGGCCGAGGGCTCATGGATTTCTCTTGGTTGATTCCTGCTTGGTGAAGCACCCTTTAAAATTTACAGCTGTCTTTATTTCTAGTAAACACTCGAGACCACTGCTTTGCTGATGGATTCCTCTAACAAGCGTCACAGTGATGTATTTCAGTGTGTGCTGAGTGAACATGTATAACGACGAAAAAAATAAACATCATATGGCATCCAATATGAAAGAGCAGCGTGTCAAATAATATGATCAAAATGTGAATGCGAGTGAGCCGAAGAGTATCACTGCGATTTGCGATCATCTTAAAAATCTTAACGTTTAAAAAAAAAAAATGCGCTTTCAGATCTTTGGAGACTAGAAATCCATCAATATAGATAAATCTGCTTATTATCGAGACATTTGACAGGCGTCGTCCAGGACCATGTCTTCATTGGACTTCACACTTCGCAGTCGCTACGGTCTAAGATAACTTCTAAATGATTTGAATTTTTAAGTACATCTACAGGAGGCAAACCAGTTCAGTTCATACGGACAATGAACAAGTTCACGCTTGCTGCTGTATTGCATTTAAACGTTGTTCAGTTCGCGTTCTGTAGCGTGAAAACACAGTGATAGATTGAATATTTACCGCAGAACAATACTAAAAAAACACAACTTTTGCCCCAGCATTTACATTGAAGAGCACTGGAGCAGATGTAACGTGCAGCGAGTTTGCAGGTTTTGAAAAAGTTTTAAAGAGTTCTTTTTGAAAATGTCGCGATTCGCAAATTCAGCTAACTGGGTGACTTTACCCAGTATTCAAGGACATGACATCCGATTTTTCCTCCCTGCTTCAGGGGTTCTTTTTTTCATGTCTTTTTAAAGCCAGGTTCCTTTTTCTATACTGTCCATTACTCGTTCCTTCTATCGTTGTGCTTTCATTTGTCTCATCCACATGATTCATCTAGTCCGAGTGTTAAAATATTCATGTACATTTCGCATATTGCAGAATATTTTCCTTCTTTTTTTTCGTTTTTGTTTTGCGTAGATGTTTGTAGAAGATGTGGAAACGGACACATTCTGTACCTGTTTTTACGCTTTGTGTTGTTCACGACGAACATGCTTTCATGTGAGGAGTACGTGAAACTGCCGTTATAAGATCATCCTCGATGTTATAGGTCATTACTTATGTACTGGCAGTAAGCCAAAAAGTGCTTCGATAGCATTGAAGAAAAATATTTGTTGCAGAATCGCTTTCTTTCTATAGTTTGCTGACGGCTCTGTGTTGGCATATGTACATAAAATAAAGAGAATGTCTAATTAAAACCTACCAACTGTTGTCATTGGCTGCGTATTGTTTCTCTCTGCTCGTGGGCTTGCATTGCATGTGAGCTTCGCTTTTAAGCTGACCGTCTCACTTCATATCATTCATGGTGAGATCGTGGTAGCCGAGGAGTCGATCCCTTGCACTGCGGGACGAAGGCAGGGCGCTCTCAGCCCGGTTGACGAGTGCTCCGCCCTGTTTTACAGGAACTCTCGCCTAACGTACCCCCGCCGCATAAATCTCTTTCCAGGAGTGACCAGATTCTGTGGCGCAAACTTCAAACTGCCACAGTCACGACCCCTTTCCTCCTTTCCGTTATCACGCATGGTGAAACCTCTCCGCACTGCAACGTGTGTTTCAGCACCAGAGCCGACTTCGATCACATTTTTCTAAATTGCCCTAACAAGCCCAAGCCCCCGTGGCAAGAGTCACAACATCAGGAGCGATGGGAGGCTGCTCTGCACAGCTCGCAACCGGAGCTACAGCTTCGGGCAGTGGGCTGGGCAAGAAGTGTCGCCGATGCACAAAAGTGCCCGGCCATCTAGAGTGGCCAGAGGGCTCATCGCCGTCCTGCTCCCCTTTTCCCCTCCCCCCCCCGCATGATTCTCTCGGGAATCAATAAAGTTGCTTACCTACCTACCTATCATTCATAGTGCCCTCAGGCCCGATATGTTGCAGGGGGACGGGGTTACAAGAAGTACACAGCAGTACAGCGAACGATGCATGAATACAGTATAAGCATAATTGGCGAATGCCGAAAAATATCAAATGGTAATACAAGTGTATACTCATGATTGAGAGATAATTAGGAAAATATGAAAGAAGAATAAGGAACAACGAAGAGTTATTTACTGCCTTGAGTTGACCATAGGGAGACGGAGCTCCCTCTCCACACACACACACACACACACACACACACACACACACACACACACACACACACACACACACACACACACATCGAAATTCTAGATAAACACCTGACGGAACTAACGCCAAGATCAAGCAACGCGACATAGGCATTTGCTTGCCGGCAGCTTCGTCCGTGATAGGCGTTGCATATACAATCAACATAATTAAACAAGGTACACCCGACGTATTGCGCAGACACATGTCGATGGTCAAGTGCGAATCCCACGCTGTTCGACTTTAAGTCGCAACGCACGGCTAGGCCAACCAACAACGACTCGCCTGTTATAAGTGCCACAGACCTTGTGCTGCAGTGGGAGCAAGCCAGGACAGACGGAGTCCATATAAGCTCTCCTGGGTCAAGCTCGGCAAAGAACAAGAGCTGGTGGAGCTCTGAGGTCTGAGGGGCCCCAGCCAGAGCCCTCGCACCTAACGAACTCCTCAGTAAAAGAATTTCCCGGCTTTTATTGACTGCTGCCCATGACACCAATTCCCACAGTGCGTAGGTTTTGCTGGAACTCGCCATCCGCTTGTGGTAGCGTTATTTTGCTGACGGCAACCTCTATACGGCTCTCCTGGTAAATTTTGAAGCACGAAACGATATATGCCGGAAAGAAAGCCCACAATAAAAGTATACTTGTATCGTGGGCTTTGCCTTCGGCACATATAGTATAAGGCCGGAGCTGCAAGTTCTTTGCAGACGACGCTTCGTTACGAACTTTGAACTTCGAACTTTATTTCCCTTCGTACAAAAGGAGGAAGCCGGGGCTAAAGGATGGAATGCCACGAATGGGGCCACGAATGTCCTTATGACTAAGATAGAGACGGGTTTCATGGTTTAGCTTAGTTGAGCTATTGTTTTGAATACAGCAAGACAAATCGGTAATAAACGGCCCTTAAATACGTGCCGTGTCTGTCTAGAGAAAAGCAAGAAAATGGCCGGATCCCGTGAAATGCGCAGCACGGTCACATGCATCGTAAACTATACAGGTGAGTAGTCTCTTAGAAACTCTTGAAAAACTTTCAAAGCGCTTAATCAAGGTACTCGCCAACTGACGTAGTGCTTTAATGAGCACATACTTAACACGCTCACACGCTTGTTGCGACTCGAAAGCGTATGATACAAGCGCTAGCACCAGGACCCATAAGATCTCTGTAGAGAGGTCCAATATCCCGAAGTCTCGCCATTTTCTGTAGGCACGTTTTTCCTTACCTTCACTAAAAATGAAGGCAAGAAATGGGTGGGCCCGTAACAGGTCGGCTGTACTTATGTTCTCAAAAACTACAAGGCTCACCGCCCACCTTCCTCTCCCATAGCAATTTGTGAATCTATGGCGTCGACAGAGGGTCGCAAAAGAGGCGCCTGATAACCATGGTAACGACTGTGTTGCAAACGGGCCTCAACATTGCGCCTCCATCGAAATGCCGCGGCCGCGGCCAGGATTCGATCCCGCGACCTTCAGATCAGCAGCCGAGTGCCATAACCACTAGACCACCATGGCGGGGCGTGGCAAGGTACACATCGTTTGCGGCTGTCCACAAAATTTACAAACCGAAAAGTTAGCTCTGAGGTCGTGGAAAGTACACTTCAGTTCAGAACGAAAGTTGCGCTACTTCGCAGAGCTTCATTGTGAAGGACTGTCTGCTTGGAAACATGGACCCAAGAGACGAGGGCAAAACAGTGACACTGGAGAACGCCGGGCTGAATTTCCTGAGTGTCCCTGCTTTACGCAGGCCAAGCAATGCCCGAACCCGCGATAATAATCCGGAGCCTGTCTCTGCCGCCCTTGAATGAGCCATGTTCGGGCCATGTCAGTATCCGTGTTCCCAATCCTGGGCTATAGTCCCTGGCCCGTGTAGCCTGGCACGAGCCAGGCTTACTGACAACAATGCCCAATGTAGGGCTTACAAGCGCACTTCTTTCTTCTCGCGCTCATGCCTTCAGACCACTACTGCATAAATGCGGATACGCTTCATCAGATTTCTTTCTTCTCAGCGGTCATGCCCTCTGCCCCCGCTACATAAAGGTGGAAGCGGTCCATTAGAAGCTATAGCAAAATAGCAGCGCCGTGCACAGCTCTGCCTAGAGCTTCGCCGAGCCGCGACGCTGATGCGTGCCGCGTGCAGATACAGTGCATGGCTAGTCTCGCCGCGGCTGCGGATGCGGAAGTGACATCACCGCGCCGACTATCGTAATAGCAGCTCCGCGTCGCCGGCGCGGCGACAGAATGCCCCGCTTCTCAGCGCCGAGAACATCGTCGTTAATACGGGGCGACTGGAGAAGTGCACGCGGCACTCCCGAAGAAGAGGAGCGTGTGAGACGACTTCAGAGCGACCTCGAGTATCGGGATGGTTAAGCGGCGGCGAAACGTCTGCGATGCGCAGATTGAGAGCTAGGAACCCCCGCGAAAACTATGGCAAATCTGTTTGTATATATGTGTAGAGTTGTGGCCATAACAAACCGGGCTTGCGAGCCGAAGCCACCGGACGACTATACGAAAGGGACGAGAGGAAATCAGAAAAAAAAAAAATAGAGCGTACGCGTACTTTATGTCTGAGTGTTATTTGAAGTTGCGTGTGGTGAGGCGCAAAAGAACTGCAATGACTTAGCCGAGCTGAGATAATGCTAGATGCGACCGTCATCTTCGTTGTTTGTGCAGTCTTCGCGCCTCATAGTGAAGCTCCACCCTGACTTTTCTTTTTCTTGAAAACGGAAAATATATTTCTACAAATCTAACTATCCCAGCAAGAACGTTTCTTAAGACATCGCTGATGCGAGAACGGCATTCTTTAAGAGGAAGCAACTTCAATAACATAAAACTAATCTTGCTTTCGCCAGAACCAAATGAGCAGTAAAGTCAACGTGTTTTTGTAGAAAAATAAATATGATATCCGACCACATCTATATTGTTCGAGTCTGTACTATCACAGTACCGGTTACATCCGGCCTTCCACGTGTACGTTTTTCTCGGGCCTTCGAATTTTGCTCTTCCCCCCTGATTTTTTTTTTCTTTCGTGACAATGATTGTCACCTCAAAGCCTTACGAAATGACAGAGAGGAAGCAGGAAGGACAGAATCAATAATTGGTGCGACAAGATCGTACAAGAGCAACGAATAAAAATACGAACGAACTAAATTTGATAATATAGGTGTCGGTTCAGTGCGTGGCTCTCCCTTTTCAAACGTCAATCAGGGCTACCGACGTGGTTTCCCCATATTTTCTTTTCTTTATTTTCCTTTCGCAAAAATCATTCTTTGTTGTTTTCGGCGTACTCCATTGTGCTCACGAGACAGGCCTTCCCCATACGCTGAGCGCCTTTATTCTTACACAACCTCTAGTCTTGCCCGATAACAGCCTGTCGAACGAATTCCCGGATGCGTGCATGAACATCGCCAGTGATATACCTTATGCACGTCAACGCGTTCGGAATACTTGCTGCTTGAATCTCTCCTTTATAATATGTGGCGCTTCTCTTCGGGCGTTCTGTTTTCGATAACTTTGCTGACGCGCCTGAATAACAAAGAACGACAAAGACTTCGTTCGAAGTTGCATGTGCCTAGCGATGATAAAAAGAAATGAAGAGAAGAAATAACCACGCGGTCGGGGAAAAAATGTCTTCGTCGGGAAGTCTAGGAGACGTTTTAATCATCTCTGGAGCGAGGCGTTTCGGTTTGCATCTTCAGAACTTTTTTTTTTCTTATACTTCGTAGCAAGTTTACATTTTGCTCATATTCCTCAGAACACAGCACCTGTTAATTTTTTCCTCCCTCATCATGAACATAAGTAAAGGCCGGGTTTCCTGCCCCTTCCCCGCCTCCCTCTTTTTTTTTTTTTTTAATAACGTGTGCATAGAATGTGGCGGAGGGTTTGTATGGCGTAAGCACACTGCGGGTAACACTGATCAATGCTTCAATGCTTTTCTATGAGCGAGGTGTTTATTTATTTATTTATTTATTTATTTATTTATTTATTTATACTGCAATTTCATGAAGAGATTACAGCAGGTGTGTTCTGTAGAAACAATGTTTACAACAAAAGAAAGTTACAACCATGAGTACACAGGAAATGACGAAATTAATCAATCTAAAGACACGGAACAACAAAAACGCGAAGCAAGAACTGTCATGCGGCTGTAACAAGAGATATAGCTTTAGGTTATAGTTACGCAGTTTCATTATGTTCCGCTAAGGGGTAAAACATTTCGACGCTGTGGCCAGTTCGTACTACTGCAATCACAAGCTACTTCATCTTTTATATTGAACGCTTTACTTTTAAGGCCCAATTAATTAACTTTAGTGAATGAATGCTAATTTTCGTTTCCTGCACTAAACGTGAGGTCTGATGTCGTATGTATCGCAGATGCAACTTGGGTCTCGAACCATAGACTTCTTCTTATATGGCCTCTTTTTATTCATGACGAAACTTGTGGTATACTTCGTTGTGGGCGCGGCAAACTTCACGTTTGCTGTAGACGACTGGAGGGTACCTCGGGAACAGCACGATGTCGAGGTCCTGGCCCGACAACAATAAGAAGATTGCCAGGCCCTTCCGCTGTCGAGAAAACGTGCGGGAAGCGAAAGTTCGTGGTGTGCGTGCCTGACGAACTAGCGTTCCTGCTACTTTCGTACTGCTTTAACTTCACTTTCCTTCTAATTTTCCTCCTGTTTTCTTTTTTTTTTTTTTGAATATCCGCCCGCGGTTGAATATCCGACGCTTCGCTGAATGCCGATGAATTCAGGCATGGACATATTCATCGCTGATTGCTTCGAATGAAGCCGATTCACACAGTAACAGGGATCCACCGACTTTTCTTTTTCGAAGAAGATTAACTCGTCGAACTGAAGACATACTTGGATGCTACACGCACTTATCGCCCGGGAAGCGATATCTCAAGTGTGAGCACTAATGGAATTTCACTTCCGATGATGCAAGACAGCTTCAGTTGGCCTGCGCATCGGGAAAAGTCATGATGACGCTTTTTCGCGTTGAAGTGTTATCGAACCTTCTAAAGATGGGTCCATAATGACCACCGTCTTCAAGAGAGGATGGTTCGAAAATACTCCCGACTCTTTTACAGACACTCTGCGCAGTCCTTGTGAATGGCAGACGCGTATATTAACGACACAGAGATTCCACTCGCGCTGTTTGGCCTTAGCTTCTTGCTTATACCTAAAATAACGTGCAAAGGCAGGCTTACGGCAATAGAAGGCAGTCAAAGCGTTCATAGAGAGCAAGCTTTGATGACAAGTATAATCGCAAAATGACGACGGACAAGGTAGCGTTCCTATATGTTGTTCAGTTCTTAGACTTACTAGCTCTCATAATGCTGCCTTTGTGTTACCTCTTTTGTTACCCTTTTGTGTTTACCTCTACGTGTTATCACTTATAATGGCCTCGGACAGGCCGTCATTGGAAATTAAACGTAGCGACTCTTAACACGCGAACCCTTTCAAGCGAAGCCAGATTAGCTGAACTACTAGAAGAATTAAGGGGTATTAATTGGGATATCATTGGCCTTAGCGAGGTTAGGAAACCAGGAGAAGGGTACTTATCGCTTAATGAGGGACACGTTCTTTGCTACAGAGGACTACCAGAGAAGCGCGAATACGGCGTGGGGTTCCTTATACACAAAAACATAGCAGGCAACATCGAAGAATTCTATAGCATCAACGAAAGGGTAGCAGGGCTCGTGATAAAATTAAATAGGAGATACAAACTAAAGCTAGTACAAAGTTACGCACCAACGACCAACCACAGTGACGAGGCTGTAGAACAGTTCTACGAGGATGTAGAAACGGCAATGAACAAGGTACAGACCCAATATACGATTGTTATGGGGGACTTCAACGCGAAAATAGGAAAGAAACTAAAAGGAGAACGTGCCGTCGGTAATTACGGAGAAGGAGATAGGAATAGCAGAGGGGACATGCTAGTAGAATTCGCCGAAAGAAACCACCTCCGTGTAACGAATACTTTCTTCAAGAAACGTAGGAACAGGAAATGGACGTGGAAAAGCCCCAACGGAGAAACGAAAAACGAAATAGATTTCATAATGTGCACTGATCTAGGTATAGTACAAGACACAGAAGTGGTTAATAAGATTATAATTAGTGACCACAGACTAATAAGGGCGAAGATATCCCTCAATCTAAAGCGAACAAGGACAAAGTTAATCACACGGAAACAGGCCAACCTCGATAGCGTCAGGGCGAAAAGAGTTGAATTTAGCATTGCACTTAAGAACAAGTATGAGGCTCTAGGACAGGAAGATAATGAGGATATAGAGAAGATGAACGAAGACATTACTAATCTGATCACCGAAACAGCAATCGAAGTAGGGGGCAAAGCACCAAGACATGTTGTGAGTAAACTCTCGGAGTCTACTAAAAATATAATCAAGCAACGCCAACAGATGAGAATAACTAACTCAAGAGACAAGATAGAATACGCCGAGCTATCTAAGCTCATCAGTAAAAGTAGAGTCAGGGACGTACGTAACCATAACGTGAAAGAAATAGAAGCAGCCATCAGAAAAGGAGTCAGCATCAAAACAACCAAAAGGAAGCTTTGTGCGGGAAAGAACATAATCCATGCAGTGAAAGATAAGCAGGGCAACATCGTTACTAACTTTAGTGGCATAACCAAAGTGGCCGAGGATTTCTATTCCGAATTATACAGCTCAAATAGGAGTCTCCCCACCATGAGTGTATTAAATGCCGAGCAGGACTACGAAATCCCATGCGTCACTGCGGACGAAGTTAGGAAAGCAATACAGTGCATGTCCCGCGGAAAAGCGGCTGGAGATGACGGCATAACCACCGACTTGATCAAAGATGGCGGAGACTTCCTTATTGGAAAGCTCGCGACACTATACACTCAATGCCTCAAAACTTCAAATGTACCCGAAAGCTGGAAAAACGCAAATATTCTATTATTACATAAGAAGGGAGATGTTAAAGACTTGAGGAACTACAGGCCGATCAGTCTACTCTCAGCACTTTACAAAATATTCACAAAGTTATCTCAAACAGAATAAAGGCCACACTTGAATTTAATCAACCCAGAGAGCAAGCAGGGTTCAGAAAAGGATACTCTACCATGGACCACCTGCATGCGGTCAATCAAGTAATCGAGAAATCCGCTGAATACAACAAACCCCTCTATATGGCTTTCATACATTACGAAAAGGCTTTCGACTCGGTAGAGATACCAGCAGTTCTGGAGGCACTACGTCGTCAAGGAATATGTGATAGCTATATAAACACAATAGCCAACATCTATAAAGATTCTACAGCCACCCTGCTCCTCCATAAGAAAAGCAGAAAAATCCCAATACAGAAAGGTGTCAGACAGGGACATACAATTTCTCCCATGCTATTTACTGCATGTTTGGAAGAAATCTTCAAAAGGTTAGACTGGGAAGAGACAGGGCTCAGGATTAACGGCGAATATCTGAGTAACCTGCGATTTGCAGATGACATAGTATTCTTTAGCAATGATGGCGACGAATTGCAAAAGATGATTGAAGACTTAAGCCGAGAAAGCGCTAAGGTAGGATTAAGGATGAACATGCAGAAAACAAAGATAATGGTAAGTGGCACGGCGAAAAAAACGTCTATTCAAGGTCGAAACCCATACATTAGAAGTCGTAGAAGAATATCTGTACCTAGGACAGCTACTTACTGGAGAACCCACCCATATAAAAGAAATCCACCGTAGAATAAACATGGGATGGCGCGCATATGGCAGACATTCACAACTCATGAACGGAAACCTACCACTATCACTCAAACGGAAACTATATAACTACTGCATCCTGCCAGTACTGACTTACGGATCAGAAACCTGGAGAATTACAAAGAAGCTAGAGAGGAAGTTAAGAACCGCGCAGCGGGCGATGGAACGAAAAATGATAGACGTTACACTAAGGGATAGGAAGACAGCCGAGTGGGTCAGAGAAGAAACGGGGGTCGCCGACATAATGAACGGTATTAAGAAGAAAAAATGGACATGGGCAGGCCACGTGATGAGAAGGCTAGATAACCGATGGACAGTTAGAACGACGGAATGGATACCAAGAGAGGGTAAGCGCAGCCGTGGGCGGCAGAGAGTAAGATGGGGGGACGAAATCAAGAAATTCGCAGGCATCAAATGGAATCAGCTCGCGCAGGACAGGCAAGGATGGCGAGGATTGGGAGAGGCCTTCGTCCTGCAGTGGACATAAAATTGGCTGATGATGATGATGATGACTTATAATAACAGTGTGGAAGTCCTTGGTTTTTCTTTTTTCCTGCCTATTCGTGTTTCGCATGGAGAAAGAGAAAAATAAAGCTTATCTGTCCGTCATTTTCTTTATCTCCTGTTTTTTTTCTTCTTCTGCCGTCTTTTCCCCTCCTTTAGCGTCACTTTCATCTCTGTATTCCTACTCCTGTTATTCCATCTACTTGTCCTTATTTCACCTCGTCTTGATCGATGGAATTCGATAGGCGACTACCGACAAACAGATAACATCCTGAAACCTTACTATTTACCCCCAAAGCAGCGGCTCTGGTATATATCTCACAATGTGCACAAGTACAAATGGCATGGCTCCTGCGGAGCGCCTTCGATTCCACGCTGGTATGGAAGCTTCTCTCTGTCTCTCTCTCTCTCTCTCTTTCGTTTTCTTTTAATGAGCGATAGCGCTTACAGACCCCGATGGTGGCAGCGACGGTGTTCTTGACCAATCACCGAAATTTCTACATCTTTAGCCACATGACAACCATCACTACAAAAATGGATCATTGTAATGAGTCCGTAATAATTTATACGCTGTAAAAAAAGAGGAACAGGGTGGAAATGTAGTTATGTGCATTTAATGCAGCCTCTCATTTTGTTTCTAAAGAATGCATTTATATTTGGGAGTCTGTTTTTCACCAGAATCATTTCTGCATTTCGACTACAGCCTTACTAGCTACACCGTCGCCAGTGTTTATGTGACTAATTATTCCTCTGTCTTCAAATATACGCATGTAGCGCGACGTCAAGACAGTGAAGACACCGGCGTCGCATCAAGGAACAAGGGCGTATGAACAATATCTTGCCGTAAGTCAAGTAGAAAGTGACATGGGCTGGAGGAGGAGGAGGAGGAGGAGGAGGAGGAGGAGCGAGAGGGGAAAGACAGGGAGGTTAGCCAGTGCTGAGACCGGCTAGCTACCCTGTGCAGGGGAAAAGGGGTGAAGGGAATGAAATATAATAGAGCGGAGACACGACAAGAAAGAGGAAAAGGATAAAAGAAAACGCACACATACTACACACATGAGAAGGCTTGATCACCGTTCGTCTTTAAGGTCAACACACTAGCTATTTAGAGAAAGCAGGAGTACCATGGAGGCAGGCAAAACGTTAGGTGGGTCAATGAGATCAAGAAGTTTACGGGGACAGCACGGCAGTAGTTAGCATCTGAACGGGGTAATTGGACAAATATGGGAGACGCGTTTTCGAGCTGGAGTGCGCGAGACAAGCTACTGCTGATGCTGATATTTCTTTTTGTTTTTCAGCGCTCCTGTCAATCGGCGGAGATGACACTGCTCGAAATTATTGCCACGGTCGAATGCACATACTTCAATGCTTGCCGGCAGAATATATACGCTTCACGGATCATTAGTGAGAGGGTGGAGACATTTGGCTTCAGCGCATGCTCGCGCTACGAACGAGGCATAATACTGCGCAGCCTCTTTCTTTCTACGCGGCAAGCGAATGCTTCCGGTGTGCGGGTGGCGCAAGGAGAGTTGTATATATGAGGAAGCATTTACGAAATAACTGGTATTACACGCAATCGAGCTAAATTTTGTTATATGACTTCTTTTAGTACATTAGTCGAGGTGTTTAAACAGGCGAGAAAAAATAAAATAAGAAGAAGGAAAGCGTGCTGCAGGGGCGCGTGGGTCTGGTGGCAAATGATCCCGAACTAATGTGTGTTCGTTCCGACTGCACAGACAAAAAAAACAGCGCATGTTCTGCCGAGTCGAGGGGTCTTTGTGTTATGATCGAATGCCTCTATGGAGAGTTACAACATGTTGCTGGCAAAAATAGGCTTGAGTGCAAAATCCCGTCGCCAGCCACCTTCGCTTCCATTCTCGTATCGGCCATCATTTTACCGTTTGGAAACCATCGGTTATTTGCGTTGTTAAATACATCTATATTCACTCGGTCGGTCGTTTTCTTAATACCGATCTTAATATAAGAAAAGCATGTTAGCGGCTTGAAACCACAGCCCTGCTACTCTGTTGCAAACAAAAAGCAGAGATTATTCTTACCGAATTCATCTTCGTCTTTTATATGATAAAACCGTTTGTTCTTCTTCCTTTTTCTTGTGGTTGCAACTTTTTGCGGAGCGATTTGCTTACAATAAAACCTGTAAAACCAGATACATTTTATCCTTACGCTTATTCCTATATAACTTGATTGCTATATCTCCTTCCTCTCACAGATTCTGCGCGCATATGTGTATACAATATATACGCGACAACTGTCAGGAGGAAAAGGGCTGCATCCCAGAATAAGCCTATCTATATGTAGAGTGTACCACGCTCATGTCGGCGAAGCCGTACACATTTTGAGCATGCATGGCCAAGGGTGGAGTGCGTACAACCGACAGGAGAGCTTGTAATACCATAATTCCCGAGAACAGATGTTTCTTTTTTTCTCCCCCTCATCGTTTCCTCTCTCCTTCCCTCTAAACTGTCCGGCTTCAACTGAACTTCAAGCGACGCGGACAGGCATAACAGATACGATCGATTCGTACAGGGGTCACAGGCGTGTGCACCCAGGACATCACGGTAAGCGTGGGCATATACACGAAGCTGTAGTACTTACAGACAAAGTACGAGCATTACGCGACAGATTTTGCAACTCATCGCGTATTCATGATTTCACACGGCGCCGCTGCTGCTATAGGGTGTTGGCGGGCTGTTCAGGGGAGGGGGAAGAGTGGGCTCTGCATCTGAAAGGCCGCCTCCCCGTCCAACCGACGAAACGGATCGGGCGACCAACGCGAACTTATTCAACACAATCGTGCTATTCCCCCGTGTCCCAAGTCGGTCGCTAGGCGCCAAAGCTGCAGCCTATAGAAAAAAAGAAATGTGGCACCCTCAGAGAAGGAGCGGGAGGGGAGGTGACGAGGTGGTCTGAAAAACGCTGTGTGTCGCAGCAGCATTGACCAAAGCAACTGGAGCGATACTTGTATACACGCTTTAAATCTTGGTGCGCGTGCTCAAGGCGAGTAATTTATGCAGACTCGGCTCTGACGCCTGCATCCGTTCTGCGACCGGCAAGGGGCGGTTTCACGCGGCTTCAGTATATACTGCTTATTTTGCTTCTTTTTGTTCCTTTTTTTTTTCTTTTATGCGAATTGACCTTCCGTAGAGTGCGTGCTCCATTTTAGAAGTCTGTCACTCCTTTCCATAGTACTGTCGAGGCCTCTGGCAACAGAGGGCGCTGCGCCGAGGGAACGTGTCATAAACGTGACGCTCGCCGAGTCATGGTTAGCGAGAGCTTAGCAACGCCTTACTGTTCTACCACTGGCGCGTTCTTTTTTGGTTGCCGACACGGACACACAGCATAGAGCGCACCATTCTAACGCTAGTTAGGCGGTAAAGCTCTCAAGAGAGTCGATTGCTTTGCATAAGTATTGTACGCAAATCATATAAAGAAATTACAGCTCACTGCTGTGTGGCTACGCTCAATAACATTGTTATTTTGCTTCGATAATTGTCGTTTTTCATATGCACCCGAAAAAGAAAGCCATTCCTAAAGCACGCATATGACATTTGGATTTCAATGTTCCAATTTGCCAGCTTATGACTGTAACCTGTTGTGCGACAATTGGCACAAAACACAAATATGCAAGGACACAATAGAATAGAGAGATAGAGCGAGGGCAACAGCCCCTAGTGTTCATTGGTTTTTATTTGCAGAATGCCTAAAGTTCACAACTCGACGAAAGCACACACGATGGGCTCTCTTGCACTAATCATGACATACGCTGTCCGTGCAAATGCACGTTTTGTAAACGTGTCAAACAATTCGAGACAATCTATCTCTTGTGAGCCCACCGTTGACTTCATACCCGGCAGGCTATGAACATGGTATCGACAAGAGATTTTAGAATGCCGCAAACTCATGAGCCGTCGCAGCGGCATCGGTCCTACGAATGTGTCGATGCATTTCGTACAGACAACTAACATGCGTGAACGACAGTGTCAAGCGCCATCTCCTGTCATGATCATGATTTCTGTTATGTTATGTGGGGTTTAACGTCCCAAAACCAGCTTTGATTATGAGAGACGCCGTATGGGGAGGTCTCCGGAAATTTCGACACCCTGGGGTTCTTTAACGTGCACTGACATCGCACAGCACACGGGCCTCAACATTTCGCCTCCATCGAAATGCAGCCGCCGCTGCCGCCGCCAGGATTCGATCCCGCGACCCTCGGATCAGCAGCCGAGTACCATAGCCACTAGACCACCGTGGCGGGGCATGATTCCTGTTCAGGTGCTCCGTTCCCCCTCTCTGTCTTTTTCACTGTCTCGTCGTTTTAGTTGTTTTCCTTCATGTCCCAGTGCAGAGGCAGTGAGACACTTGTTAATGCCACTTTGTCTACGTTTTCTTCCTGTTCATCTTTCCCTCTATCTCTCTCTATCTCCACAGTTTCATAGGTGGAGTCTCGCGAAGTAGACGCTCGCTCATACAGGCGTTGATAAGGAAAACCAGTGGGAGAATTTCTCTCTGTGTGACTTTCGCCTTCTGACCGGAGGTCCCAGCTGATGTTGCATTTATATCGCTATTTTATTGTTATTTTTTAGTTATATGTATGTGTTTATTTATGTCAGACTATAAAGGGGAGCCGAGGCCTCCATCAAGCATTCCAGTCTTTATTCCCGACTTCCTCTTTTTGCACGAAGGGAAAATAAAGTTCACTTCACTTGATTTGATGTCACGTGTACGTTCAATGTGCACACGAGATAGTATTTGTAAAGTTGTGTAAAAGAAGGAGAGTGAGCTATAGCTGTCGTTTGCTGCGTTTGGTAAGGTGAACTTGGAAAGCGTACTACATCACCTACAGCCTTAGTTATGCCCCCCCCCCCCCCCCCCCCATAACTGTTTGCCAAACATCTGACCTCTGAACCTTCTGTCAGCTGCCACTCTTTCCTAAGCGTTAGCGAAGCTCTATACTGTGACTACACCAAGGACAAAGCTCCGCAAAAATGTACGGGGCGATCCCGGACCGTTCACGCAAATTAGGGCGTCACCGGCGAAAACGCACCGCACGTTCGCGTCCATTTTCGTGCGCTCGCCGCGCTGACAGCGCTGTCGTTCAAGCCCCATTCATGAAGAATAGACGCCGAGCGGCCGCTACCAGCGGCACCCCGCACCATAACTACCGAAACAACGTCTGCTCGTTTACGAAGGGCGGCGCAGGGCGTGTCGGCTCAATCTGTACCGAGCGATGGGAGGTTATGCTGCCTCCCCTAGCGAGGCTTTCATGCATTACTCCTGGCGCACCCGCTTCCACGCGTGCGTGCGTTCCCCTTCTCTTAGCCCCCTTGCGGTCGCAACAACACTCTATTAGCGTAGTAGAGTAGGTGCGCAGTATAAAGCCGGGAAGCTCGGAGCGCAGCTGAACGTTAAATGACGCCATCTGCCGGCGTGGACGCCACATTTTTGGCGTGCTTCGCTTGGGGATCACTCCCCCCACCGCTTGTTTCAATGACCGTGTCAGTGTCTGATTTACAAGATGGATTAATGCCAAGGCGCCAACGACACATTTTAACTGTGGCCACTAGAACAAAGGCATTATCAGGGTCCCTCAAAATTCTGGTATTATATGAATCGCGACTTGCTGCGTCGTTTGCAAGTATTACGAGCGCTGAGGTGGTGTGGAAAGACTAAGAGACGTGAACGACGTAATTCTTTAGCGGTAATAATGAAGTCTTAATTTTCAATGCGCGTAGTATTTGCACTTCTGGAAACCATGCGCATGTCTGCGCATGTCTCTCATGCGCAGGTGAGGCACGCCGTTGTTCTGATGGTGCAGCTTCTATTTATGCTCCAGGCCATTAACCAGGCTAACCTCTCCGGATTCATCAATAAAATATTCTCTCTCTCTCTCTTTTTCTATTTATGCTAAGGCTGTCACCAAAGGCCGGTATATAACCTTGGCTGTGATGTGGCCATCTCTAGTCAAATGTGTTTATCATATGGGCCACACTATTCAGCTTTTGATAATGCTAAACTGTATGCACCTAAAGACCACAGCTGAAGTAATCGAGACTGAAGTTGTCAAAATCAGTTAAGGAACATACCCTGGGGGAGACACGGGAGGTTTTTTTTTTACCTCCCTTGAGGACACTTACAATCGGATCGTCTCAGAAGTCTGTGCGAAACTCTTCTATATCCTTTTTTTTTCTTTGACATTAAGAGGGACCGGCAACATTTTCTGAACACAAAAAAAAAAAAGTTCCGATCAGATGGAGAGGCTCCTGTGAATATGTCAGCCAAATCTTGTTGCACAGCAAGCACCAGGGAATTCGCAATTGGGTTTCAAACACAGCTGAAATAAACCCGCTCTTCTTTCAAGAAATGATGTTACTGGGGTACCGTGCTGCTTGAATTTTTTCCCCCTTTAAGAAACATACGAACAATGTTTTTCTTTATCTGTTTAATTGAAAACGAATGCGCACATCAGAGCAGATGATCCTTCCTCGATAAAGAAAGGAACCAACTCTGTTTCGGCTTCGAACGACTTAGTCCGTGCCCCCTTGACGTCCTTTGTTGAAAGAGCATGTGACTAAAGTGTCCACCGGAGCCTCCCCGACTGATTGGCACCATATTGTGACTGTGTCGACAAAGTGTTGCAGGAACCCTTTGCCTTTGTTATAGAAGTCGTGGTGCATGTACAGCTTTCGATGGTGGATTAGAATTATCTCAAGTTGTTCACATTTGCAGAGCACTCACGCGTGCACGTACACGGAAGCACGTTATACATTTTTGCTTGTTTTTAGCATCGGAGCATGTTTACGCTTTTCGTAATTTGTCGTACCACGAATTACGACCTTGAAATGGCCTTGCCTATATAAACCAAGTGACGCTACGTGTACCAGAGTAACATTGTATGGCATCGCTATCATGCTACATCCCGTGACATTACGTTACAACGCCACGTCACCAGAAGAAGGTGTTATGATGAAGGGGATGATGAAGATGATGAAGAAGACGTGGACCATCATAGTAGTCGTGCAGCTTCGCTACAGCCTTGCGCCACTAAATCCTGTTTCACTATAGCTCTGTTTCAGGAGTTCCGTGCAGCAGAGCCAAGGCTACGGGGCCATCGGGCGCAGAATTCTTCCGAAGCGAGACGAAATGTCATTGTTCGGACACGTACACCCCACTTCATCTTCCTCATTTCAGGGCTGCAGCTGGCACAGCAGCGCTCGCCATTGGCAGATGACAAGCCGCGGAAGGATACGTTTAACATGTGTTCGCCCTCCGGATTGGCCAAAGAGGCCTGTAGCTTCCACGGTGCTGCACGGAACTTCTGAAACAGACTATAGTTCCGTACAGCAGAGCCAAGGCCACGAGGCCATCGAGCGCCGAATTCTTCCGGGCGAGACGAAATGCCATTGTTCGGATACGCACCTGCGAGCCAGTCCTGCCAATAGGAACCTCACTCCGTTCTCCTCTTTCCAGGGTATCTCCTACCACCATTGGCAGATGCCATGGCACGGAGGGATACGTTTAACACGTGTGTGCCCGCCTGATTGGCCGAAGGGGCCTGCAGCTTTCACAGTGCTGCACGGAACTCCTGGAACAGACTACAGTGCAAGCCGCGCTAGATATTTTTTTTCAGATGACTTGGCCGTCGTTAGCTGCGACGCACTGTATAGCAAATTTCGTGAACATAACATGTATACGTTGTACAAACCTCCAGAAGCAAGCAGTATGTTCCAGCTATCTGTATAGATATCGCTAATTTGAGTTCGAGGGCTAATGCCTTTTACTTAGTGCGGTGCTTCAAGGGTTCTGTGTCTTTTCCCTCTTGTTTTCTTTTACTTTCCCGTTATTCTTTGTGTGCAACGTTGATGTTACAAGACAGGCTGACGTCACCACCTGCCGTTTCAGCACCGCGTTCCTCAGCTTTATATACGCAGCACTTATGGAAAGTCAAACCAGTTGGTAAAATAGAACCGACATGCGCTTCTGCAGAATATGTAGAACCTTGAAACATACAAAAGCAAGCTCGCTTGTACAAGCCAAATTTCACCAGTCTGCTGCAGAGTTTCACACACAAGTCAAAATTCACGTTTACGTCCCGGCCGATTTCATCGGTTTGAGTTCTGTAGCAATACCACTATCGAGAACCACTTCTCTATATATCATTGTTAATACGCAGTCAATCGATGGACGCGGAGTGCCTAAACTGCGATGTGCTTTCATATATAGAACTGGTCCACCACCCGGAAGCAGGGTTCCATATTCGGGCTATGGGTTTTTCTTAATGTACTTCGTACTAGTTTCATATAATAATGTCGCTCTTAAATAGCATCAATAAAAAAATGAAAGCTTCTCGGAACTTAACAAAGCAAAAACAAGAATACTAATCTAGTCCCTCAGGACTCTATGCAACGCTACAGTGAGGCTGCAAAGTAATCTTCTAAGTAAAGTCAACCTTCTTACTCTGCGCTCAAGAAAGATGAGCTCATTTCTCTTAAACCTGCTGCTCATGGTCGAAAAAACAAATAAACAAACGAAAGAAGGAGTTGAAAATCAGGCGTTTCGTTACGAGTTATTGCTTCTGTCACACGCGAAAGCCTATAGCAGAACATATATCTTTCACTTTCAATTATGCACCTCAACACAGACAGTGCACAATTCGACGCATACATTTGAAGCCTAGCCGGCAACACTTTCTCGCTGTCTTATTGGATAAGCCGACGGCTCACTTTCACCATCTCTCACATCCAACGTCCTACGGAAGAAGCCTGTTTCCGGCTCCCATTCGGACACTCAAATGCACGAAGAGTTCTCATTGTTGGAAAAGGATAGAGAGAGAGAAAAGCACATGAAAAGAAACGATAGCGAGTTCATAGCGACTGCAGCTCAAAGCCACCCAAAGCTTCTGGGCTTTAATTCGGACTCATTCCTAACCCCCGGCACCTTCAGCATCCTCGCGAAAGCGTGTGTACAGTTGTACAATATAAGAAACGTCCGCATAGATGTGCAGTACGCTGTAACTCTCATTTTGAACTGGGACTCCCCGCTGACACAATATTGAGTCGCATCCGCAGCACTTGCTTTTCTTTTGCCGTTCTTTAAAACATTTGTTATAAGGTAGCTCGTCGCCTTCTCCGTACAGCGAGTGATATTTCGTGATCCTGCAGACCTATTTCTTCTTCCTCACAAACCGTTCTTCAGCGCCCTTTCGCCGTCCCTGCAGGCTCTTCTCTCGTTTCCCCGCATACTTTTCCGTCCAGATTTATTTCGTTTCTCGCCATCTCCGCATTTCTCTCTCCAGCTTCATATGGAGAAGGATAGAACGCCCATTGTTACTTTATAGGCCCCCCATTTTGGCCGTTTCTATAGAGATAGACCCAATCCAGCCCCGCAGGGCATCCACGATTCTCCGCTTGGCTTTTGATGGCGCCCCCTGCTGGCCACTTGCACGCGATCGTGCTGTGCACTCCGAGCGTGAGCCCTGCCCCCCTGCGGACAGAGCCGAGTCCAATTGGAAGGCGAAAAGACAAACGGCATGGCATTTCCTCAATCGCTGTCTGGAGGATTGTAATCCGTCGCGAATGGAGCCGGCCTTTTTGGACGGCGATGGCCATAAATCACCCTTAACTGGGCCGCGTTTCTCATTTTCCCCGGGAGCTCTGCGAAGCACTTCGGCTTCTGTTATACGGAAGAGAGCGAATCGGCTGTCAGCGTGATCGCGCCGTAAGCTTTGCACTATATACTTGCAATAGAAAGTCTCAGAGAAGGGCACTATTCCGCGAAGCTCTGGTCTTGTCTGAAGCCTGTTGCATCTAATACGCCAAATCCTCCAGACACGTGACGACGGCCATTTCTTTATTTATTTTTCTTCATTTCAATTTATGCGATTGAGGCTATGCCCGGCGGTACCATATACCACATGTGGATTTAAAAAAAAAATCTGTTGTGGATGATCATAGAGAGTAGGAGTATAAGGAATGTCAGCAGTATAGTCGGATGTAGCCTTGAAAATTAAGCTTGAAGGCAACTGGTCAGGAATAGTTGTCTTTCAGAGGTTCTTGTGTATCGTGTAATTGAAACGTTGGCACTTTTATACCATGGGAATAGGCTTGCTGGGCCATGCAGAACATATGTGAAACATAGGAACAATTGTGGGCGCCACGTCAAAGTTATAACCCATGACGTTTGTCTCGTGTCGTGAATTTTGTCGACGTTCACCGGGGTTTATTGATTGATTTCATATTAAAGAGACTACGATGCATTTGACGGCCCCCCGAACTTGAAGCTTGCAGATATCGATTACCTTTCCTGCGCAAAATACCAAACTATGAATATGTATAGTATTCAAATATGTAACCGTTAAATTCATCTGTATATATAGCATAAGATTTATGCTTGCGAAGTTGGTCGACTAACAGTTATACATCTACAATTTCTGCAGCAACAAGTAAATCTGCTTCGTCAATATTAACCGGCCGCTTAAAGCAATATTACTATACTATAAGGTTACTGATATTTTGTGTAAGAACGCTAATTTGTGCAACAGGAAAGAAACTTAAAACGTAACGCAGAGGGGAATTTAGCAAATACAGACAGGACCGAATATACAAGATGTTAGGACGGACAGACGCACTGAGTTGAAATTCCGACATAGGAGAGCGATAAATATCATTACTCTTCACATGCAGTAAGCATGTGAAAACAGCGCAGCGTGTTGCAGGTCTAGCGAGAGCATACATTATACGATGGCGCTGAACACATACTGATCAGCACAACTTATTTCGACTTAATATGTAGCGCATCACACTAACGACACACGTTTCTCGATGTCAAGGAAATAAAGCGCGATTTCGAAGATAAACGCGAAAAAAGAATTAGGAGCTCTTTCTGATAGGAAAAATGGGAGCAAGTGAAGTTTTGCCTGTGCATGGCTAACACCATCCACTCACCACCTAACCTAACCTTACCCTACCTTACCTTACCTTAGCCTACCCTGCCTTACCTTACCTTGCCTTGCACCCTGTCTTACCTTACCATACCATACCATACCTTACCTACCCTTCTTTCTTTCTTTCTTTCTTTCTTTCTTTCTTTCTTTCTTTCTTTCTTTCTTTCTTTCTTTCTTTCTTTCTTTCTTTCTTTCTTTCTTTCTTTCTTTCTTTCTTTCTTTCTTTCTTCTTTCTTTCTTTCTTTCTTTCTTTCTTTCTTTCTTTGGTGGAGAATTCAATGGATCCGTACGACTCTGATATGCGCACATTTTGTTAGTTCGCCGGGCGTACTCTGAAGAGCGCCCACATGTTACGGGCGCACCACAGCTGTGTGAGACGAGTTTTGAGGACAGTCCTATACAGAACGCTTTAAAACTGGCTCTGCAAGTGCCTCGGCTTCGAAAAAAAGTCCAGTATCTTTTCGAGTGCGCTCGAAATCACCGAGTCGTTGGGAAGCTGAGAAAAATTGTCACTGCAGTTCTTCATTCTGCGCCAAATTTATTGCCCTCTCCCACTCATCTATCTGCACTCCACGACGCTAACGGCATCGCACACCAGGTCTCATCTCAACGCTGGAAATGAGTGCCGTGTTCGCGCCGCACTTACCGCTATCTATCGGCGCTCGCGTACACAACATATTTCATCGTCTCTAGTGGCAGCTACACCATTTACAACGTCTTGGCACGCTACCATTTTTGCTTGGATTCTATAGGTCTTCCTCTTTCTCATCTTCAAGTAGTCGGTATATACCGAACAGCGCTTCTGGTTCTACACTTTGCTTTCTTTTGCTTTTCCAGTGAGTATAGTACGTCTCGCGCGCCAAAGGTGTCGTTTGCTCGTGATGCCACGTTGGATAGTCTTGCGGGACTCTCTAGTATGTTCCCTTACACACAGATGTAATTTTTTTCTTTATTTCTTTTAATCGTGTTCTATACGAGCCTTACAGCGACAGCGTCGCTTACTGTTTTGTTCCGCTTTCGCTTTTTATCGTATAATGCACATCTCGGGCACCATCCTGTCGTCTGCTCGAGCTGCGAGATTCCTCGCAGATTCTCGCCATCGTCTGCTACGCGATACTCACGTGCATGATGGGAAAGGGGGGGGGGGGGAGAAGACTGCAGTAAATCGTCCGTTCCACTACCGGTGGCGTCTGCTCTCTTCCTTGCACTGTACAGCGTATGGCCCATATTTCACGACGTTCCTTTGGAGAGGCAGTAATTTCCTGGCGCCGTAGCGCAGTTGGCGACGCGGCATGCGATCGAGAAGCACCTCTCGATGGACGATCAAGGCGCGCAAAAAAAAGCGTCCGCCCGCTTTGAAAAGAAAGCTCCACGCGGTGAAATATGGTCGCGGAACGTCGGGCAACGCGAGCCCGTAAGCGAAAGGAAAGAAATTTTCGGTAACGGTACACACGCAGGCACTTTGCCTCCGTACAAGGGTGCAGTGCAGGGAAGCGTTGAGGCCTAGAGAGAGCAGGCGCTGAGGGACGTGTCGTGTAGAACGGACTCGGCATCAGTGCAATCATGGTAATGAAACTGTAGTAATTGAATTAGTGTTTGCAGTTGTCAGTGATGTAGTGAATGACTTTCACGGGCTGGTAATATAGGAATGCAATAAATTACGCCTATGGAAAAATTTGAGGACATTTACTCGCTTCTTCCGCAGGGACGTTTTACTTAAGTACATATAACACGTTCACTTCCCTTGTGGTATAAACAAGGACCTCAGAGACGAGTTAGTCTCAGTTATAAACCAAACCTTCGGAACGATGGCAGGCCCGCAGAAGAGCTGCGTACGTCCATCGGGCCAGAGAGTGGGCCGTCCATCGGGCCAGAGCCATCATCGAGGACCTTGAAAGATGTTCCTCGAGCGGTGGACTTCTGGCAGCCTAGCCCCGGGCACAAACTTTAGCCGTTGGACAAATAAAGTTTATCCAATCCAATCCATATCTGCCCTTCTGCTGTGAATGAAGTGTACGTGAGGCGCTGCACGGATGATGAGTTTAAAAAAAGAGTAATCTCAAAGTAGCTTCATTACTCTTGAAAAGTAAGAGTAATCTAGTGTCATTACTTTGTGCCAGCTGTAATTCGTAATGCACTTGATTACGTTTTAGAAAGTGCTAGTAGACTAATCAGTATGTAATTTAACTGACTATTGAAGCTAACTTTGTCATCTCTGGTATATAATCAGGCTACGCATTGAGGTCACCTGCTATATGCGGTACAAACAGACGAAAATGGCGAGGCAATCAGGCTAAAATGGAGGAACAAAATTACATGCGTAGATTGCGTATTACAACGTGCATGTTGCAATACGCAATCTACGCGATCTACGCGTATACGCTGTTGAGGCTTCGCACAGCGAGCAAACGATTTCCAGCTCACGGTTTGGTCAACCGCGTGCTGTTATGAGTACATGCGAAAAATAACATAAAAGTACGGAGTACTTAAAGTATAGTCGAAAACTGGTAGCTGCGCAGAATAAATGTAAGCTGATGACGCCAAAGGTCGAAGTTATGCGTGTTGTATATCTCTTATACCAGTGCGTCATTTTGCTCTTCATAACATGTCCTGAGAACACAACGGATAATATGCACTTAGATATTTGGAAAACGTGATGAACGTGTACGTCACCACGCATGAAGAAAGAGATGGCATAAGCTGACGATGTCGCTGAGCGGCGATTACTTTCCGTTCTCCACTCTGGGTTGGCTTGCAATCAGAACTGGTGATATAAGAGCCCTGGTGACAATGCAGATAACTCTCAACAAGATGTTTTTATTTTTTATCCCTGCATACCCTAGCTGCATAATGTGCCTCGCTAATGTAAGCACTGCAGCACTCTGTAATATTTCGTGTAAACGTCTCACGAACCCGAAATATATAGTTTTAGTGAGCCTCAAACAGACGAGGAAACGCAAATGACAGTTCACGCAAGCCGCACCGTGCTGCACCGCTTAACGGCACGATGCTGCAGGAACCGCTGAGTGTCCAGGCAGTATATCTAAATCGCTTCTTCTCGCCACTTGGAGCGCTCGCGGCGCGTGAGCGCGCAGTTAGCGCAGCCTTCGTATAGCGACGCGCTCCTCCTTCCTTCCGGATGCCAGGTTTGAAGATGGCGACGAGTTATTTATGGCCGTATTCTGATATTGGCCGTTATTTATGGCCCTCAGCCGCGGCGTCGCGCCGTCCCTTACGGCGGGTATTCCGCGTGCTCACCACAACAGGATTGGGGATGACTTTGGGGCGTATATAGAGCGATATGCGTAAGAATTTCTGAAGACTTCTTTTTTTATTTTATATAGAAGAACACACGTGGTGGATTTTGTGAAATCTCGAAGGACGACTTTCTGGCGTGGAGCGAAACGTATAGAATTTCTAAAAATTTTTATCTTGTTTTATATACACGCGTGGGGTTTCTGTGAAACTTCGGACGCTTCCTTCCGGCGGCACATTGACAGGCACTTGTATTCGCGTCCTTGTGGCAACCATCAAATCAATATTAAATGACAAGAATAAAGGATAATCAATGCATTTCGAATTGCAAAGCTATCACACTGCTGGCCGTGTTATATCAGTGCACGTTAAAGAACCCCAGGTGGTCAAAATTGCCTGAGCGTTCCACTAACGGTGTCTCTCATGATCATGTCATGGTTTTCGGAGGTAAAACGCTAGAAATCAATAATCGATCGGCCGGTCATGTTGTCATAACGCGGTGAAACGGTGCTTAACAAAAGTGCCCAGTGGGCTGTGCGCGCGCACACGAATGACGTCATTTTGTTAACGTTATGTGCGCGAGGGTGACTGCGCTGGCTACCTTGTGGACGTAAGGGATACATAGGTGCGCTTCCAAGGGCATTGTGCATTCATTCATGAGGTTTTTCCGAGTTCTCATCCCACAAGCGCCCGTAGCGTCGTATATGGCCCTCACTGTAGCTTGAATGACGGCTAAAAGGAAGCGGCTTGATGCTCACAGAAAGATAGTCTACAATCGCCGCCGGACCAGCCAACGTCGCAGCATGCAGCTCTAGCTTCTAATAGTCATTTGGCGGTTGCGTTCGCATTCAATTTGGCCGGTCATAGCTTTCGCATTTCGATGAGGGCGAGATGATATAGTAGGCCCGTGTACCATGCGTTGTCAGCGCACGTGAAAGGACCCCCCACGGCCAAAATTTCCGGAGCTATCCACCGCATACGGCGCACCTCATGATCATATCTTTGTTTTCACACTCACCTAAAACCCTATAGTAATTATATGAGTGCCTGCATATATATACGTTTGTACAACGTCGTAGGTGTTATACTCACTTTCAAATCCGTGAATATACATAGTGGCTTGACGAAAATAACGCTTGAAAAATACTTCACCCTTCTCCTAGTGCAGAGTAGCCAAACAGACTGAGCCCTGATAAGCTCTTCTCCTTTCCTTATCGTACTCTTCCTTCTGACCTAGCGTCCTGGGGCTTTATGCGATGGAAAACACGATACCATTACGAGACATGCCTCATAGTATAGGAGGATACTGGATTACATTTTCGCAATCCGCATTTTTTTAAATCTTTTTTTTTAGCATGTGTCGAACTTCCAAAGCGGCCACTCCCACATACGACCGTTTCCGCTTGTATATGCCATTGCGAGGCCAATGATCCCCTCCCCCCCCCCCCCTCCCTTTTTTTTTTTCATCAGAAAGGCGAAGACAAAAACCTAAGCACGGCAAGGGCGCTGCAACAATTTCATGCATAACCGCGCATCACTCGTTAAATCAGAGTAAAGTGCAAATGATTGTTACAACTTCATTTTCAAATCCCTCACGAGCCGCTCTACAAACCTTCGCTACAATGGTTGAGTAGAGCCTCGACTCGACACGTCTCAGCCGCTCGACACGCGTTCACATACGGAACTCCGCGGGGTCAGCACGAATCGAGCGGTGTTAGCACAAATCAGTGACGAAGGCATCGGCACGGCTACACACATACGCGCGAGAAAGTACCATACACACACAAGTGGTCGCAACGCCCCGAGAATCAGCGCCGAGACTCTGCGCAAATACTGTCCCTATATCGTGTCGTGCAGTCCCTCTCTCTCTCCCCCAGAACACCAGCGACCTCGTACCACCGCTCTGAGAGGCACGAAAATAAAAACGCTCACAGAATAAAATGAGTGCATCGTGGACAGCAAGTCGTGGCCAGATCGGTCACACCCAACCCCTACACTGTACCATCCGCCGCCGACATCGTCGCCGATTCCCTACGACAACACCCTCCCGTTCTCCCTTCCCTTTCATCCCCAGTGTCCCCGGTGCTAAACGCACAAAGTGGATTACGCGCCCGCAGAACGACGGGATCGGACGATAGTGGCAAAAAAGAAAAGAAAGAGGCATACACTGGCGATACGTGCACGAGAAGAAGATAGAAGACATATAGAAAACGCGATGCTCCGATACGTATAGGAAGGCAAAGAGGACGAAGAAGGGGAAAAAAGGAAAGATCAGAAACAGCACCAGTAGCTCGAAGAGGAAATGGGCTTCCCCGGCAAGCGACTGAGCGAGCGGACCGAACCGGAGAGAGACAGCGCATATAAGAACAGAGCTATATAGCGCGCTGGCGCTACTGCGCCGCTCCCGTCCCCCTAGCTCTGCCTAAATGATGGGTGATCAACGACTACCGCTTTTTCTTTTTCCCTAGCGCCCCTCCCTTCTTTCCCCTCAACTCGATTCCCGCTTTCCCGCGAATCCGCGCTCCTTCCCTCGCAGTATCACCTCCTCCCTCCCTCCCGCCCTCTGTACTCTTTTTTTTTCTGTCGCCTCTCCCTACAGGCAGCTCTCCCCAGGCAAGAGCTTGCGACGGTCTCTCTCCTTTCTTCCCGGTTCGCTCGTCTTTCGTGCCATTTGTTCTTTCCGTTTATACCCGTTATCCCGCTTTTTTTTTAATTTTCTATGACGGGAATGTGCATGATATGGGCGGTCCAGTGCGTACTCCTTTCTTCTCATGTCATCCTCTTCCGTCTTGCATTCTGCGTATCCATGTGGCATACCTACTACTCCCCTCACCCCCTTTCTTTCCTAATACCTTCGTCTCTTCACCTTTCTTTCTCGTTCTTTCTTTCTTTTCCTGCTATAGCAGTGCCATATATACAGTAGCAGTTCATTTCCCTGATTCTGCAGAACTATCCTCTCGCTCGTCACACTGATGTCGTTGTCGCCTTCGACGCTCGCTGATTCCCGATGGTGGCAGCGTGAACATTCAGTGGGCGTCTGTGTCACTCCATGAATCTAACAGACCGTACAGGTATACAATAGCCACGTCGGCAAGTGTTCCACATTCGCCGCCACGGATACGAGTGGCGCTGACTAACACTCCGATGCGTAAGTGTCCAGAAATTCCAAAGAAAGTGGACGGTGGAACAACCGCCGCTGTAGCTCAGGATAGTGATATAGGGCATCGGACGCGTCATCCGAAGGTTGTAGGTTCGTTCTCCGCCGGCGG
The DNA here is from genome assembly GCA_013339685.2 of Hyalomma asiaticum. Taxonomy (NCBI): domain Eukaryota; kingdom Metazoa; phylum Arthropoda; class Arachnida; order Ixodida; family Ixodidae; genus Hyalomma; species Hyalomma asiaticum. Next base: position 36,128,068 of record CM023487.1, on the reverse strand, counting down.
CTGGTGTGTTTTCTTTCTTCCATTTTAATTGCTCCCCCCTTATGTCATAGTTACTGCACTACTACTAACCACTGCGAATAACTTCTATGCCGTCCTTGGCTTCCTTGGTAGGTTCGTGAGGTTGTGTCTAAAGAATTCAGCCCTTGATTCTTTCCCCTTTTGTTGTGACACTCCAATTGATTTGGGCTGCCGCGATGTCTCTGCTTTGTAGGGCAACTGACAAAAAGGTAGTTTTCTTTATTTAGTCGAGGCTTGTTTAGTGTTTTACGTAACTATTTGAGAGTACGTAAAACGTCGTTTCTTGATGGCAATGGTCTGCTCACCGAAATAAATTTCTTTAGGTATTTGCGCCATCTTAGCGTTACGGCTGACGCTTTGAGAGATTCTGAAAATATTCCATTGACATTCGTATTTAGAAATCAAGGCTATTGAAATGGAGAGGAGAGAATGAAATGGGCCAATTGAACATTAAAAATTTCTGAAAATTTGTAATCTCCTGATAATCGCTGCAAATTTCATTTTCAATGTCACAGATGACAACGTTAGAGTAAATTTCCAGGCAAGGAGGTTGTAGAAGGTGACCTTGTCCTCTGTTCCCACCTTCTCCTCCTTCCTGCTTCTCATTCTTCCTTTTGGAGCCGAGCTCCCCCAGCTAGCGCTGCTGCTGTGAACAAGGAAAGGTGGAGGCCTTCCTGCCACCTGTCCGCCGCCGCGTTGTCGACTTGAAGGATGGAGACCAGCCTTTCACACAAGCACAACGTGACTTTATATACCACAGACAGTACATACACTTTACAAGCAGTGCTTCCCACCTCTTGCCAGGGAAGAGGGGCCACCTTATATACCCTGGTCGCTCCGCTCCTGAATCCCTCACAGCCAATCACAAACGGCGATCGAGTGTCAAACGCCGCGCTAACAAAAGACAACCCACGAACAATAAGGTAGGTACGCTTGCTGCCCACCGCTCTGCGGGGGAGGGCGAGGGCGCCAAACCAGCTGTACAATACATCCCCACAATGGTCGCCTCTTCCCGCGCATATTCATCACGTGGCTGCGCGTCTTTTCCGGCGCCTACTTGACCACCTCGACGTACCGTATTCTCCGTCTCATTCCGACGCCCTTTACAGTTAGGCTTCATATTTCTAGGCTGAGATCGTCGACTTCTCGTTGCAAATTATCCTGAGCGTTGTTGAACGGAGGAACGTCAACGGCAAAATAATGGTCGCGGATTTCTTAGAACCTGAGGCTCATTTTTACTCATTCCTTGTTTAATGGATTGAGTAGCGAATTCAAATTTGCAGTGAACAACATTGCAGAGACTTTGTCTCTTCGCTTAATTGATTCATTTCCTCTGCTAGTATTTTACTTGATATTTGCGCGATTGAACATCAAACGTTGTCGATCGCTAAACACCGTTAAAAAAGGGTGCTTTAGAGCTCAAATGTCAGAAGGCTGAGAGGAACGCAATGTTGCTGGTAAAACAGGGCATAGACAACATTACCGAAATTTAGCCAGCAATTACGGTCATAGAGTCTACACTATATACAGCCGGCAGTTAAGCGATGTGAACCAGCATATAGCCACGATGTGCTTGAAAATATTGGTTCCAAATTAGGTCGCAAATGACATAACCGAGAGCGATCACACCCTGTTGTAGACGCTGCATGGTGTTTAGCGAAAAATTATTATACGCTGGGTGATTATCATCAAAAGTGGTTCAATATCTTGCCTGCACACTTATTTTCTACACTTCTACACGAAATAATATATTAGGCGTGGATCTGCTATATTGTAAACACCAAGGACCAGCCGAACTGTGGCGGCTGAGCAACTGAGAGGCTTCTTCCTCGGGAGTCCTGACGGTAGCCTCTCTTTCTGTCTCTTAGTTTCTCTTTCTGTCAGCCATAGAAAGCTGCGTTCTCTTGCTCTCTCTGCGTGTATCTATTCCTTTCTCTCTCTCTCAGCATCTCTTTCTCTCGCCCATAGCAAGTTGTGTTACAATCACAGGTAAAACTCGTTCATATGGTCCCCACATATGCGTGCTGTGAAAGCGTGTGTGTAAGCCTATATAGTGCTTATGACGCTAGCGAACTGACTGTGGTACCAGGGTTGGAACCCCGGCTCACAAAAAAAAATCTATTTCATTTTTTATTATTCTCCTCTCCGTTTGTCTCTTTCCGTTTCAACTCTCCCCAACCAAATATAAGACGATAATGTTTGTTCATTGTATATATCCGTGCAAGTATTTGTTATCAGAAAAATGAGACCGTATCTCGTAAACAATATCAGCAAATGTTACGCTTTTTTTCTCTAAGAGACGTATACCTATAGCTCTGGCGTTGCGATTGTGTTTAACATACGTGCTAAATGTTGTGTTATATAGTCCCGAGAGCAACAAGGCAAGAGTCACGGGAAGACGTGCAGAAGAAAGCTACGTACACACGGCTCCCGACTCAGCCGATGCTCGGGCTTCGTCGGTCGTACCACGCTAGCACGCGGAGCGCCCCCACGCGTCGACACACGGAGTGATATTCCCTATGCCTCGCATGCCTCGCACCACGCTGACTTTATTCATGCCCCCCACCTCCCGCGATCCCTGACTATCCCCTCTCCTTCGGCGCACCACAGGTCCCTCGTATCCTCGCCACCCCGTCGAGACGAGCGTTCCTGCCAGTTTATGGATGACTCCGGCCGAAACGTAATGAAAGTGGTCTCCCGCAGGGTTCTGGCCGTGGGTCCTGGGAAGGCTGAGGGGGCAAAGCTCGGAAACGGCTGTCTGTTACTCTATACTACTATAGCGCGGAAAGAGCGGTCGAGATTGGGGAAAGGACCGAAAGAGGGAGAATGTATAGATGAGGGGAAGGGAAGTCAGATCCTCCCTAATTAGGCCTAAAGCTTCCCTGACGTCCCGCGGCGCAGCATGCTGGCACGGACGCCCTATACCGCATGCGATGAGCCTCGGTAAAGGGCAGTGTTTTCGGTCGTAATGTGTTCATTTTCACGTGTTCTTGGGAGGGTGACGGCTTCATTTTCCTTTTGTCTCTTAAACGACGCGCCGACATGCACTGGAACCGTGAGTGCTCTTGTCACGCGGGAGGCCTGCTACTTGTGTGGAAGTCGACAGCCTCCTTTGTGATGCAGCTTTAATCTATTTAGCCATCCATCAATCCAGTGCACCCTTTAGGCCTGCACGCGAAATAGGTCGAGAGCACTGCGGTGGCTCACTCTATAGTTATGGTCTTGTGCAGCTGAGCACCGAGTTTTCTGTTCGATTCGCGGTACGAAAGACTGCGTTTGGCTTGTGGCTAAAATGCAAAAAGCAAGCAAACTGCATTTCGTGCTTAGCCGTCCGTATCCAAATGGTGACCTCTCCTGAAAGTTTCCATGAGTAAAAAAATATGGAACTGTGCGATTGCATAGTAGAGGTAGAAGTTAAACGACAGAAGTGATATAAAGCACAGTGATAAGGCAGAGGAAGTCGTTATCACTTAACCATCGTGATGAATATTCTATTATCGAGGTATGCGCAAGACGTAAGTGCGTTTTGTAACCCTTGTCTGCTTGTCCTCTAGCAGACAGAAAAAATCCATTTGTATCATCAGAGGGCAACGGCAAATGGCGCAGTGGTTCACATCGGAGTGTAACGATCGCAAACTTCACATTGACACTGCCTTGAGTCTACTTGCAATCGCTCATATAGTCACCACATCAGGTATATACACGCGAGTATGTCTGTGCAGAAAACAAGGGATGGAGCTTTCCTATATCCGCCGATCTTTGATGGCACTTACTTCTTCACCCTGCTGAAGTCACTACCCGCGCAAAACACATTACACATTCGCGTAACAAGAAACGCTGAATTTGTTACGCTTTTCAGCTGTACATCTTTATATATACGCCGCATGCAGCATCATCTCACCCGTTAGTATGGCCTGTTGACATAATTTGGAATACGCGCTTCTTTCGCGCATTGTCGTGTTTTGTTTGGTGGGAATTAAGCCGCAACATCACGTTTCTTCGCTCTCTGTCCACAATACGTGGCGAACCTCCCGGGGATATCGGAAGAAAATTGTTGTTTTCTGGTATTTTACGTCCCAAAACCGCTTCTGAGAGACGCCGTGGTGGAGGGCTCCGGAAATTTCGACCACCTGGGGTTCTTTTAGGTGCATCCAGACGAAGGACGAAAACCGGATTTGCCTGGCCGGACAGGCGCGTCACGTGACCGCACATCACTCATTCGCTTCGTCCGCGTCTCGCCTGCGACCCGCGGACACGGATAATGCGAGCCCCTTTTTCACATCCAGATTCTGGCCCGGGAGAGCTGCAGCTTTAGCGTGTCGACAAAAAGTGACGGCAACCAGTATTCTTCACCCCCTTTCCGCGCGACTGTCGTCGGCTTGCCTGTGGGGGAGAAACTGTCAAACCATAGGCGCTTAGCCGTGTCCCCTACATGGGAGACAGAAATTAGCGCCTCTTCCTTTCTTACAAATCACTATACATACCATTCTTTTGGTAAACAGTGGGGAGGCTGCGCTGGACAGTAGAGCGGTTCTCCTGCTCTGTCGTCTGCTATTGCTTCGTCTGCCGTGTGGATGCACCTGCAGCCGAACAGTCTGAGGAGTACCCGTCCGCGTCGGCGAAAAATACGGTTTCCGTCCTTCGTCTGGATGCACCTTTAACGTGCACTGACATCGCAAAGCACACGGGCCTCAACATTTCGCCTCTATCGAAGTCTAGCCGGCGCGGCCGGGATTCGATCCCGCGACCCTCGGATCAGCAGCCGAGTACCATAGCCACTAGACCACCGTGGCGGGGCATCGGAAGAAAATTACCAGCATTGAAATAGTTAATGGGCTGGTTTGGTGGGTACAAGATTTGCATATTAGCGGTGTTACAAAAGGATATATTTCGGTTAATTTACAATTCAGAAAAGAAATCTTGATTCGTTCATCTCTGGAGTCTTCCTCTAATCATGCCTTTCCTGCAGGTATATGTCAATCTGCAATTTAACGGACTGACCAAACCAGCAGAGTAATGGTGGTTTGGCGAGAACGCGCTCTCCACTCTTCAGAACCCTTCATCTCCGGCGAGGAATCTCACCCGTAAAGGGCTTATACTAACCACGGCCACTCGTGACCATCGGCGACACGCATAGCCGATGAGTGTCATTCACCACAACTGATGAGCCTGGTCGGGAGAGATGACACCTACGTTGACATCAGAGGACCCGCTTGAAGGACATCCGCGAAAGTGCTTCCAACACCCCTGTCAGGTCATCAAGCACAACCAAACGACTGAAGAGCAAAAAAATAAAAAAATAAAGATGATGCAGGCATGAGGGTTTGGAAGGGTCGCTGGCCATTCAGACAACCCTTTCATACCCTGGAGCGGGAGGAGAATCGACACTCAACGCAATGTGCAACGGTTCGTCAAAGAAGACCCAGAATCATGACAGCTGACCTTTGGTACTTTTTGTTCGCGTCAACTATACACACGCGGAAGCGCTCAGCCACAGAAGTCGCGCGCTTTTGGGGCTGTTATTGAATCGACGTTCTCAAAGCGACGTACTATATGCCGTTTCCGAAAAAAAATCTTGTAGCTACAGAGAGTTTGCGCGGTATACGTACACCGTCACTGTCGTCATCCCTGTGATCGCGAGCCCGCAGAGACGGCGTATTGACATTCGACAATCTGAAGAGGAACTACGGTGATTTAGATTGTGTCGAGGGACATTGCTCGACGCATTCCTTCAATGTGTCTCGTAGAGTGCGGCCGAATGGGGCAACCGTGACTGCTCGCAGGTGCGTCTGCGCACTAACCCCTGCGTTTTTACCTGTTCCCACCATTAGAAGCAACGCACATAAAAGACAGAATGAATGACAACATCGTGAAACCTATACCTAGGAAATGACCCCTCTTTCCTGCAGACATTCTCATTCATTCTTTCTTTCTTTTTTTCCTGCCACACAACAAAAATACACCCTCTCGCATCGTTTAGTGTCCGACGCGTCGTCATTGTCCTTCAATACGAAAAAAAAAAGAAAGAAAGAGATAGGGCACCAGCAAAGAAGCCGTTGAAGGTCACACGGTTCACACGGGAATGGGCAGTGACTCACTTTGCCGGCATGTTTCTGTCGCCTGTCGGCATGTTTCGTCTGAAGCGCATGGATAATTAACTAAAAGATTTGTTTTTCAGGGGCTTTACGAGGCACTTGAAGGACACCATTGACAATGACAGGCGCTTCGTTTTTGCACAATAAGACATGGCCATTTAAAGTGGTTGGCGCATTGTAGTCAAGATAATCAACACGTGTCAGAAAGGCAAGGACTCGCCTAGCATAAATAGGAAGGTCTTTCAAGGTTGGCACCGACCAATATTTGACGTGAATATTCCTGATCAGTGTACATTCTTGACACTATGAACAATTGGAACAAGACATGCCATCACTCAGAAACAGTGTTCATCGATGGCGACGTTCCCATATGGATGCGCTATCTGCACAGGGCGCCTGGGAGTCATTGTAAACAAACGTGAACATACTCAACAGCACAGATCAAATTTGAGCGTGAGAATGCGTAATTCTTAGAGAGCATATTGCAAGCCGAAGCCGATAGAGGCAACATAGAACTTGCAAAAAAAAAAAAAAAGTCTTGGAAGTTACACTCACTATGCGAAACCTTATACCAGTCATTGTGGCTGACGCAGCATAGCCTCTTTCGCGCCACTAAACCCTAACTAACCAACTTATACCAATCAGGTAAATTGCATTCTGAGCAAATGATCACAATTCCGTTTTTTTTTTTTTTTTGCATATAACGCTCCACAATACTAGTTTTAACAGTGTATGCGAACGTAATGTCAGATCACAACCTAAGAATATACTATGAGCTCGTAACCTTTGATGTCAATTCATCCGGCGCCTTCATGGGAGCTCATCAAAGCGGCGGGGTTGTTTTCCTCTCGACTGCATACAGAGCTCCGAGGTTCTTGTGGGGCATCAAAAAGAACGCGAACACAAGTTATCCCGGGGAAAAAAAAAAAGGGGGGGGGGGGGGGCAGGGCAACTGCTGAGGAGACGATTGGATTAGGTGACCGGGCCCGTGGGGCTTCATCGGGCGACAATGGGGTGGCTCCCGTCAACAATCCTTATAGAGGGGATCCGCAAGACGAGGCGACGGTGCTTATACGGCTTTCGGGTCACGTTGTGATTGCCCGTTTTTCTGTTATCGTTAAAGCTGTCGTAAGATACTTGTCCTTGTTCGATCGTCGCGGGAGAAATTGATTCTTCCGAGAACCGATGGACTCGCAGGTGGACATACAGGGTGTTCTTTTTTAGTTGCAACACCTTTTTTAAATTAGAAGAACATAAATCGCGGGTATGTCTTGTGTACCATTCGAGTGTGCGGGTTGGCGGCCTCTAGATACAAAACAATTTCCGCCCTAGTGCACATAATTAGCTAAATTACGCTAATTAACTTTATAATTATCAGTAATTGGTGGCTACAGCAAGTGAGTATTTGTAGCCCGTCCTCGACACTACCTATCCCAACGATCAAATTTTGAATAGCGGAGTGCATGTCGGAGCTAAGCGAACAATTATTTCGCCGTGGCAGGCTCCTTGAAACCGAAACTGGGCGAAAAAAAGAGCGCCTGTGACGTCGATGTCGCTGCCTCCCCGGATTTCGTCACTCGCCACTCTCCCGCGGTCACCGCAGCTCCGGCCGCGCAAGCAGCTTGCGTTATCTCCTTGTTATCTGCGGCGTTGGGCGCCGCGGGCGAGTGACGAAATCCGGGAGGCGGCGACATCGACGTCACAGGCGCTCTTTTTCCGCCCAGTTTCGGTTTCAAGGAGCCTGCCACGGCGAACTAATTGTTCCCGTATATATATATATATATATATATATGGCTGAATTGATGATGCGCCTCTTAGCGAATGACGGTTTATTGCATCAACGTTTCGGTCGGAGCCCGAAAGAGAGAGAAGACAGACAGACAGACCTGTTCCATGACAAATTTTTAATGGCGAAACACTCGGGATTTGGTATTCGGCACAACCCTGTCATTATGTCGACCCATAATAAGTGATTTTCAGCAAAACATAAGATTTTAATGGAGGACTTTGGTGCCGTTATACATTAAGAGTTTAGCCCAGACGACCAAGTGCCGACATTGATATAGCCTGTTGGACACTAAGCATTTACGATGGACAACCGGTACATACTGAAAAAAAAAAACAGTCGCGGGCTAAACTTATAGGCGCAGCAGCTGCTCCACTAAAGTATCCAAAACATTGCAGGATATCCAGCGTCGTATATGTTCGTAAATGCATACGGTGGCGCTCCTTCTTGAGTTCAGTCGTTCACCCGGTGCTCAGACGCGCAACGGTGCTAGTCTTCCTGGTCCTTCTGCACCCATACTATGCAGCAGAGCTTGATGTCCCTAATCATTCAAGGTTAAACAGTGTGGAAAGCTAGGCACGCAATCTTGAAAACGTCGCAAGGTGATGATTGATTTCTGGGATTTTACGTCCCAAAACCGCTGCCATTACTAGAGACGCTGTAGTGGAGATGCTCGGAAGTTTCGACCACCTAGTATTCTTTTAGGCGCGCTGACATCGCTAAAATATACAGGCCTCAACAACAACGCAAGATTGATTTGTCGGGTTTAACGTCCCAAAACCAGGCCTGATTATGAGAGACGCCGTAGTGGATGTCTCCGGAAATGTCTTCCACCTGGGGTTCTTTAACGTGCACTGACATCGCACAGCACACGGGCTTCAACATTTTGCCTCCATCGAAATGCAGCCGCGGCGGCCGGGATTCGATCCCGCGACCCTCGGATCAGCAGCCCCGCACCATAACCACTAGACCACCGTGGCGGGGCAACTTCGCAAGATGAGCTCTGACTTGAGTAGTGCCCTTGTTATAAAGTCATGCCTACATATTTTGCTCCAAATTCTGCGTTCTTTAAACGTGACTCCAAACCAAATCTCCAATATCACCATATTGTTCACAATAAACTCTGGCCCACGCCGGTAGACAAGGGGAGGGGTGCCATAGAATCTCGGGCCCCTCGCGAAATTTTGGTTAGGTGTAGTGTTAAAGGGACCCTGAGACACTTTTTCTTACTGCCTTTCTGGAGCATGGGAGTGTGCGTAGTATTGCATACTGAGACGAACGCAAAAAGATTTATACGAATCGGTGCACGATAACTGAAGTTATTGGTCCTCGAAGTTCAAAACACGAGCATGCGTCTGAAAAGAACGTCCCCTTTCGCATTTCGCAACCCCACAGACGTATTTGGTTACATCAAATCAGCGCGCACCTCTTATAGAGAGATACCGAAAGTTTCTTCTCAATGTGGCCTGTAAAAATTACCTAGCCACCGCTCTTTCTGACACAGTTGTCATCGTGGTTACAACAGGGACGACGAGCCACATGTGTCAATCAGGAGAGGCAGGTGGTTTTTAAAATATACAGAAAACAGATTTCGTTTGTATTAGAAATGCTTGTGTTGTGTCCCTGACAGGCCTCCAGTCCTCTCAGGTGCACCGGTGAGTCGCTACACAGCACAGCACCGCTGCTGCTATCGACCGGTTTCTGGCACCCCTTCGCCGCCGGGCACATATACAGAAAAAACAACCATCACACCCCCCTCCCCCCTTCCGCGCAGCTGTTCTGCTTTGAGGGCGGTGGGTAAACAAATAAACAAGGTAAACAAGGTAAACATGTTCGGGGCTATGCGCGCTAGCTACGCTTTTTAAACCACCGGGAATAAAGCGTGCTTTTGCGGGCCGAGGACTTGAGTATTTCTATTTTTTTTTGTGCTCAACTACACAGCCTAACATGGATCAATGAATGCAAAATGCGAATTGGCGTGTCAAACCAATAACAATGCCCAACCAGTGTCGTCACTTCCTGTCACAAAATTTGCCGTTGTGTGTGGCCACGGTTTAAGAAAAACTCTGTGGAAGGCGATTTCATTGTTGAAATAGAAGTATAACCACTTTACCTGTGGCGCTCCCACTCTCGATGCGGCATCCCTGCAAGCCGCAGTTCTATAGAATAAGCGATAAAAACGACATGCTCAAATGATGTCGAAGGGCCCCTTTAATAACATCGTGTAGTGCTAATAGCATAAAATTGCAGCCCATTATTAAAGTTGCATTTAAACGGTCACTTAATGCACACACTGCGATTATTACAAGGTTTACAGCAAGTGGGGCCCTGGCTACGGGACTGCTCTGGCCGTACTAGGCTCTAAGACCTTTCTTAATTTTTGTATAAGCGGAAGTGCATTATAGAGCCGGAAGTAGTAATTAGAAATAATTTGCGCCGACATCAACAGTCGGCAATGCGGGCACAGCTTGTCTTTGTAACACATCCTTTGAATTTGCATAGCACGTGCACCGTACGATAACCGCAAGCGATTTCCGAACCCTGCAATGACGCATCGTAGCAGTGGGCAATCTTGAGGAGTAATCGCTATATAGTTTTCACTTCCGCTTGGAGCAAAATGCCCTTGCGCACCAACTAAGATTGTTACATTGTAGATGCGACCATAAAGCATATACGCAAGATACCTTGTGCCACTTGAATCTGACTCGTATAGATAAATATTCGACAGCTCTCATTTTATATGCACTGCATACCGCTTCCAAAATTGTTACCGCTATAAAAATGCCAATATTTCTGGTATATAAGGGGCAAAAGGAAGGTCAAAGATGGCATAACGAAGTCTCTGTTCAACGTGTCGAAATGTCGACGAATAAACTTGTGAAGAAGGCGACCTTGCAGGTCCATTTTGGGCTGAGGGATCTAGTGTAAATCTAAGATTATTCTTCTTTCAAGATGGATGTGTAATGACCATCAGACTGGACAGCCAACGAAGAATAATTTAGGTAGAAAACGTTGCGATGGCGGGGAGGCATACAGGCTTGCAGCACGGTCCGTCGCAACATATAACATGTATACGATGCGCAGGTAACATCATGTGAACGCTGCGTCTTGTTCATCCCTTGTAGTCATTTCCTTTTTGTTCCACACCTTTTGTGCAACTCGGACTGAATGCCACTTCAGCTAAACAACCGAAACAAAAAAAAGTTGTGCACACTGGGTCTTCTGGGCCTTCTTTCAAAAGACTATGAAACGTCAGGTCTTGCATTCTCTTTCCTTTAACGCTGCGATCCCGGTTCGGCAGAGCAAGATAGCCAGCACACACAGAGGGTGAAATAAAGAAACGGTAAGGAAGATTGATGACGATTATCCTCGTGGAACAAGATAATCCCCAAAGTGTGCAAAGGCGTCCTTGAAGATCTGAGACACGGTTGGGTCCAAAGGAAAGCTACAAGCGGTCTCGACACTCAACGCTGCTCGAGATCGTACTTCAGCTCGAGATGCCGGCATTGCATATTTCCACATCCACGAGAAGCGGGGAGGGTTGAGCTCAAGGAATAGAATAGAAGCATGTGGCACCGATAAGCCTCGAGCCACTCGTGTCAAGGCAGCAGCGCTTTGCGAGTGAGCACCTGGAATTCCAGACTCGTAAAAGCAGAGCCGATTTCGAACTGCCCCTTCGCACCGGGGCTCGACCGCTAATGCCGCCAGCGACGGTGAACGATGCTCGGGATACATTTCCTTTTCTTCCGCGCAAGTCCCGGCCACCGAAAAGAGATCGAAGGGAACACAGCGGCCCTTTTTTCGCCACGGTCCGCCGCTGAAAGCGGCGTGACACAAACATGGCTTCCGCGACTGCACACAGTGCCCCCTGACGCCGAAGCGGCAAGACCACGCCCCCTTTTATATGCCTGTATCGCAAAATGTTTCAGCCTCAGCAATAGAAGAAAATAGGGAGAAGGTTGCGGGGGGGGGTTACGCTGTCCTACCCTTTTGTGTGCCAGTACAGAGAGCCAGGGCGCACGTTCCCTCAGTGAACACCTGTGTTTTGCGGGGTCGGCTCGGGGCGGAAGGAGATCGGCGCGCGCTCGTAACTTCCCCCGAGCTCTGACACCGGAGGGAGGGCGAGCCTCGCGCGATGCATGCACCACGGAGGAGGCGGGTGCGTTGCCTATGGCTGCCGCAGAGGGATATAACACACGCGTGCTCGCAAAAACGGGAGGCGGGAGCGCTCGCTTCGCACGCATCGACACCGTGGCAATGGCGGAGCAAACAGCGGGTCCACAATGGCACCCTGACAATAACGTCCCACCAAGCACCCCCGTTGCATCTCCTGTCCCCCCCCCCCCCCAAGTTAACCCCTGGACCGTCGAAAAGTTGCGGCAGTGTGAAGCTCCCTCCCAGCTCGCGCCTTTTGTCGAGGCCCTTTTGACCGCGCGGAGGCGTTTGACGCCGCCGTATCCCCATTTTATTGCTGCCCTCCACCGTCGCCTTCCGCAGTGCTACACTTCCTTCGTTGTGGTCAGTTTCTCCTTCCGCCCGGGCTAACGTGAGGTCATATATGGATCTCCAAATAGCGTACGCGATGTCCGGCGATTCGGAACCAGGAGAAGCCACTGGGCATTCTGTCGTGGCTGGCTGCCCTCAGGGTCACAGGGCAAAGGAAGGGGAAACTGTGGACAGCACTGTGAAAGGCCGCTGAGGGGTGCACTGAATGCTATTCAATACGGAGCGACGACAAATTTGAAGACATTCGAACTTTCATGACGCACAAAACGATCTCCCGTCGGGCAAGGCGTATCTGCTCCGCGGCTCCCGTGTCTCCCTGCGAGCAGCCCGGAGAGTGCTGAAGAGGCGCAAATCTACAGAAAGAATCGAAAGAACTGGTGACGACCAGGAGCGCAGGTGGAAAGTCTCACTACCGCTCCAGATAGATAGGTCCCTTTTGTGCGAAGGTGTTAAAAGGAGGGGAACGGATAAAAGAGATCCGGGCGCGATTTTTTGGACCCCCGTTGTCCTCCCCTGGTGCGCGTAACTGAGCTGCCGTTCTTTCGCCTTGCGCTTGAAGCGCGAGGCTACTGCTCACCCCCCATCTCTACGCCACCGCCTTCACAACTGCGCTCTGGGTGGTTTGCGGTGAGATCTCGCCGGAGGTCCGAGACCCAGAAGGGGTTCCTCTTCGGGCTTTAGTGCCTTGTCAGCGCTAAATTGCAACGACAGAGGCTTGAAAGCGCCGAGCGCACGTGCAGGCCTCCGCTCACATTGCCGAATCTTGTTGAGCAGCTTGAGCGGCTCCTTGAAGAAGCGGCATACCGCGGTTTTTTTAAGTGCTGGCTTCTATTCTTTAACGGCCGTGTTCTTGTCGAGTAGCCCAGGATGCCGCGCGGTACTTATGCCGGCTGCAGCTGATGGGACAACCATAGGCGAAAGGGAACTTGGGAAGAATCTGTTCTTCACTCTCCCTCTCTCAGACGGCTTTCCTGGCGCTAATCTCCTAGCCGCGGCTTGGCTTGCGACAAAGACGCGGATTTGAGAGAAGAGCGTGTTGGGATGGCCTTCGAAATCTTGGTGTGTGGTCCGCCCTCGGAAGTGTGGAAAGTACAGCATCCTGAAGCAAAGTGCTGTATCGGTGCGCTTGGAATGAAGAGATACAAAACGGCGTAGCGGGCTCTCGAGTGGCAGCTTCTTAAAGAAGTGGTATTGATTAGGTGTAGGTGTGGTCACAGCGTGGTGCGAGGCACATGTACGTGGATGTCTGCTTCAGAAAGGTTCGGCTATAGAGAAGGTGAGTGAGTCGGCGACAAAAGAATTATATACCTGCTGTAGAGTTGTGTCGGCAAATGTCACATGCGACCGGCAAATTCGAGTAATTGCACACACACGGGTGTCGAACAATAATGACTGTTTTATTAAGATTTTCTCTAGCGCCACACACGTTGGAGCAGTGGGAGGTTCGACTGTCTAGCGGTGACCTGGCCGACCTGTAATCGCTGGCTCACCAAAAATGTGCGGCTAAGGCCAACGGGGCTCTCCACTAAACCTCCATCTACCGAACTCTGCGAGTAGTCTAATATTATCTTTAATAAAAGTTTTTCTCGCTCCCCATATCGTATGCTAGAGAGACTCTGAAGGGGCCCTGGTCCTGTATTTGGGAAATTAAAAAAAAATGAGGTCTCGAACGCACAGAGACCTTGAACTTGTCACATCAGACGGTGCTATCATTCCGCAAGTTCACGACGTTAGGGTACTGGGCTTGGACCTCATTATGTAGAGAATACGCGTGCAAAACACGGAAGAAAGCATGACCGCTTTCAGAGACATCACACAACGCTATAGAGATCCCACCACCACACGTGAAACTAAATAAGAAAGAGGCGGTTGCCTGGAGAAAATGACGGACACACACGTATCCAAACCCGGTGATCCTTCGCCTCTCCTACCAAGACATTTATTCGTCTGATATGCGTAAAGTGTGCGGAGCCAGATCGACGCTGCAGCACATGTTGTGGACATGTACAGGGAGCGCACAGCAGGTGTCCCTTATTTGGGATAGAGTCGGCATGGCAGTCTGGCCGCGGGGCGCGGTTGGAGGTGGCCCTGCCAGGCCACAACCTCTCCGATTAACTCTGGGCCGTCCGGCACGCCGAGGAAGCCGCCAGTGTCCAAGGACTCGAGGCCATCCCCTATAGGCTGGGGTGCTTGTGGCCCTACGCCGACCAAATCGCCGGATGTTTTTATTTTATAGAGCTTTCTCTCCCTCTCTAAGGAAGAGGCGATAGATTAGTTGATCTTCAGACGGGCCATTGCGCCTGCTGTATAACAACGCTTGGGTACCATAGAACTTTCGGCCCATGGTGTCCTTAAACGAGGATAACACCATTAAACTCTTGCTGGCGACTTTAACAAGCGAAATGAAACAAAAAAGAGAAACGCAAGCACGTCGGTATAGACACGCCCACATCCATGGAAATGTGCAGTGTCACGCTTTTTGCACAGCACCGGCACAAGACAACAAAGCTGGAAGACGGCGTGATCGAAGCTGAACCAGGTAAGCTCATTTCTTTTTCTTCTGTTGTTACTTGAGAGCAGCTGCAAATTGGGATGTGAGAATCTCGGAAGATGAAATTATTTATACGAGATGTCCGGTTTCCATGGGCTCAAGCTTGCCCGAATCTTGACGCACATTAATATATTTGGCTGTATATGGTCGGTACGTGCTCGGCAGCGGTTTTGTCTCGTCTTTATGCGTTACGTCTCCCGTGCTCACCAGAAGTGGTTGTTTCGACTAATCGTGGCTGCATTGCCATATGGTACCGAACCAGATGTGAATTGGACATGCATTGCGTGTTCTCATATACACTACAGTGCAGAAACGTCCTTGGGAACCCATGGGCCACGTCCTTACTTTCTTTCCGTCAGAATTTTTTTTTTTTTGGTATGCATGTTGCCGTCGCTATAGCTCGGCTACGCTTTCAATTTGCGAACACCCATGAATCGCCTGTCTAGATTCCTTTTATGTTTTGAAGAGCGCTGTGGTGGGCGCGTGTGTAACTTGCACAGCGATACGCAGGCAGTTCTGCGGGGAAAAGAATGTCCGCAAAACAAGCAAATCTTACATAATGGATACTAGTAGAGCTATTGTTCATAGTACAACATGCATTTAACAAGCCATGTTCTATTTCATACCGACAAATACACGTCAAATACAGCAAGGGCAGCCGGAATCAGCCTCACAACGTGTTCTAGTCCCATCAAATTGCTTCCTCGCTCGCCATCATTCATTGTAGCGTTACACCTTATCTTGTTTTTTACTCACAAGACACCCGGCCACATTCAGCTGTTATCGCCGGGGTTCATCACAATCAAAACTTACAATACGCTCATTATGAGGGCAATAAGTCGTATCTGATCAGCGATGTGACGACGCAACAGTAAGACAATTCTGTCAATAGCTAGCACAACTGATGACATGGGAAAAAAAGAAATTCTCGTGTGAGAACAAAGGAACAAGTCATTAGCGATTAGCGAGGCTATACAAGGAATGATTAAGTTTTCAATTAACCACGTACGTGTTTATCATCAACCCCGCGTGTACGCCACATATCACTAGCAAATGCTGTCCTAAAAAAATAATTACAAGAAAAGGAAATACAGGGAACAAGAGGGACCCTAATGTTTTCCTGGTGGCTTTCCCCAATTTATCTTGCTCAGGCATCTCATTTCCTGTATTTATCTGGCCTGTTTAGCGGCAGCGGTGACACAAAGGTCGTTATCATGTCCAAAACATCCATTAATGAGAGCGCTTTAGCAGACGACATCAAAAGCTAACGGAGAGGCTTGCAGACGAAGCAATGGTGAACGCTACAGCAGACGATATGCCATACGACTTCGTTAAAAAAAATAAAAACAAAAACAAGAAAAGCACTGGACATATATGAACAAACCCTTTCCCTGAGCATCACTTTGGTGGCTTGTGCCCTGACAACAGCGCATAAGCAGCACTCGAGCGCGAAGCAACGAACAATGGGGGACGGCTCCTAACATTTTCCCAGCAACATAAAGCGAAGGAAGCCAAGCGGAATGCCTCCTTCACGGCCGAGCTCGCTTTGAAGCCAAACAAAACGTTTCTACGAATCACTTGACAGGGGCAACGTGACAAATGACGCCTTTAACAAATCGATACTTCGGGGTGGAACTTCCTAAACGCTTATATAAATCCCGGAGATAAAAAAAAAAGTCAGATGCGGTCGTCACGTCCCGTACACGCTTAAAAACAAACACCATCAGCGCGACCGCACCCCGAAACCGGCAGCAGCAAATCTAAAGTGATTCGCTGTTCAAACACTCCGCACCGGCTACACTGTGGATCCCCTGGCAAAATCCCCGTCAAATGCCAGGCCCGATTTCCTCCCGCCTTTCCGAATCGAAAAGAAGAGCGATATGCTTCTATTTTTTGCTTTCAACCGATGCCTTGCTGTAGTTTGCATATCGTCAAGCAAAAGCAAGAAGGATACGTCGAGGCGTGAATGATGGCTGTGTTCCGTTCCGTCCCAGGAGGGAGCGTCTGGCGATGTGGATACAGATAATATAGGGAGTTCCCTGTGGCACTTGGTTCGTACGACTGTTATATATAGCTGCAAGGAAATTGAGGAAAGCTGAAGATCGAAAGTCTTGGCAATGTGCAATTTCCATCGTAGACCGTGCAACCAATCAGAATGTGTGAGCGTAAACGTGGGCCGAAAGGAGACCCGTGAGGGAACGTTGCCGAGGAGGCGCTTTTGAGATCCCGACTCGTGGACAATAGAAGGTTTCCACCAGTTGGCGAGAAAGTGATTCTTATTAGCTGAGTGAACTGTGTATTCAAATGCGCTTTCGGCATTTGCGTTGAAGACAGAGGTCGCACAGCAGCGTGATCGCGTGATCATTATCCCTTGGGTTTCTTTTTCCTTATCAAGGCCACTATATAAGATCAGCCTGGTATGCGTAATTCTTTTTTGTTTGTTTGTTTACTGCCGAATGCAATGTAATGCTTCTTATAAAGCGGTGTGCTATAGATCACAACGGGGCATGTCGAAGTCAGTGAAGCACAGAAAGCCGATTCATGTATTTCAGCTTTGACACTCCTAAATCTTTAATATAGCACAGGCTGAGGCATTTCTTAAAGGCGAATGAATGAATGAATGTTTACTGCCGTTCGCCTTACCTGTCCCATCGGCGTATAGATTTACCGTTCTCTGTCTTTACTGCCCGGCAGTCCCGTCAGCTGTGCGAAAGGCACGAGCCGGCAGTATACAGAAGGAGGCACTCGTCAATGACCAGACGGTGCTACGTCGCTCTCATCATGTGACCCAGCATCGTTGACACTGAGTGCGAGCCAATCGTAGGGGTTCCCTTTCTTTGTTAGACCTCAACAGAACATTATATTGGGCTATAGTTGATTCATGCTTGAAACGGAAAGCTTGCAGTTCTCGTATTCATAAATCTACCTTATCCTTAAAGCTTGCTTTCCTTATCTTCCCTGTGCCCTATCATGCCTCGTGAACAATTAGTCCAGTATCTACAAACAAGTCTTATGATAGTCATTCGCAGTCATTACCATTTTAGTCCCTTTAATGCGGCTCGGTATCACAGGGGCGATAAGAAAAAAACGATAAAGATAAGGTAGATTTATGAATGCGGAGCCAGTAATGTTGAAAGTTGAGCGCTTGTCCTGTGTGCCCAGTTCTCGGTTCCGTTACACAACAGAACGAGTCCATAGCTGATGTACCCCCCAAGTGCTAAAAAAAAAAAAACACAAAGGAAATGTGGGGAAGGCCGCGCTACCACATTCCTGGACAGAACGCGTCCAGGAAAGTGGGGTGACCTTTTGTCGCAGACTAACTATATAGACACGAAAGACGCCCAGTTCACGTTTAGGTATTTTGCGGCCACAGCTGAGCCAGCTGAGCAGACGGGCAAACTTCATTATCAAAAGAAGAGGAGTGCAGGACACGGACACGGTTACCAACTCGCTCAACTTTCTGTCCTTTCAAACTTCATTGTTGGCGTGAGCACGGTGGGCTTGAGGACGCGCTGCTTTGAGCAGCCGCGAGGAAACCTGTTTCTATGACGTCACAGCCAACCCCGCTGCACACTGCCGCTTCGCCGACCACATGCTGCGTCACTGTGGGTCGGCTCGATTCACCTGCGCCCCTTGAACCAGTTCGCGAGGTGCCGCACCTTGTCGTCCGTTTCAAAGGTGCAGGAAGGGTGCAGCGTTGGTTCACGATTTTCCTGCACCCGTTCTGTTGAAGGTGCCTGGTTGGTGCAGGCGTGTGGTGAGGGCAGCAGACGACGCGCCATTGTGACGTAGGCCCGTTTGAACTCCCTCACCTTGTCTTTCAATGTGGCGTGTACGTTGACGCTTCACAGATTGGTCATGTACGTGCCATTAGCGACCTTTCAACCGCGCACAAAAGCGAGGCCTGCCCCTTGTGGGCACCTCTCTGTTCGTTTCTTGTGTAGCGCAGCCCCTGCACTATACTGAACTCCAGCTGCACAATTTCAATACTGCTCGTGCACCGCCCGTGAACCGGTTCAGAGGGGTGTAGGTGAATCGAACAGACCATGAGCCAGTTCGCAGTCATGCAGATTTTGTCCCTCTCTGACTCTGCGAGCCAGGGTGCTCTTCTGAGAATGAAAGCACGCGTGCATTGCCGGAATTGTTTACGCGAACGCACTTCGATTGTCGTTGGTTCGTGCAGCGCTCACAGCACGGGGACGGAGACTGATCGATTTGTGGGATTTATCGTCCCAAAACTATAGCTCTGATTATGAGAGACGCTGTAGTGGAGGTCCCCGGAAGTTTTTTTGGCCACCTGGGGTTCTTTATGCACAGACATCGCACAGCACACGGGCCTCAACATTTTCGCCTCCATCTAAATGCAGCCGCCGCGGCCGGGATTCGATCCCGCGACCCTCGGATCAGCAGCCGAGTACCTTAGCCACTAGACCACCGTGGCGGGGCAGTGTGTGTGTGTGTGTGTGTGTGTGTGTGTGTGTGTGTGTGTGTGTGTGTGTGTGTGTGCACTATGTCGTACATCAGGCGCGATGCTGTGATGGTTAAGTAAGCCGCCCGTATGAGGAAAAGAAAGGAGAGGTGTATCGCTCCGATAACCAAACGACAACGATAAAATACAAACGTGCATATTTCGATTGTTAGCCCAGCAATACAAGCGGTTTACGTTTGCCTGTTGTGCCCCAAAATGTGCATGGTAGCGAATAAATCTATGAAAAACATGCGTTATTGATCTTTACATCATTAACATGATGTACACGTCCTGTACGCCATGTATTAACAATACCGCAATCGTGTGTGGCTCACACCCCTAGTGCTAACACCCATGCTCACACCATGCTAAGCTGGCATGTGCCACAGGTGTTTGATTTTCGACGAGTCCGTGTAAACCAAGGAACAGCTAGAATACACATTTAACATATCGCTACAACGGACTTGAAATAATAATGGCGTACCTTTAGTCGTAGCTTGAAAAGCACACATAACACACACACACACACAGACAAACACGCAACCCACCAAGCAGTACGGGAAATCGAACCCTGGCCCCGTGGTGCCTAGAAAGCACGCCACCACAAGGCTACGTCCTACAAGGCAGTGCTAGGCAGTATCGCGATACTATTTCGGAGATACTTTTGAGTATCTGTATTGCTGTACCAAGATACATTTGAAAAAAAAATGTATTTGTATCTCGGTAGTCAAATACCTTTATCAAATTGCCCGTATGGCGATACTATGCAAGACGTGGGTATTTCGTTACTCTTTTTTTTTCGGGAATGAGCTGAGACGTGTTTCCAAAGACGTGTTTCCACGAGGAAATTTGGTGCCGTTCCGCTGCTGTTCCGTTCTTTCACCCCTCGCTTGATGACGGCAGGTGTCCCGCCACGTGCTGGACGGGTGTGCCCCTTACTGCGAACACTGCAAAAAAAGCTTTTCTGTTCACTCTAGCCACAATGAAATAAATCGTGCGTTTGTGATTCCAGAGCTTCGCGTGAACTATGGTATTCCTAGCATAGCTCACACTGTTGCCGCCAAGTACGTCGATTTCGGCGTAGAATGTATGTCACTCTTGCGGTGATAGAGTATAATTTATTGTAACTGATATCAGTACATGTGTCGTTATTCACAATTGTGTACAGTGTAAGCCTCCTTTGTAATGCCTTACTGGTACTCAGAGTACTGTGAAAAAATAAATAAATGGGAAGATTCAATGCGCTGCAACATTTTGAATATTATGCTGCACTTAACAAATGTACTTACGGAGTATGAACATCCCCGACACAGAAAAAAGTATTTCAGTATCAGTATTGCTGTATCTGTATTCCGGAATACCTTTTTGGTCTTTTTGTAAAAATATCTCTGAATCCCGCTAAGTCAATTACAAATGTATCTCAGTATCTGTATTTCAGGCTTTCAAACCGTGTATTTCGATATCTGTATTCCGGTATACTATTTCGGGTATCTCTGCCCAGCCCTGCCACAAGGTACAGATAGTAAAGAAACTTATGGCTTGAGTTGTGATGAGGGTGCTTACATCAGGTCAATTGCACGTCTTATGTGGGCAAACCGCTGTCATATATCAATGTATCGTACGATACATATGTTCCAGTATCACTCGCATGCTTTTGTCCAACTTTGCAGGATCCAACAGGGATGTGTCAGAAAAAAAAGAAAGACGCTTACGATACGCGCATCAGCGCGCCGTAGCCTACATTTTTTTTCGACATGCACGTGGAGCAATACGATAACCTTACCTTTAACACATTCCCAATTGCCAAACAATTAGTCACAGACAATTCTCTCGCTGACTGCTTCGCAAAACACCGATTCTCAGAATGCATGGACTCTGTCAGATCTGTTCCATTTCGCGGTGCAGATGGAGCTCCGTCCGCCGCCGCCCAAATGTGTGAATCGAACGTCGAGGTGCAGGCCCGTCGTCTGCTGCACGGCCAGCTCGATGAGTTTTTTGTTTCTAGTAGCCTGCTTGGGCTCGCTACAACTATGCATGGTGACATCTGCTACAACAAAACCTGCGCGCGGGCGTGCGAAACAAGACGTGATATTTATGCGCATCCACGCATTTGCTCA
The DNA here is from genome assembly GCA_013339685.2 of Hyalomma asiaticum. NCBI lineage: Eukaryota > Metazoa > Arthropoda > Arachnida > Ixodida > Ixodidae > Hyalomma > Hyalomma asiaticum. Next base: position 36,106,527 of record CM023487.1, on the reverse strand, counting down.
CACGAACGACGCGATTAGTGCATACAATCTGCATCAACGTTACTAGAAGTTTATTCTATAATAGTAACGTTGATCTGCATCCTATCATTTGCAAAAAGAAAAAGTGAAGGTGGAAACAAGCGGTCATCGTGCACGTGTTCAGAGAAAAATGTCAAACATTTATCACTTTCACAGAGTTACTTGCTGTGATTTCGTCGCGGCGCACGTCCTAACGTCTCCATTAGACTAGCCGACGCCGTCGTCTGCACGCGTCGCCTGACGGGCTAGCGTGGCTGAACTTTTTTGTCAACCTTATGGCAAATGTGTGATTCTTTACGTCTGCCTGCGAAGGACTTCTCGCATGCTTCTCGCTCACCGCAGGCAAAGCACAACTTTTTCGACACGGAAGTACAGAGCGCAAGTGACAACCGTAGGTTCTGGTTCTTTTGTGTTCCCCACCCCCAGGGACGTCCGGCGAACACAAGAATGTGGAAAGACAATAGAAGGAAGCCAGAATGGAATGCCTCTCGCTCTGGGGCCCTGAACAATAAAAGTCTAAGAAGGAAAGGCAGCACTTGAGCGTCTCATAGTCGTCGTACGCCTAGCGGTCATTGTCAGCGACATCACACGGTTAGAGCGATGTACAGCCCTCTGGTCACTGGTAAGTGCCTAAAGTTGCCTTGACAAAAGGCTTCCCTCCGCGAGTTGCATCACAGTCCGAAATAAATTTAAGCTCAAGAAAGACCAGGCACAAGGAGACAGACCGAGCACTCACTACAAACTGGTCTTATTTCGAGAAAAGCACAAAACATGGAAATATACAGCTCAGTACACCAACAGGAGCAGTAGTGCACTCAGGATCTCTGCCGGGGGGGGGTTAAATTTTTCATGAAGGGCCGGGCATGCGATTACAAAGTTGTTGCGTGTGTAAAAAAAAGTAAATAAAATGCCCAATAATAGTAAGATCAATGATGATGATGATGATTTTATTATTTTGTCGGCCTTTTGCAGAGACAATAGCGCCACATTCTTCTAGTACATATGAGCAGTTACGGAGTCGGAGGGGGGTTAGGTCGGCCTCGGGGGGGGGGGGGGGTTGCAACCGCCGAAACCCCCCGTCGGTGCGCCACTGAACAGGAGCGCCTGCACCCATGTGGCAAAGGGGTTCCGTCGGCAGGAGTTGAACAAAGACTACGCCCTCTAAACTCGAACTACAACACCGTTGAGGTGGTTACCACTGATGGCTTTTGAGGTGGCTGCCACGGCGTCATGGTTGCAAAAAGTACAAGGTAAGGAGAAAGGCAAGGGAAGAGAGAAGAGCACAATAACGCCCGAGGTGCTACCGTGCAGTCACAATGTGATGCATGACCTCAAGAAAATGGCGACAGGGTAAAAAGTGCATCGTCATGTCCGGGCCGCTCAGGCTGTCGAAGCTATGTGGACAGATAGCTGGCGAGGCAAGAAAGAATGAGTCCCGTGAAAAACAGCACACCTGACCATACAGGGACTGCGCTGAAGCGGTGGTGTAAGAGTTTCCACTGAGCTTTCGGGAGAAAGGAGCTGGTGCGTCAAAGACCGCGCACGTGGGCATGACCTCAGTTAGCGTAGTCTTTGTTGAAGTTCTGCCGAAGCTCTCACATGTCGACCTGATGTTGGCTGGAAAGAAAAAAAAAAAATGACTCCGGAGCCCTCCACTGCGGGGTGTGTTTGGCAATATCGTTCTTTTGGCATGTAAAACTCAATCAATAATCATAACAATAATAAAATTGATACACTAATAAGTCTGTCAGTTTTACGTGTAATTATTACGCACCTTATATAGGTACGGCTGTAACTCTTTCTGTCAGACACATTCCCTTTAAGCTTGTGGAAAGACATCGTGCATCAAGCACTCGTTCTTTTTTTTTTTTTTTGGCTAATAGTTGCACTTAATACAAGCTTCGCCTGTGCATGACAGAGCTAGGTTTCTTTGTACACACTATTTGTACAACCGAACTTATTTATTTATTTATTTATTTATTACTTATTTATTTTATTCATTTATTACCCACTGCGCCCCACAGTCATTACATTAGGGGGGGGGGGGGGGGCGTGAGGGGGTGCAGAAAAAGAATAAACATGACAATTGCAGGTTCACATAAGTTTGCGAAAATGCAGACCACGCAGACACCAAGCACACACAGCTGCATCGAGCACAGATGCTTCACAAATGTCATATGTATTCAGAAAGCAAGATAAAAGGGCAGAAAGCCCAAAAGTTAAGGACAATATGAAGAACAACTACAACAAAGTGCAGCATTGGTGCAGGTCAAAGGAAGCACTAAAACAAAACAACGTAGTTTACAACCAAGATACGATACAGATCATGGCGATTGCCAGGCGCACACACGGAATTTGTAAGGCTTAGTGGTCAAGAGATTCAATCATTTTTATCATTGATGACGCTCACGTTATTGCGATTATACTGCCATCTCTATTCTTTCTGTGGTTCTGCCGTATTTTCGCCCCGCCATGGGGGTCGAGAGGCTATGGCACTCGGCTGCTGATCCGAAGGTCGCGGGATCGAATCCCGGCCGCGGCAGCTGCATTTCGATGGAGGCGAAATGTTCAGGCCCGTGCGCTGTGCGATGTCAGTGCACGTTAAAGAACACCACGTGGTCAAAATTTCCGGAGCCCTCCACTACGGCGTCTCGCATGATCATCGCTGGTTTAAGGACGTATAGGACCACAGAAATAAATAGACCCGTATTTTCGGGCTTTTTACCTAAATAAAGCACTATAGTCTTATAAATAAAGATATGCGTGGATATGACGCTAAACAAGCGGAGACAGTGACGGAAAAGCTCTCGGCACGCGGTACTATCATGCACGAAATTGTCGCATCCGCAGACGCTCCTGTGGTGTCACTGAGCGTTATATATTCATTTTCTTTTTCGAAATAAAACCAGTTGGTATCGAGCGACTGTTCGGTCTTCTTGTCTTCGTGTGTCGAGTCTTTTTCGCACACAAATTTGCTTCAAACTAAAGTTGCCTGCAGAATTAAATATGATGGCTTGAAATTCTGGGTCGCATGGTAACCCCATTTGGTGATTATACGCTAATAGATATTTTGTGTGGACACACAAGTGTAATTCATGTGCAACTGGCCTCAGTAGACATATTTCAAAATGAGTTGTTTCATGCAGACTTGGAAGTAATGAAATTGACGATTTGCGAAATTGTGAGAGCCACCTGGATGCCTCCCAGCAAAAAACTCTCGCGCACAGGTTGCTTTCCTGTTCTAAGCGCGTGCACACGTCCACAGTCGTCACGCCATTCATCCCGTTGAGTGCCCGTCCCCGCGTCCTTTCTTTCGCTTCTGCCCTTGTCTCCGTAAATCCTCGAACTCATTGTGAGACGGCTCACTCCCCCCCAAAATCTCGGAGAAGCTTTTGTGGTGCTAGTGCACATCGGACGGGATGTGCAGACGTGAATGCGCTTAGAGCAGGAAAGCAGTCTGTAGACGAGTGTTTTTGGCGAGGAAGCTTCCTTGCGGGAAAGCCAACTTACAGACTTTTGCAAATGGTCGATTTCTGTAGTTATGTTCGAGTAAGCAAATTACTCTTTGCTGTAATAAGGATAGTAGTGGATTACTTTTGCGGGCTCGTAATCTAGCAGTGTAATCTAAAAAAAAAATGCTATATATTTTCCAATTACCTCTGGCCACCGGCGGCTCCATTTCGATGGAGGCGAAAAGCTTGATGCCCGTGTACCTCGTGCGATGTCAGTGCATATGCTAAAGAACCCAGGATGGTCGAATTTCCCGAAACACTCCACTGCGGCGTCTGTCGCAATCGTATCGTGGTTCTGGGACGTAAAAAGCCAGAAATCGTTCCATTTCTTCTGGCTACCACATATCATGACCGACGCCACTTATGGTAACAAACAAACAAACAAAGAAACAAACAAACAAACAAACAAAGAAACAAAAATACCAGTAAACTGGTCGATTTTTCGGTGTTTTACGCCCCAAAACCACGATATGATTAGAAGACACGCGGTAGTGAAGGTCACCGGGAATTTCGACCACATGGAGTTCTTTAACGTGCACTGACACCGCGCAGTACACGGGCCTCAATATTTCGCCTCCATCGAAATTGATTGCGAATTGAATTTTATTTTACAGAAAGATACATGAATCAACATATGAAAAAACATCTGGTTCCTTACTATTAAGCTGGTTTGGATCCATACAAATAAATAGGAATATTCATATAAAAAAGTGCAGTTTTGCAGGTAGCAGGCAGTACACTTGAAGTACATCAAAAACCTTAATAAAGGTTTTTGTATTAATGTTTCAAGTAAAGAGCAAAGTTTTTACTTTGTTTTATTTCGACAGGTAAAATGTTCCACAAAGTGCAACCAACGCTGGATAGCCGTCTTTTGCAGCCGCCGCGGTCAAATTTACCAGTAAAGAGAATAAAAATAACAGAGATAAGCTAATCCAAGCAGCCCAACCCTTAAATTAGGAAAAAGCCACATGTCAATCCCCGCTGGAAGCCTTGGATAGAGGGGTTACAAGTCCTGGAAGGCAGCTTTTGTGCACGGCAAAGATTCATGCACAATGGCGGGGACACCTGCCTGGAGAGCATATGTTAGGTGCAATGTGTGCTCGCAGGCATGCTCTAAGCTACAAAAGACACCTGCATGCAGCCTCACCAATGCTTCCTTCACGCTCTTTTGGCGCCATTATACGCTGTCACGATGTGCCTACTGCACAGGCTTTCGCAGAAGCAGAACCACCCGCTCTAGCTGAAAACGCGAGTGGAACGCTGAATGTTTCTGCGGCCCAGGAAAGCTAACTTGCAGGGCTTGCAACTCCGCATGAGGCGTCGACGACGGCTCCAAGCGCGCAAACGTGCCTCCCCAAGAAAAAGGGTTTTTCAGTAAACAAAGATACCATATGTTATGCGGGGCCGAAGTGCCAAATTGCACCCTGCTAGTTTATTTATTTATTTATTTATTTATTTATTTATTTATTTATTTATTTATTTATTTATTTATTTATTTATTTAAAGTACTTACAGGCCCCATTGGAGGCATTACACGAAATATACGTATATGAACATACCAAACATAAAAACAATACGAAAGAAACAAATGCAAAACAAAAAGGGTGTTAACTAAAAACTAAAAAGAGAACATATACAGTCCTTGATGCAAGAAATATACAAGTAACAAAAGTGTAAATAAAACGGCGCGTCGCTTGCACACAAGCAAAATAACTGACAAGGTAGGCATATTCATAGGTAGGCATAAAGAGTGTGAATGAATCATTAGTAATTATTACTAAAATTAACTAAGCATTGGTAAGCTAAACCTGATACCTCTAATCATACGACACCAGCCGAACAAAACCATTTCCCCCCTTGATATAATGGTCTCGTTTCTCGTTATTTGTAGGTGGTCGAGCATTACGGATATTCACCAGACGTTAATGGTGCAACTATAGCGACCATGTCATGCGATTGATGTCGTGACCTATTGGCCACGTTTTAATCATAGAATGGCACCACTGCGGGCCAGCTTTAGTATTTTCTTAAAATGAAAAATAAAACGTACTCGACTGCTGGGTTCTTTCGCCGACTTCGATTGTTTGGTGGCTGTAGCGTCATAAGATGTGAGCACTAACCTGCCACCTCACGATCCCGAAAAAAAAAACGTGTTAACAGGGAGTTTTAGCAGCGCCGGATTACCGTACGGTAGTGACGGTAATGCTGCGACATCATGGTCGGCACGCTGCTATTTTAGTCGGAAAGAACTTCACTAGTTGCTCGGTGAGCACGGAAACTTCATCAGATGATAAAACTTGCTGGCGAAGTTCCCACGAGCTAAATATTTTACGTGCCAACCACGACCTTACGGTAAGATACGGAAGTAATATGTATTTCCATATCTGCGTTTCCTTAAATTTAGGTTTATTACTGAGTGTGCTATTGTTAGCTTTATTACTCATGTACGTTTGCGTTGTATCTATAGATATATATATATATATATCCACTTAACGTTTTAACGTTGTTTCGTTGTCATTTTTACTGCCATTCTTATTTTACGTTTGCGCTGTTTCTATAACTGTCAACCACTACTCAACGCTGTTCAGCTGCCGTTTTTATGTCCTTAAAAACATGTAATTCTCTGACAGGAGGCTCCCTTTCAACCTTGTACTATGGGACCTCCTTCTGTATATTGTAACCCAATGTGTTTATATTTTGCTACGAATAAGGATTTGATCTGAAAAAAAAAAAAGGAGTCGCCTCCACCCCCTCCCCCCTCCGCCCTGTTCTTTCTTTTTTTTCTTTTTTTCGGCGAAGTCATGGGCAAGCTTTACTTGAAATCACAATTTTCGTCGTAACCGGAACCACGGCAAACTGACGGGAGAAGAATGTGCAGGTGCGGTGTTTCGATTTTAGGCGGCCACGCCGAATGCAACCGTACACGACGGGGTTTGGCGAACGAGAGATATGCTGACTCACGCTGGGCCTCTTGCCGACCTCTGCAGGGTTCTTTAAAACGGTTGTCTCGCCTCACTGTCCATTCAGCGGGAGGTTACCGCTTCGAGTGCGTCACACGCTGTCTCCCAGCGTGTAGCTGAGACCTCAATACTCTGTCTCAGTAGTTTCGTGGAGCAGTCCTGGCTTCGCGACTGAACGCAGAGTGTTGGGGTGTTCTTGCCGCTTCTTGTTGCAGCGCTTGGAGATAGCACGACTGGTCATAGAAGGACGCGTTCGGAGGGACACTAAGAGTGAACAGTACGTCAGTTTTGTACCGGTGAATAATTTACCGGCCGCAGCAGGCGCCTGCAAAATCACGAAGGCACAGAGGGCTGGTGGGAAAACTTCGACGCAGCGTAACCAGCTGCATTTTATCTTTGTCCTTTTCTCACTTTCAAAGTGCCTTGTCGCACCAACACTGTTGCTTTTGGGTTTGTGAAAAGGCGGTCCACTGACGCGAGAAAAATCAGAACACATTTTAAGTACAGTGAAAGAAGGAAGGAAGGAAATAATAGAGAGGGAAAGGCAGGGAGGTTAACCAGTGTACGACAACCGGTATGCTACCCTGCACGAGTACAGTGAGAATTTCATAATATGGCCCCAGGTGAAGGTGTAGTTAAATATTACTGCTGCGAACGCTCAAGGGAACGGACCTTTCCCGGGTGGGTGGTCTGCGCATGCGCCGAGTCAGTGACGAAATGAGCGTTGTGTTCTTTACGAGCGACTAGAGCCGTGACACATGGCGTCTTGAGACGTGAGCGACTAGAGACGTGATACCCTGCAAAATGAATGCGAAAAGACGCCTCGGCGATCGTCTACCGCTGCGCGGTAATGGATTGCGCAGGCTACTATATCGACCCGTTTCGATTTCGGCAATCGCCACGACAGGCGCTGTTCCTACACGGACTGTGACAGAAGGGAAGCTCACAGTAAATGTAGGTATGAAAGAAAGTAGATGGGCAGCGAAAGTATTCAGGCATTTTGTATAGGAAGAATGTTGGCTCACAATGGAGGAAGACAACCAGGAGGCATACCATTAAGTATACAGCGAGTAATGAAACGGATGGAGCAAAAAAAAAAAAAGCGTTAAGAGCATGGTCAGAGCGGCGGCGAAGCCGGATTGTATAGCAGCATTGAGCAACTACAGAAAAAGGAAAGAAGAAATTAAGAGAAAAATTTTATGATAATTCAAAGGCATCCATCCATCCATCCATCCAAAGGACCATTACAAATTTTGTTTCATGCAGAACTGGACAGCTCTTCTTTCAACAAGCGACAGCACCGACTAGATCGCCTTTAAAGTGCTCTTTGAAATTTCATTATATATCGAGTTGCTGTGCTTCCGTTCGGCAAAGCTTGATTAAGCAGTACACGGCGCTGGTTGGTGGACCATATTTTCGAACGCATGCATGCACACTATATCTGTCAAACCTAGCGAATAAAAGTTCAGAGCCGTGGTGAATAAATTAGCTGTATCATCCTTCAATATGTTTTTTCGTGCATTCCTTGTTAAGTTGCAGCTCTGAACAAGCAGCAAATGCACAGAGAGAGCTCACATAGACTGTATACATAGCGTAAGTTGTAACACTACGACATAAGTACGGCGTGTCTGTACCACGCAGTTGTCTTTGTTTTCTTTGAGTGATTTTATTATATTTCCCTTTTTATTGTTGCCTGTGGCAGGCCTAAGACAAGCTGTGCCCTTGCCTCGTTCAAGCAGATCCTATTTGAATGCTCGCACGCACAGATAATAGTAATGCGCAGTTGAAATGTTTACGCGATATGCGGTGAGCGCCGGACATTTGATCCATAATTTTGACAAGCGCAAAACCTTCGCTGAGCTGCGCACTGAACCTTCGCTGAACTGCGCAAGTAAGCCTCTAGTTCCGGCCGAGAAATGTTGCTGACCGTAAGCTAAACGTGCCAAAGATAACTGAGAACGTTTTCTAATCACTCTAACCGCGCTTCATAATGACCGACAGCCACTGACGGTGTCAACATATGGCAACAATGCCTTTGGTCACACCGTCATCGCATCAGCAGTCTATTTTCAAACAATGTCTCCCTCATACACTAATTTATCGGACAACGCGACCACTTCTACATGTCAGTTGAGCTCTTGAAAAATGCCCCGCCATGGTGGTCTAGCGGTTATGGCACTCGGCTGCTGATCCGAAGGTCGCGGGATCGAATCCCGGCCGCGGCGGCTGCATTTCTATGGAGGCGAAATGTTGAGGCCCGTGTACTGTGCGATGTCAGTGCACGTTAAAGAACCCCAGGTGGTCGAAATTTCCGGGGACCTCCACTTCGGCGTCTCATAACCACAGCTGGTTTTGGGACGTTAAACCCCGTAAATCAATCAATCAAAACCTCTTCAAAAAAAAAAAAGACGTTTAGTAACAGCTCTAGCCGCAGGCGAACTTCATACAGCTAGACGTGTGAAACACAAGGAAGTCTGTAAGCTGTTGTACCAGAGTAAGAGCGTGCCAGTAGTTTTCGTGGCTTATCATCTATGCATGCTGTTATCACAGTTTCGATGAGCAAAAGCAAAGCACGTTAATACTATATCAATGCAAAGAAAGAAAGAAGAAAAGCTCGCTGGCCAGGTCGCTGGACATTGGCCATGCCTCGGGCCGCCGTCGGTTTCCCCGCGCCGTTTCTGCAACTGGAAGGCTTACCTACGACCGCGCCCACCTGCGAACGCTCGTTCTAAGGGTCACCTATTTATGAATGGGCGTGAGCCAGCGATTACACTTTAAAGCGGTACAAGTTCTACGACAGGCCGTAGGAGGGAAAGACCCGTGCTTTCTGTTAAACACAATCCGCTTGATTGTTTGTAAGTATGTCTAGTATGCCAGTGGAATGTACTAGCCCATGCCAGGCACCTGCGACATATGGACGCGTGCACTCGCACACAGGAAGCAAAAACAACATTCCCTGGACAGCAAAAGCACAATACCACTCGGCTTTCCTGTATTGCCCACTGGGCAAGCTGAAAGCGCGTAAAAGAGGAAACAAAGCTTCTGGTCCTGGTGGGCCGGTCTCTATACTGAGAAGCCAGCATCCAGCAGCCCTGCTTTACGACAGTGCCTACAGACGGGCTGCTGTTGCTATGGGGCGCGAGGCCCTTTGGATTGACACAGGAAGGATCCTTTAGCACTGTTGACTCAAAGAGGTAGGAGATTCTTGTACTGGCCTTCTGAGCTGCTGTTTCTTTGTTCGGCCAGCACCCCCAAAAAGACCGAAAAGGAAGGCAAGAGCTCTAGGCTTTGTAACGGAGCAGTTGAATAGCGACTGTGCCACAGAAAAGCCCTTTGGTCACGCATTTCGAGATTTGTCTGGACACAGGCAATTAGTTCGGGAAGAGGAGGTGGGGACAGGAGGCTAGCTGAAGAGTAGCTGGAAAACTGTGACGTATCCATTGTGTTCGACTCGAGCGGTTAGAAGCGATTGACATCTAGGCACCGCTGAGGAATTCCCCTTTGTGCTCGGAAGGGATGGTTCGTTTCTGGAAGCTGAGCGCACGACAGGTCGTTTTTACAGTGGAAGGACTCCCCCGGTTTTGGTAAGAGGCTACTTTCAGGCATAATGTCTTCCGGGAAGGCACCATGGCTAGCTGTTTTGTTCTCGCGCCCGAGGTCAGCCTCAATCACCGAGGTACAAAGCTTTGGACTATAAATCGTTCCGAGGCACTGTTCAAAGGCCTGTGCGAAATGCTCTTGCTACAGGTTAAAAATAAGGGGGCACACGTGTTCGGTCGACGACCTCTTCTATTCTGTCAGGGCCACGAGAATAATGAAAACGTTAGATTCAAATGGGTTTTCTGCGACACCTGCGGGCCAAGAGAGGTGAGTTGAGAAAATACACACAGCCGACGTTTGTGAAAAGTAGGCCCGCCGCCCCTCCTTTCCTCCCCCACACGCACACACACACAAAAAAAGGAAAATTCTCCAGATAACTAATGACTTACTCTTGCATTCCTTCCATTCCATCTGTTAGTCTCACTACTGGAACGTTCAGTTCTTTTTTTTTTCTTTTTGCTTGTTCTTATTCTTCTTGCCTCAGTCCCTGTTCACACAACCCTAGATTTACTGACTATTGCAGCCCGATTCTTGGCTTATCCCCCTCACTGGGTGAGCGCCATAAGAAAAGGTTCATCATGATCATCATCATCTTGCTATCCACACACTCTCGCATACTGGTTAAACCATGGCAAACCCCCTTTAACATCGAAATTCTGGACAGACCCCTCGCAAGTTGTGCTACAGGCAGATGATAATGATGACGCTGTTCTACCAGCCCGTTCGTTTTCCAAGGCATACGACGCCGGCTCTGGCGGATGCGCAGTTGGGCTTATGCAATTGGTCCATTTCCGGATCCCTGCACAACGGCATGTCTCATAATCATATCATGATTTCGACATACAAAACACAATCAATTACATGGTTAATATTAACAGTGTTCGCGAAAAAGCGAATAGCTATTATATAAAGGGCATTGAAAATTTCGACTCTTTCGTATGCCAAGCTGGTAATGACAGTTTGTTCATGACGTCGAAGTTTCGTTCTTTGATATCTGACCCAATGTGATGCAATGCCACTCAACATTTGTGTTTGAAAAGATATCGTTCATAGGGAAGTTACAGAAGCAAGTGCTCGGCTAAAACACTGCCCATTGACGCGAGGCATTATGGGGTCATTCACTGCTTTATAGTGCTTATCAGTACCTAACCTATCATAGAGCGACCGTATGTTTCAGGCTGCAAAGCAGGATATGGCAGAAATTATAGCGGGAGGAGGTGGGGGGAAGGGGGATGCAGTGTTGTCATGGGGATGGTCACTTGTTACCATGGATGGATGGATGGATGGATGGATATTAGGAGCGTCCCCTTTATAACGGGGTGGTAGCCCGCGGGCCACCAAGGTCTAGCTTTATATTTTTTTCCTCTACAAATGTTTCTTTTCCAGCATCACATATTTTCACAACTAATTCTTCGCCTCGCCTACCTATTTTATCTATTATCGTTCCCCTGTTATGTAACAATCTTACACGATCTACCTGGCGTTTCTGTTTGCTTCATACGCTTGCGCCACCAATACTCTAAGCGCCTTTTACTTATCTCTAACGCTGACATGTTTCAGCTTTCACGAGCTATCCCTGAAACCCATGGCCTCCTGCAGGGTAGTGTCCACAGCCCCGCCACGGTGGTCTATAGTGGTTATGGCACTCGGCTGCAGATCCGAAGGTCGCGGGATCGAATCCCGGCCGCGGCGGCTGCATTTCGATGGAGGCGAAATGTTAAGGCCCGCGTGCTGTGCGATGTCAGTGCACGTTAAAGAACCCCAGGTGGTCGAAATTTCCGGAGACCTCCCCTACGGCGTCTCTCATAATCAGAGCTGGTTTTGGGACGTTAAACCCCACAAATCAATCAATCAGGGTAGTGTCCACAGCTACACCTGGGTGGACACCTGTACATTAAATCAAATTATGGTCCGTCGTGTCCCCAGATTTTCCACAGCACGTGCAATGTATCGCCTTCTTTATTGAATTTCGCTTTGTAACTTCCGGTTCTCAGGCAACCTGACCTTGCTTCAAATATAAAGCGCTTCCCTTTGAATAATCGTAAAATTGTTCTCTCTTGATTTCGTTTTTCCCTTTTCTGTAGTTGTTCAATGCCGGCTTCTTCTCCATTCCTGCTATCCAATCCGACTTCGCCGCTCTGACCATGCTCTAACGCTCATTTTTCGTCCCATCCGTTTCGTTACTGGCTATATACTTACTGATAAGCCTCCTAGTTCTCTTCCTCCATTGTGAGCCAACATTCTTCCTGTACAAATGCCTGAATACTTTCGCTACCCATCCACTTCCTTTCATATTCCTTAATCTCTGAGCTTCCCTTCCCTCAAAGTCAGACCGTCCAATATCCCCCTCAAAATGCCTCATTTGTGGTCTTCCCATGACCGCCCAATGCGCGTCGGCCGACCGTGCTATGATGCACATCCAGCCCAGATGGTACCTTTGACCTCAAGCACACCACTGATTTCCCGAATGTATACGTCCTGGCACCATTACACCTTTCCACAAACCGCGAATTATACCTCGTATATACCTGTTGTAACCCCACAGCGCTTTATGCTTTATTATTGCGGAATTCCTCTTTGCTTTAACTATCATAGTTATCTTGTACTGCTATTTATCTACTGCTATCAGTTATCCATATCTCGAGGTATTTGTACTCTCGTACTCTAGGTACCTCCTTGCCCTGTATTGATATGGTCTGGTCGTTGCTGTCATTGAATATCATCCAACCGGATTTTGTCAAGCAAAATTTTAGTCCTAATCTTCACCTTCCCGACCACATATGTTAACCAGATCCTGCAAATCTGTTCGACTGTCTGCGAATAGCACAATATCGTCTGCGTATAACAACCCGGGCAGATTTTGTTCTACAACTGTACCTGCCTGTCTGTGTGACAGCTTAAAACCAATATTGCTCATCTCCAATGCTTTCTCCATTCTCCGCATGTAAAGCATCAATGATAGTGGGAACAACGGGCATCTCTGCCTGAACCCTCTATCTATATCGACGACCTCCATTCTACCATTACTCGCCATACCTTCCCATTCCACAAATACTGTATTTCCACTGTATATTTTCTTTAAGTGCTCTATACAGTCGTGCCCTACACCAGCCTCTTCTATTACGTCCCATAAAATATACTAATTTGCATTGCCGTACTTAATGTCCAAAAATGCCAAGTCTAAAGGTCTGTTCTCTTTTCCGGCTATTTCTATACACTGCGTAAGCGCGAAAAGGTTATCATCTAATCTCCTGTCGACTAGAAATCCATTTTGGAGTTCGCCAAAAGTGCCATTATGCTCTCTCTATATCTGCATTTTTAATTTAATTGCCTGCATCGCCGAACTGTAGAGTACTGATGTAATGGTGAGGTGTCTATATGAGAGAATGTTACTTTTCTCTCGCTTGACCTTGTAAATGAACTTCATCCTACTTTGACGCCAACTGTCCGGTATTCGCCTGTCCTTTAAGCTTTTTTCAATTGTTTTCAACAGGGCTTCTTTGCTGTTTCTTCCGAGCTCATTTATTACAGTAATGCTAACCCCATCTAATCCTGTGGCTGTGCGTTTGGGAATCTTTTCCTCCGCCTTCTTCCAATTGAAATTTTCCAGAACCAGTCCTTCCACTTCGATTTCCTTGCAGCTGTTACACGTCGTAAAGGGAGGCTCGTCATTCTTCTTAAAGGAATCGGCTGTTGCGTTTCAGATATAAAATGGATGGATGCCATGAGCGTCCCCTTTGTAACGGGGCGGTGACATGTGCGCCACCAGACTCGTAAAAAAATTTAAGAACTTTTCTTTTTTCCCCCTTCTCTTTAAATTGGCCTCATGCCTTTTAAATCTACTTCAATTAAATCGATCATACCATAGCAAAAACGTAAATTCATAGCCCAGTTCTCTGCCCTTTATTTACAGAAAGTCACTACTTGACTGTGACTGTTTGTCACAGTCAAGTAGCGCCAGCTGTGGGTGATAAACAGAACAGCAAAACCGCGTGATACATGTCCTCCGAGAATCCGGAGGCCCCTTGCTGAGCCTACAGCCTCAGCGATTTTGAGTATCGCTCTCAGAAAAACGTAAAAATCCGTTGACGGCAGTGCCTCTGGCGGCGGTGCGCACGTCCGTGGGGTGATAGAAGGTCCGGCAGCCCGCGCCGACGCGAGCTTTTGTGACTTCGCGTTTTCCGGCAGTTTTCTCCAAAAGTCTGTTTGGCGGTCGCCCTGTGGCTCCGTGCTCAGCAACAAGATTTTGTCGTGTCCTCGTAGACAACAGTATTTGCGGAAAATCACCAGGGGCAAACTTTTACCACTTCCAGAAAACGCACCGGGGCAGGGAGAAGAACGCGGGAGCTGTCATGCACGTTCTCTCTATGCGACAAGGTGTTCTGTGTTTACAATGTGTCGCGCCCTGTTTCGAACGAAAAAAAAATTAAAGAAAAGAAAAGAAAGGCGAAAAAGCCCTTCAAAACTCATACGGGTCCAGGGAGGGACACACCACGGAACTCCGCACATCTCGATCGCGACTACTTCGCGACCTACGCTACTGCATTTTTTGAAAATTCCTTTAGCTCTCTCTTCGCGTGGTCGAATGCTTAGTTCTAACCGTCCAACCGTCCGCACGTAGACCAGAAAAGGGGCCATCACCTTTTTACTGGAATGCCTTTTGTAAAACCAGCAAAAAGAAAACAGAGAAAGGACAAGAGGTCCTTCCCTCGTCTTGAGCTCGCACCTAGCGCGAACGCATCCACGCCTTGGATTACAACATTACGTTAGTGAAAGGCGTATAGTGATAATTTCGTTCTGATGGTGTTTGTGAAACATGATTAGCCTTTGTTTTATTAAAAATATGTATGAAAATATTGTGTTCACCGTTTCCAAGGGCTGGCTAGCTTTTTCTGTAGTTAATAAGAAATAAACATTAACACGATTAAGCCCCGCCACGGTGGTCTAGTGGCTAAGGTACTCGGCTGCAGATCCGAGGGTCGCGGGATCGAATCCCGGCTGCGGCGGCTGCATTTCGATGGAGGCGAAATGTTGAGGCCCGTGTGCTGTGCGATGTCAGTGCACGTTAAAGAACCCCAGGTGGTCGAAATTTCCGGAGACCTCCACTACGGCGTCTCTCATAATCACAGCTGGTTTTGGGACGTTAAACCTCACAAATCAATCAATTAAGACGATTAAGGAGATTAAGTCTTGCACTCGTGTCACTTCGCAGATGCCCCTTGCAATGTTCAGTACCGATGAAACATGCGTTTCAGACATTCATTGCATGCCTTGTCGGGGGATGGATATGGGTGCAATGTTATAATTATAGTGATATTATTAGACTAATAATTACTAGTTAATATGACGTACGTTGTTCGCTTCCCATCCCCCCGCTTCTTCTCTGCAGTCGTGCTCAAGATGTGTTTTATATTCGCTACAAAAATCAACCCGGTCTGGGCAGTAGTTTCCGGACTATTAGCATGGAAAATTGCTTTAGATGGCGATTTTTAAAAGCCAATAAAAGGCAAAGCAACAAAGTAACAAAACTTTCCATGCCGAAATTACTAGACAATTATGTCTTAAAGGTTCTGTGCGAAGAACATTGTTGTAGAGCTAGTAGATTTTTCAAAATGTCGCAACTAGAGAACAGTCAGCGAAACCCTTGCCATTCAGTCTGATTCACATCCGTCCTCCTCTAAAGGATGCTGCTGTACTTATTTGTAAAGTACATATTTGAAATTCGCAGACATCAAGCTTTTCAATGACCCATAATAGAACCAGGGTCGCACAATGGGGACCCTGATACTACTTTGTACATCAAGCAGAAGAGCCTCAGCCGAGCTCAAAGTGACTAAAACGACTTGGGCGAGTCGCCGAAGTAAGACCGCCAGCTTAAGCAATACATGTGCCCGAAAAGTGAGAGGACCACATTTAACAGCAGACCGAACGCCTGAATTAATTAAATTAATTAATAATTAATTAGTCAATCAATCAATCAATCAATCAATCAATCGATCAAATCTTTATTTCCAACGATAGCTGGGGCTCCCTTAGGCTAAAAAGCGGTAATAACACCACTTGAAAATTCCTAAGGGCCCGCGTACATGACCGCGGTATAAAAATACATACCTACAAAAACAAATTTACAATAAGAGAATCAGGTAAAAAAATAAATTAAAAAGAGGTTGTGCAAATACAACAATGGAACAGTAGAACAAATGAGGTCAATATATAAGTACGCTCAAGGACGGTTGTGCATTGTAGCTGAATTATTCGGAGTTCACGTGTGAACACATAAAATGACGAGAACGATAAACGTGATACAAAGAGCAACGAAACATTCTTGGCCGTGTTCGAACAGTATATTATAAAAACGTTTAGACAAGAGCTAGAAAAATATTCACGCATTTTTTCTTTTTTTGTAGACGTAGAAAAGTTGACGGCTTTCTCTTCATATTGACGGCACCTGCGAGCAGGACGAACTGAATTAGATGAGCTAGAGTAGTACAGAGCAATGCCCTTCTGAAGCGACAACTGTCATGACATTTGTCTATATAAGGGGTGCTCACATAAGCAGCGGGGTGGATTGAGGAGTCCTTATTTTTCTCAGTTTCCTTCCGTTAGAATTACGCGAATACAAATTGGAGTCAGGAAAATAAACCGTAAGAGGCCGCCTTTCTAGTTTTTGACACTTTCCAGTAATCTGCGAGTTGGCTTTCCCGCAACGGCAGTGTTCGTGATGCCAAAAAATGTGGTCTACTGCAAGTGTGTTCGCACCTGCACATTCCACCGAACTTGCACAAGCCCGACAAAAGGTTTTCGAGAACTTTCTGGTAGTAGGGGGGGTAGTAGTTAGGGGAATTCTTGCAAAAGTTTCGCGGTATTCTCTTCGGAAACCAAGTTCTCCGAAGCACCCGTGGGGTTAGAGGAAGAAAAGTCCCTCATTTCACGCAATGTGTACGGTCTCATAGGGAATTCAGCAGCGCACAAAGGAGAGAAGCAGAAGCGAAAGAAACGAAAGGCAAAGACGGGCGCAGGGTGGAATGGAGAGTTCGCCATCACTAGTCTGTAGTCGAGGTTGTTCGCTTGGAAAATATAGACCTTTTCACAGGAGGCATGGAGCACCGCCACATTGGGCAGTTCGCGGCAATAAATTTATTTATTTATTTATTTATTTATTTATTTATTTATTTATTTATAAGCACTGCGATCTGGTGTCAGATATTGGCAGGTGGGTATACATGAAAATGTACAGGCATTTTTTCCATACAAGTTCATAGCGATTGCAGGTATTCTTCAATGTAAAGAATTCAATGAACCGTGCTATGGAACACATAAAAATACACAAATACAAATTTATAACATATTCAGATATTTTTCGTACATTGCCAAGGACTTTTCAGTAATAATTTCGGTGTTCAGGATATTCCAATCTGTTATTGTTCTGGAAAAAAAAAGAATATTTAGAACAGTTGTTCGTTGTGTTAAGGGGAACCATGGTTAGAGCATGCCTTTGTCTTGTTTGATAACCTGATGAGTAAGCAAAAATTTGGAACTGTTAACGTTTCATAATAAAGACGTATTAAGTCGCAAAAGTTGTGACCACAAACCCTCGGCAGCGCTTTTTTTTTCTCTGAGGGGGAGGGGGGCGTGATAAGGAGGGCAAATGGAGGGCAACAGCTGTGATAAGGAGGGCAAATGTGTACCGAAGGTCGCATGGGGCCGACTAACTAACTAACTAACTAACTAACTAACTAACTAACTAACTAACTAACTAACTAACTAACTAACTAACTAACTAACTAACTAACTAACTAACTAACTAACTAACTAACTAACTAACTTACTAACTAACTAAAACTCCAGAATACATTAGATATGACGGTTAAGAGACGTCCAGTAAAAAGCCCAGAACTTTGGTAGTCGATCGCATCACCTTTGGAAGTCGAACATCACGTGATTACAATTTGGAGTATGCATATGCGCTGTTAAGGTCGAAATTTGATCACACGTGGCTTACATCGGCGTTGAGTAAGCGGCTACGTGTCGCACGCGATTTCTTTTTTTAAGCAGGTTTTCCGTTTTGTCATGGCCATTATCATACATAATGTAATGATTGCATTGATAATTTTCCAGTATATTTATATTTCTCGCGAATTCACCTGTTGATTGACGTACAATTTTGCTTTGTTAGAAATCCCGTTATGGAATTCCGTTGCTTGTAAGTTTACTAACTTTTGGAGGCACGTTTCGTAATTGACCTCAAAGGGAGGCGCACAAGAGTTCGCCTTTAAAAAAAATCCACGCATATCCACGGAGTGAATGATGATGAGTGGGCGAAGCTCCGGACGTTCATCGGTAAAAACCGTGAATCTTCCGTGAATCTTGCCCAGTACATCATCAAAGACGTGACAAACACTGTGTGTCGCCATCTATAGAGCTCTCCTATCAAACTAGAACATGGATGGATGGATGGATATTAGGAGCGTCCCCTTTATAACGGGGCGGTAGCCGGGCCACCAAGCTCTAGCTTTATTTCTGTTTCCTCTACAAACAATTCTTTTCCCGAATCACACATATTTTCCCAACTAATTTTTCTCCTCGTCTATTTATTTTATCTATTATCGTTCCTCTGTGATGAAACAATCTTACCCGAACTACCTTGCGCTTTTGTTTGCTCCATACTTTTGCGCCACCAATGCTCTAAGCGCCTTTTACTTATCTCTATCGCCGGCATGTTCAGCTTTCCCCTGTTACTCTTGAAACCCATGGCCTCCTGTAGGGTAGTGTCCCCA
The DNA here is from genome assembly GCA_013339685.2 of Hyalomma asiaticum. Classification (NCBI taxonomy): domain Eukaryota; kingdom Metazoa; phylum Arthropoda; class Arachnida; order Ixodida; family Ixodidae; genus Hyalomma; species Hyalomma asiaticum. Next base: position 36,087,660 of record CM023487.1, on the reverse strand, counting down.
GCTACACCTGGGTGGACATCTGTACATTCAATCAAAATAGGATCTGTCGTTTCCCTAGCTTTTCCACAGCACGTACATGTGTCCCTTTCTTTATTGAATGTCGCTCTGTAACTTCGGGTTCTGAGGCAACCGGACCTTGCCTCAAACAGTAAAGCGCTTCTCTTTGAATTATCGTAAAATTTTTCTCTCTTGATTTCGTCTTTCCCTTTTCGGTAGTTGTTCAATGCCGGTTTCTTCTCCATTCTTGCTATCCAATCCGAGTTTTCCGCCGCTCTGACCATGCTCTTAACGCTCTTTTTCGTCCCATCCGTTTCTTTACTGGATGTATACTTACTGGTAAGCCTCCTAGTTCTCTTCCTCCATTGTGAGTCAGCGTTCTTTTGATACAAATACCTGAATACTTTCGCTGCCCATCTACTTTCTTTCATATTCCTTAATCTCTGTTCGTACCTAATTTTACTCTGAGCTTCCCTTCCCTCAAAGTCAGACCATCCCATATCCCCCTTAACAGCCTCATTTGTGGTCTTCCCATGGGCGCCCAGTGCGAGACGTCCGACCGTCCTCTGATTCACGTCCAGCCCTGATTGTACCTCTGACCTCATGCACACCACTGAGTTTCCGAATGTAAGTGCTGGCACCATTACACTTTTCCACAAACCTCAAATTACCTCGTACCTGTTGTAACCCCACAGCGCTCTATGCTTCATTATTGCGGAGTTCCTCTTTCCTTTAACTATCATAGCTTTTTCTTGTACTTCCATGTATCTATTCCCATCATTTATCCATATCCCAAGGTATTTGTACTCTCGTACTCTGGGTATCTCCTCGCCCTGTATTGATATGGTCTGATCGTTGCTGTCATTGAATATCATCCAGCCGCATTTTGTCATACTAAATTTTAGCCCTAAATCTTCACTTTCCCGACCACATATATTAGCCAGACCCTGCAAATCTGCTTGACTGTCTGCGAATAGCACAGCGAGCGCCTGCGCGCCATCTGTTGATCAATTCACGTACTAGCTAAGCATCACCGCAGCGCTCGGACGGACAGACAGACAGACTCCCATGCTACGCGTTCCCATACATCTGAATGAAGCGAGCATCGCGGCGCCATCACGCCATCTAGTGAGCACTTCGTAAAACTACAGGTGGCTGCATACTATGTACGGAGGAGGGAACGACCCACACCCAAAGGAGCTTCGCCCCTAAAAGAAAGAAATACGGCTCGTAATTTAATTTGGAAGCAAGCGCATCTAGCAGTATTCTCTATTGTAGTAAAGACGACTCATCAGCTAGCATTTGTTTTGCACGAAAACATTGCTGTTTGAACGGCGAGGCGTTACGTGAAGGAATCAAACACCACGGCAAAGGGAAACACGTCGACTGCTCACGTGACAACGAAGTTAGATCTTGGCAGGTGAAAGCTATTGACGTGCACTTGCACGGCCGCCGGATAAATGCTAATCGAGCGGCCGTGGCACTTGCTTCGTTTCACAAACTGCGTGAGGCACTGTGGGCACTTCGCGGCTCCTTTTTATCAATTTAAATTTGTAATTATATCACGAAAAATTTCGAATTTCGATTCCTCTAGAAATCCGTATAATTTCCCTATTATCACATGGAGTGCCTCCCAAAATTTACAAAATATGAGACTCGGAAAATACAATTTTCTGTCGTTGGCCAGCAAATATTTCAGATACTCCACGGTACGAGCTGTATAAGCCCGCGGATGTACGAATACCCCAAATACCAAATGCCGAGCGAACAATAATATTCATTTAGGAAAGAAACGGAATGACAGAACTGGTGTGAGAGCGTATACAAAGAGGGCGTGAAACTCGAATTATGAGTTTTTCTTTATTCTTTAATTTCTCAGTGTATGCCTTCCTTAATTGGTCTCATTATATGTTCGGCTTCGTGAAGTTGTGTCCAGGAAAGAAAGGAGCCCTTTATTCTTTGCCCTTTTGTTATTCGAGAATGGTGCACGCGGTGTTTTAACTCCATACTGGCACTTTCATTTGTTTTGCGCTCTAACTATTTCTGAATGGAATTCTCTGTCCGCGGGCCCACAACGTGTGACTGTTTTATTACTACTACTATATACAATTCCCCGTATTTCTCATTTTTTTTTGGTAATTTTTCGTGTAATGCGGCTCCAAAGATTAGCATAGGAATGTATTCACATGTGCTTTTCTTTTTCCCTGTTCATTTCATGTACGCCTAGACTCATATGTCTGCCCGTACTTCATCATCACATCGTAACCTGCATGTACTACGTATTAGGGAATTAAATTAGGTCAGTGAGAATATTCGAGTGTTTCGAATATTTGTCGAATATTACACTATCAATATCCGATGACTCGGCTCGGAAATGAGCTTGATATTCGAAATTTTCGAGTGTTCGAAGTGATCGAAATACTCCGAAAGATTGAATGTGCTATCCACTCATTCTTCCCAAAAATTACTGCTCTTCGGCATTTACGCAAGGTGCCCAGACCGACACCTTGCGGAGGTGTGGTGTCGGCCAGCGAGGTCCCAAGCTATCGCGCACGATTTGTTGATTGATTTATTGGGTTTTACATCGCAAAACCACGAGGTGATTGTGAGAGACGCCGCAATGGAGGGCTCCAGAATTTAGACCACCCTGGGGTTCTCTAACATTGCACATTACACGGGCAACACGTGCCTCAACATTTCGCCTCCATACGACCTGTCGCCACCAACATGCGTTATTACGATAAACACATATTTTGACTACGTGCACGGCCGCACTGGTGGCGCTCATGCATGTAACCATGCTGGCGTGCTGCATTGCTTTTAACACGCAAAATAAACGCGACTGTCCTGCAGTTCGCAGCCGCACCCTCGTGCAGGGTCTATTTGGAATGCGCTGAAGCAGCCTCACCGCCAAAAACCAATATCCGTTAATAATGGCGTTAATTATTTGTTGTCGCTTGCCCTGCGTCATAGAACATGAGGAATCAGTCTGTAGAGTGTTTTCTGACAGCAATACATTTTCTCCCGGTGGTTTATAGTGTATTATGTCGATATAATTGTGTTTTGGATAAAATATTATTACTGTAGGCGCATTCATGTTGTGATATTCGATATTTGAAGCTATATATTCGTATTACATCCGTGTTAAAAAAAAAGGATGTTCACACAGCCATAGATAAATTTAAGTTATACGGTAAGGATTCTATAACTCAATCTGTGTTAATATCAAGTTACCGGGTAGGCCGAAGATAGTGGGCAACCTGAGGCAACTAGTAATTTTGAAAACATACTGAAGCCATCAATAGTAGAAGACCTCTACACGTTATTGCTGACGTGATAAAGATTTTGTTACAGGAAGCTTAGAGTAATTGGTAACAGGATGCACCGTCCGTGTGCAAGCACGAGATTGCAAGTACTGCTGAGGAATATGCTATCACTAAATGCGAATTATCTACGTCGAGGAGGCAGTCCACAGAAGCGGGCACTTAAGAGGATTACTGGCACAATAATTTAATTTTGCATCTTATTTTGCCGGTTGAAGTAAGCTGCTAATGACCAATTTGTCACATGCGCAAACCTTCCGTGCTTCAGCGCGCGTTCTTCGCGCCTAGAAATTCCAGCTCACCGGAGAAGTGTACGTGATTGGCGGTACTGATGGGGATACCTGACGATGCGGAGGCGAACCAGATACACACAGCACACGTTTTGCTCGACTGTTAGTGCAAAAGCATTGTCGGTGAGATAATAATTAACTCAGGGTACTATAATTATTTTCTTTCGACGAAAATACTTAAGCGACATCCAGCGCAATGTGCCTGGACAGACCTTCTTCATACATCAGGTCCAATGCTGTCAAAGCTAGTGCTGGTGTTTACGCTGTGTGCCTTCCACCACCAAAGCGTAGTGCGTGTTTTTTTTTTTTTTTTGCGGGGACCGACAAATAAGTGCCTCGCTCGAAGCTTTAAATCATTAATGATTGATTGATTGATTGATTGTAGGGGTCTAACGTCCCAAAACCACGATTTGATTATGAGAGACGCCGTAGTGAAGGGCTCCGGAAATTTCGACCACCCGGGGTTCTTTGTAACATGCACTGACATCGCACAGTACACGGGCCTCGACATTTCGCCTCCATCGAAATGCAGCAGCCGCGGTCGCGATTCGATCCCGCGACCCTCGGATCAGCAGCCGAGTGCCATGTAGCCACTAGATCAACATGGCTGGCCAGCTTTAAATCATAATGCATTTTTCATCAGCTTCACCAAATACGCTCGTATTGTTGTGGAAACATTCGAAATATGCGAGTTCGTTATTTATGTTTCTCGTTGTCTGGTGGAGCAATACGCTTCTCCTTTTCTTTTCTTTTTTTTTCTTTTACAACATTGCACCTGATGTATGTAACTGAGCATAGAGTTTCTGCTTCTACCGTAAACACCTTCAACAGGCACGCGTCAGCAAACAGAAAGACACCCAAGGTGAGAGAAAGTCCTCCTATTTTCAACCGTTATGCTGTTTTGTCGACGAGTCGCAATTTCGTTTCGAGGGAGCGCCTGTACGGGGAGCACTTGCAGCGCATTTAGGCCATGAAGGAATGTTACCCCGACAAGAAGAATGACGTTTTTCCAACGAAGAGCTATCATCTGCACATTGCTTTTCCGCTCTAAGCGCGTTCGCACGTGCGCACCTTTCATCTCGCCTGTTCTCCCGGTCAACGCTCGTCCCCGCCTTTCCTTTCTTTCGCTTCTGTTCCCGTCTTTGTGCGTAGCCAGAAATCGCTTTGAAACGTCAAACGCACCTGACAATTTTTTTTTTTTTGAAAGCTTTTGGGGTGCCCGAGCGTGCCTTCCGTGGCATGTGCACGTGCAAAACGCGCTCAGAGCGGGAAATCAATCTGCGGACGTGACTTTTTGGCTGCTAAACGTCCTTGCAAGAAAACCAACTTTGAGTTTCTTTTTTTTTAAATTTCGGTTACCTGGGGTTCTCCAACGTGCATACTCCGTTGCCAGGAGTGTGCCACCTTCCCGAGGCTGGACGTTCCAGGGATGGGTTGTGCTTCGGCACGCATCATACATTGAAGAAATCTTCCAAGTGAAACTGTGTGCAAATACGACTGCCTCCATATTTTTTTTCTATACAAGCATACCAACTTACTGCTTTTGGCAAATTTTGGTTAATTGGGCTGCTGGCAGCGATAATTATCATCTCACTTTTTGTCCCCTAGACTCACTTTGTCCCCTATCATCTCACTTTTGTCCCCCCCTCGCCCCATACACATATATATATATATAGTTTGGCGAAGTAGATAACTTCGGCTGCCGCATGAATATAAATATGAGACGTAGCACTTCAGTAATGTTTCATTTATTTGTCGACGTTTCGGTCAGAGCCTGACCTTTCTCTAGTCTTGAGAAAGGTCAGGCTCTGACCGAAACGTCGACAAATAAATGAAACATTACTGAAGTGCTACGTCTCATATATATATATATATATATATATATATATATATATATATATATATATCTTTTCCGTTACTATCATGTAGGCTTTGTACGTGCAATTTGTATTAGAAGCTTAAAAAACGCCGCTGTCGCGGCCGAAACGTCGTAATAAATGTTATGTTTTCTCAACGTGACCCTTTGATTATATAATTCACCTGCTGCCAAGGTTTTATCTTTGATATATATATATATATATCCATTAGCCCCTCCCGAAACACATTCTGGCTACGCCGCTGCATATGGCACAACGGAGGACCGCAACGGTCGACGCATGGCTTTCTCCACGATGGCTGAAGAAGGATCAGTGCCCACCGAGGCGGCAAGCGGTCCTCGTTGGTCAGCCAAATGACTCGGGCGCATTCTGCGGTACCGACATTGTCGACATTGAGGACTGGCTACGCCATGTACTAGCCTGCAAGTTCAATCGCTGGTTGAAACAATGATGCTGGCGAACATGTTATTTTACCTCAAAGGAACAGCGAAGGTGTGGTTCAAGAATAACAAAGACAATCTAGGGAGCTGGAATGCACGCAAGGGAATGATGCGTGAAATAATTCTCGAAACAATTGTCTGTAACCTATGCTTGGAGTTTACCGAAACGAGTATACATTCATTTGCAGGGACTTATATGGGGTGCAGCCACACGAATGTCTACTTGGCAGTTATGAAATTACTAGCAGAAACAAAAAGAATACCATATAATTTCTATCAAATCCAATTGTATGCTCAGTAAATCCACTTATGAATAGTAATCCAAATCTTGTCTTTGCCTGTTTCCTTCATTAGTTATGCCCCGCCACGGTGGTCTAGTGGTAATGGTACTCGGCTGCTGCTCCGAGGGTCGCGGGATTGAATCCCGGCCGCGGCGGCTGCATTTCGATGGAGGCGAAATGTTGAAGGCCCGTGTGCTGTGCGATGTCAGTGCACGTTAAAGAACTCCAGGTGGTCGAAATGTGCGGAGCCCTTCATTACGGCGTCTCTCATAATCAGAGCTGGTTTTGGGACGTTAAACCCCACAAATCAACCTTCATTAGTTATGCGCCAGTTTAGAAGAAGGAGAAGAAGAAGCGTGCTTCTGTGTCACGGGATGCAATGTGCGGTTTTGTAACGGTATCAAAACGGATATGCTTGTGATTATTCACATGCCAAAGTTGTTAAGGCTATGAGAAAGCTTATGCATTACAGAAAAAAAAAGGATACTTTACCTGTTTTAATATTACAAGTGCACAAACAGTCTACATAGATTTGCTTTCTCCGTTTTCCTTTTCGCTCAATTATTATTAATTTATTTTTTTTCTTATTCATGATGTTGCGGTATTCGCACAACACCAACTAAAACTTAAACATATCAGGTCTTGGCGAATCCCCCGAAGTGGATATGGGCCATATTTGAAGGATCATCATCATCATCATCATCACGCGAATAGCGTGTAACAATAGTCTTGCGATGTATTGAGTGTATATCACGACACTGTGTAGGACAATGGTTATCGTTATTTACTTATACCTGTATTATTATTTATCACTTTTCTCAATTGTGCTCATTCAGCTACCGTTCTTGCCATTGTAACTTTTATGTTAACCTTGAACAGGAAGTCCCAATTCAGTTTTTACTATGGAACCTCCTCCTGTATACCTCTATCTGTTAAAAGCTTTTTGTGAAATAATAAACATTTGATTGACTGATTGATTGATTGATTGATTGATTGAATGACACCGGTATGTCGTACATCTTTTTCTTGCACCTTTTCTTGCTAAACCAAGGAAAGGCACGCCGCCGCTGTGCTACACAGGGACGGCGGAGAAGGGTTCCTCAGGCGCACGAAATGGCTCACTTGGTAAAGCGTTCGAAGCGCCTGACGGCAGAATAGCGGCAATTATTGTACACATGTGCATGTACAGTGTTCAGCGAATGAAACATGATAATCGGAGCCCACGCAGACTTACGCTCCGTGCCGCTTTCACCTTATCAAGTCATGACCTGCACTGAAACGTATATCATTCCAATTCACTTGACCAAATCAGAGAAGAGGGTTAAATGATCGATACCTGTTCATTTGCCGAGGTGTGCAAAGTTACATTCAAGCTCCGTGATCGTGCAACGACGATGTTTCGCGATGTCATCTGCACGATGCAGAAAACCGCATGAACTAGGGTTAAGGTGTGAACTGGACAGGACTCCGAGGTACGTAACAAGCCTAGCGGACGGCCGCAGCAGTGGGCAGCGCCGAGTGACGTCATTATTGATTTGTGGGGTTTAACGTCCCAAAACCAGCTCTGATTATGAGAGACGACGTAGTGGAGGTCTCCGGAAATTTCGACCACGTGGTGTTCTTTAACGTGCGCTGACATCGTACAGCACATGGGCCTCAACATTTCGCCTCCATGGAAATGCAGACGCCGCGGCCGGGATTCGATCCAGCGTCATTCTGATCAGCAACCGAGTGCCATAACCACTAGACCACCGTGGCGGGGCGAGTGACGTCATGGCGCTGTTTAATGTGACAAGGGCAGAAGCAAAAACTGCAACAACGATGGCTTGAAAACATGTTGTACCGTCCCGATGCATTTACTTACGCGTTCACCCTGAATTACTCCCGCAAGCGCATCGTTGTGTCGTCCAACCTTACGGTCGGTTGCGTGCGCACGCAATGCTTTTCAGAACCTCAACACTTCTCAACAACGCCATTCGGACCAACCTTGGTTCCGACGGTACAGGTAATGTTCATTTACCAACACATCAGCACAGTTTTTGGCGATGACAGCACCTTTTGTGACTTTATAAGCAGCAACCGGGCGATGTACACCAAGTTCACTCAAAAGGCAGTTTGATTTAGTTCTGTGATCAGTGATGAAATTTCGTTGAAATCAGTGGACAAAGAAAAATCGCCGGAGTTGCCCTTTAAAGGCCAACTCCGGCGATTTTCCTTTGTCCACTGATCTCAACAAAATTTTCGGTATATGCTCTGCTCGGCACTGCAATAATTTATGCCAGGCCAAGCGGTTGGAAGTCATTTAGTTTTCCTGAAAATGAATTTTTAAAAATTTTTAGCGGATTTCCACGTGAGCCAACCTGTGCTTTTGACCTCATTACCTGCAACGGTGCCTAACGGAGTAGGAGGGCCATCTAAAACAAAACAGCGATTCTTCAGCGCTCTAATAGTCGCTGTCAGGCTCAGAAAAGCTCAATACATCGTTGGATGACATCACCACTTTCATTTTTCCTGGCACCTGCTTCATCTTTCTGATGGCGGGGAGGCTGTGACGTCATCGTATACGCTACAGGAAGCGTCTACTCGTTTCGATTTTGGTTTGAACACACCGTTCGTTGAGTTATTTAAGAGTATTGGTGAGTTTCTGAGCAAAACTGATTTACCCTGGCTGCTTCAGAGCTATAAGTACTATCGGAAAACAGGGATACCTGAATATGGTGGAAAAACCACCGGAGTTGCCCTTTAAAGGGACCCTGAAACGGTTTTGACGATTTCGTGCAAATATGGTGATCCGGTAGAGCGTGTCATTAGGACCATTACAGGACAGATTGCAGCGCTGTGCGTAAAGTGTGTAATTTACAATAAGGTTTTGAACACGCGTATCGCAAAAGATCGCAGCGGCTCGCCAAAATGCGTTTTCAAACGCTCCCGCCAATCTAACTACGAATGGGAGGTCGCTGATTGGCCCCAAACAATGCATGTGCACGTAATTTTCCCAACCTAACTGCGAACAAGTATTCCTACAACGTGCTCCTTCGCTTCATGGATGGATGCTATGAGCCTCCCCTTTGCAACGTGCCGTAGAGTTACTGTATATGTAAATATACAGTAACAACTCTAACGGGGCGGTGACATGTGCGCCACCAGGCTCGTAGAACCCGGCCAACGGTATCGCCGCGGCATCTGGCGGCGTACACACGAGTCGCCAGCGCTCTATTACAGAGGCTAGCACTGCTGAGGCCGGGGACCTCAGTAAAGATATCGGGGCGCTATGTCGCTGCGGAGGGCTCCGCAGGGCGGCTGACGAGGGAGGCGCAGTCGTCGCTAGCGCGCACTCCGCAGCTCATCGAGTTGAGGAGGAACAGCAGTGGTAAAGAGGAAGGCGACGGAAATAAGCTCATAGCTGCCTTAGTGCATGGTGCTTCGCTTTATTTATGGCGTGAATGATTTCACAATTGTGTTGCCTAATCAGTGACGCAATGTCAAGAAAACGTTTCAGGGACCCTTTAACGTCCACTGACATCGGACGGTACACGAGCCTCAACATTTCGCCTCCATCGAAATGCAGCCGCCGCGGCCGGGATTCGAACCCGCGGCCTTCAGATCAGCATCCGAGAGCCCCATAGACCACCGGAGCGGGATGTAAACCCCGAGAATTCAGGCGAGGAAGTTTGGTCCCTGTGTGATCACTCAGCTCATTCCAGCATACCACAATATGCGAGGCGACCACGCGGTCAGAGTATCGCGTTTCAATCGTACAGCACTGTATACGTTTGCAGATACAACTCTACCATCCAAGTTATGCCTCGTTAAAAACGTTTTGTCAGTACTCCTTGAGGCAAGTCAAGTGATGTCGCAGGCGCGCACACCACGTTGGCGCCTCTCCAAACTGGAGCACCACGCTATCATTAGTGTCATATAGCCCGTGGGAAACTTTAGGTTGTTATACAAATCAGGCTCAATATAGCAGGACTTGGTTCAATGGAATAGTCTTTTTGGAAGTTCCTGAGAAGACACGAATTGCTTTCGTTGTTGGAGTCATAATTTCGTTCACTGATTGTTTGGTGCTGCCAGAGTCTGGTACACGTGTCAAGATATCTGCTTTTCTAGAATATCCTTACTTCAGCTTAGTTAAAGGGGTCGTGAAAAGGATATGGACCTGCCCGGTTGTAAGTTGTACTGCTCCCGAAAGATTTCTGCGCAGTATTCAGCCTAGATTTAATAACGTCCGTTTGAAATGCTAGCGTTCTTGTGCCCCAGAAACGGCCGTGCGACACTACGTGCCGGCATAAGTACTATTCAAAGACGTTTCAGTGACTTCAACTTAAGACGCATAAAAACGTAAACACACAGTTAGCTTTAGTTATAAAACAGTAGATGCATATGAAAGCTAGAATGTAAAGGAATAGTTGGACCCCGTGTGGTCCCGTACGTAAGCAAGCTTGCAGGACCACGGTTGTTTTCCTATGGCCTCCGAAAGCGTGCGAATTTCGAAGGCCATGGTGGTGGCGAATATATGAGACGACATTAGGTTAAGAGTTGAGGGGAAAGTGCGCTGGGAAATGAAAACCACTTTTTGATCTCTGCAAATCGACCTAGACGATGCAACGAAAAAAAAAAATGCTTATTATAAGTTGGAAGGTCAGGATTTCGAACACACACGCCACATAAGAAATGTTTTTCACGACCCATTTAGGAACCGCCAATACGAAGAAAACCCCTGTTTGAAACGTGTCGCACCTCTCGTTTCACAGCGCCACGTGGTCATACTAGGTATCAAATCACGTTTACTTGAGATACCTTCGCACGTATATACTGACGACAAATGAAGTCGATGAATGCGTGTGTGCCAGCTTGCTTTTTTTCTGTCACGAAGTTTGTATAGGCTGTCTGTACCAGCCGGAAAAGCTGGATTTGCCAGGAAATCTGCATACCTCTGGAAATGGAGGAACAGTCGTGTAATTCTTCATCAAAGCTTCCGAATCAGGGCAACTGGAGACGGCAGACCGCAAGATCTTCGCGGAAACCTAACTGGGCATGTGCAAAGATTCGAACAAATATTACGGCATTCAAATTCGCTTCGAAAATAATTAAAATTTCCGAATTTTAGCGCCAGTAATCCGCCTGAAAAGCTGGTTTCGTTGCAGTAAGTTACTGCTATGCAGTGAAAGCAGCTTGCTCAAAGAAATAAATGGGCAGTGTCGTGAATTCTTGCACCTCGAATAAATCTATCTATCTATCTATCTATCTATCTATCTATCTATCTATCTGTTCACAGCCATTCACGTGCCTCACACAAGTTCACATCTCGCAAGCGTGGGTCTGTGGCCTAGTGGTTAAAATTTCATCAAGCCACTTGGCTTCGAGGGTGGGGACCCGGGTTCGAAAAGCAGAAACACTTTTTCTTCTTTCTGCCCTTTTTCGTTTCCTTCTTTCTTCGGTAATAAACCTAAGGTGTCTATATGGTGCGCGAGGTGCATACGGCCGCTATTTAACTCCCTAACACGAGCGGTCAAGTCCGATTGGTAAAAGCGATATCACGTCACCTGCTGACTGAACTAATGTATTTCGTTGAGCAATACTGCACTACAACAACGCCGAAAATGACACGCGGTCCACTAAGGCAACTTTTCTGTAATAACTGTTATTGGATGATAACGTACGATATATGTTGCGCAGTTAGTCTGTGGAATGGCTTTGCATATGTTGTAAGAGGACACAAATAACTATTCTTTGACAGAGAATCCTAAACTGGTAACTTGTTCTTGAGACACCCGATAACTATTGAAGTTTATTGTTTTTAAAAAATAGTCGAAGCGCGATCGCTATTCGGTACTAAGCAAAATTACTCTTTGCACGCCCGTGGTTACAACCTTTCGAAGTTTGAGGTCTCGGGACCGTATTCCGCCGTGGCAGGAATAGAGACTGTGCCAAAATATACTCGTGCACTTAGGTATAGGTGCACGTTCACAAAAACCCCAGGTGGTCGAAATTACTCCGTAGCCCTCCACTATGGGGCGTGCCTCATAATCATCATTGGTTTTGCCAACCAATAACCGTTTACAAACCAATTGTTCCAAATATTCTTTGTTTTTTTCACAGACGATAAGGGAATGGAATAGTTTACCACACTGGATAACAAACTACATAAGTTCCTAACGCTACTTGAAGAATACATAGGCACTGTTAAAGATTGAATTTGTTTATGTATTTATGTATTTTTTGTTTTGTTGCACAGCAGAGCCGCTATGCACATTACTGAAGTGCACTTATAGAATATATGTGTAAGCTATTTGCTCTAATCACCCAATTTAACATTGTATAACTTTTCTTTCCCTGTACTGGCATTTAGCTACTTTGTGTGTACATGTATTTTCATTGCTTTATTATTTGTTTGCCCTCCTGCAATAGTCCCAAATGGGACTGGCAGTGTGTACCTAATAATAATAATAATAATAATAATAATAATAATAATAATAATCAGCCCATGTACGCCCACTGTAGGGCAATGGCCTCCCCCATTTGGCAAGTAGAACACCGCCAATTATTATTAAGCCGACATATCGCTCCTTTGACTGTCTAGTTTTCAAACGAGCTGTACTTCATTTATCATTTATTTATTGGCTTATTCATCAGTCTTGCGCTAATAAATATACCGGCGGTGTACTGTAAAAGCACTGGAGGTGTTGCCTTTTGTAGTGAACTTACTACAAAAGGATAGTGCAATAGTGGTGAAGCACCATTATTGGCGGCTTATAAAAGTACCCTGCCTATCTGTCTTTTTAACCATTCGAGAGCTCATTTCTCGCACACAATATTTCCACAGCATGTTTACTGGCCAGAGAACGCACGCTTTCGTGCACTGCGGATGCTTTCGCATATCCAACAAACAAGATTTTGCGTGCGCGCTCGCGTTTGTGCGTGTGTGTGCGCGCGCGCGTGTGTGCGTGTGTGTGCGCGCCTTGGAGATTGTTTTAGTCTGCCGAACAGTCATGGTGCAGACATCTGGCCTTTATAAGGACCATTCATTCTTCCGACAGATAAAGAACAATGACTCCACGTTAGGATATTCCTTCCTGGTGTGAGATTTCCACATGGTTATGTGTGTCGTTGTTACGAATCTTGACTCAAGTGGATCAAGCGCAGAGAACCCTAAAGCAGATGGAGGCACGCACACACGGCAAACTGTCTGATTCTGTTCTCGCATCCGACCTGCAGTTAACATAACAAAGCATGTCCATGCCTACAATATCAATAGATTGCTGCAAACCGCAGCCGACACTTGTCTCAGAAAGAGGCCTCCTTCGTTCAGCCAAATTCCTCCACAAGTTGATGATCGAGCTTGCTCAATCGAGCCTGCTCCAAACAACACTTCAAGGTTTTCGTTCGTTATGTTGATTCACTTAAGGCCCAGTCATGTGACCTACTGACGCGCATGTAAGTTGTCCACGCAACATCCGCGGAAAGAATAACCGGATCGCAAGCATTCTTATCGCTTGTTAGGCTTGAAGATCGTTAACTTCATTCCCATAACCGAAACGCCGAGGGCGGCAGGCGACACTCTAAGCACAATACAAGCGGGTGAACGAGCTATACGCTCGTCTATCACGCTTGCATTGCGCAACCTGCGTATCAAATGAACTGAACGCATGCGCAGTACCGTACTCCATTTCCTCTATACGGTCTACGTTCTCACGGATCTCGGGTATAAGACGAAGCATAGACGAAGTGAACACTATATGGCGTAATGCCTGAGTGTCCACAGCTATATGAACAATAAACGAAAAACTATTGCCCTCCCCATATCGTATACATTCAGTCAAAGTCCTACCCTACAGCCGAGAAAAACGGTACAAGCGGGGTGAAAAACAGTCATCGGAAGCGGCCCGCGCGCGCCGATTTATCAACTTGACATTCGGGGTTCACACCGACGAACTGCGACAAAAAGCCATTGCGACGAGGGCGGCGGCGGCGCGTCGCAGCGCGGGTGTGAAAGCTGCGTATCCAAGCACGCGGGGCGGCGGTGCGAAAAGCAGCCGCCGCGTGTCGCCACCGTCACTAAGGCACGGTCACGCGGAGTGCGCGCCCCCTATAAGGCTCCTTTAGGACACACTCACGTTGCACTCTACCTTTCTGCAACCGCAAGCCATATACTCTACCCCCGCAATCCGTACACATATCTACAGCAATCGACCCAACCTCCCCTTACTTGCGTCGCGTGGCGTTTAACGCCGCTCCCAGAACCCACCCGCGAGTGCCCGGCTACTACAACTCATTACTTCTCTGGTCCCCCGAAACAGCCGTTTATGGTGCTACGGCCGCGGCAGTACCAGAGGCCCTGCGTTCTCTTGAACAAGAGCGTCGCGTCACGCCGCAGTAAAAACCACCCCGCCTTTTATTGGCTGGCGCGGGAGCGTGCGACGAACCCGTACAGGTCACGTGTCTTGATTCACGCGCGCTATAAAAACGCGCGACACAAACGGTTCCTCGCAAGCTAATGCCTACCACGTATGAACATAGCCGTTTTGAGACACACGTGCAGACACACACGGGCACTGACATCTATATGGACATATCGAAGTGTGACACCAAGCCTGTAGATTGAGAGGAGTGGTGTTGAGAAGAGGGGGGAGCGAATGGATGGTCGATGCCTACAGTGTAGGATTCATGGCTGCAGTAGCATCGTGGGTTTCGACATCTGTATATATTTCTTTGTTTTCACGTTTGCGTCAGTGTGTAACCTGGGAATGCAGCGAGTCCTCTACACGGGTGGCTTTGGATACGATGCTCTTGTGTACCTTTGTTTTTTGGCGTGAGTGTTCGAGAGATTGCGGGTCTCGAGAATCAATCTGCTCGACCGCCGTTCGACATCCCACCGCTTTTACTCAATTCCCCCGTCCCCACCACCCACCCAACTGCCTCCCATTCCTCGACGCGTCGTGTAATCAAGACGCGTGTACTCCGGCCGTATCGTGTTTCACCGGAACCCATGAACGATTGCGTTGGTGTGGATGGGGCGTGTGTGTGTACAATCGGTTTCATTACGCGCTCCTCAGTTGGTCCTTCGCGTCCTTTCGATAGCTTGCAACCACGATCTCGTCGCTGCATGGTCGAAGAACCCCCGAATAATGTTCCCTCATTAGCCTAGAATTGCGGTCACTTTTAAAACTGGCGTTAAAAATCAGGGACAGCAAAGTTACCTGACGATACTCAGTTTCTTCTCCGGAACCCTACGAACACATATACATTGCAAGTTTGTGGCAATGGTGGTTGCACATGTAGCTCACTTCAAGCAAAAGATTTAGCTACGAGCGTTTGGCTGTCATGATCGTTCTTTTAATGCATAGTCAGTTCTGTTTTTTCAATAAGCAAATGTCAAGGAAATAATCAGAATTGTGATCTCGACGACTGAGTTCACTGCTTTGTGACTTGTGGTTTAATGATGTGGATGCGCAAAAAGTACGTAAGGCAGAGGACCAACGGTATGTTCCGTGGGTTTTAAACTGCATGTCAGCGAATGAATTAATCAGTCAGTCAATCAACTAAATGATTATAGTAGAAAAGCATGAACTGCGGGAGTGTGATTACACCGCTGGGTTTCACTGTAGAAAGTATATGCCTTCGCTGTTCAGCCATAATGTATTATGTTCGTGAATCAACTACAGGACACCGGTATGAGAACGCTTACATCAGTCAAGCAGTTTTTCTTCAACGTTCATGATAAACGGGACGAGTCAACGTTCTCACCTTTTTCTTTTCGTTCATCCCCTTTTCTGGGCCAAGTAAGGCAGGTTTAAATATTTTTTTAAATGATAGAACAAAATAGGGCACCTAAGAAGCCGCGGATGACATAGCATTCCTCATTTCTACAACAAAGTAACATCGTCCTTTAATTACCATTCCCTTCGCAAAACCCGAACACCGATCTTATTTTTTTTTCTCCTCCTCAGTGCCGTTCTTTCCCGCTGCTTCCCCATTCAACGCCGGCGTCCTTCCCTAAAGTCATAAAGTGACCGCAGAACACGTGTTTCCCATCAGGAAGCCGCCACGCGGCCTTTCCCGGGAGGCAGCGGAAGCCTCGATGGTTCATCCCCAACTCCCCGAGTTTCCTTGTCTCCATATGCCCCTCTCGTAATATCCACACTGTTTTTTGTAACATTCAATGCTTTTATTTCTTTCATAATACGCGTACTGGCTTTTTATTGGACGTATTTGATTTGCGAGATTACGCGATAGTAAGACCCCCTCCCCGTTCGGGTAATTTATATGTCTCAATCTAGGCCGTAAGCTGTCCGCTGCGCGGGGACGCAATTGCGATGAATGAGCGTCGATGGCGTTTAGGGAATTTAGGGAAGTGAGTCTGTGGCCACTGAACGGTGGAGGCAATATAGCGTGCGGGTGTTGCGTGACTCGAAAACGAGAAATGTAATTGCTGTCATTGAGTCTTAAGACATAGAAATGGTTTGAAGAAATTATTTAGCGTGTAATCGACGTACGGACGAGAAGGAGGGGTGCAACATGTGCGCTGACGTTCACAAAAGATAGTTTATTGCGCGCTAAGCAAAAAAATTATACGGTGCCCACCATCTGTATAAATTTGCTACGCACTTCTCCTAAAATTTCTACGAGCAACTGGCCTTATAGAACGACTATGACACTGTGCGCGAGTGTCTGTGCGTGTGTGCGTGTGTCTTGAGCGGCTACCTTTCTCTCTGATGTTTTCTTTCTAACTCTTCCATCCCCAGTGCAGGGTAGCAAACTGAATTTGTCTGCTACATAGTCAACCTCCCTGCCATTCGCAATCTCTCTCACTCTCTCTCGCTCTCTTGGCTCGTGCTGCCCACACGCTTTTGTCACTTTTTTCGCTTCATTTTTACATGGTAAGCGCATCAATGGCCAAGCGACGCGATATACCGCGTAATCAAGAAAGTCGATTCGTTATCTCGCAGGGAAGGGACATAGATAGGCTGCTTACACAAATGGGACTTATCGCACTGCAACTTTTATCGCTTGTATCAGTCATGTTAGCTCATATATTAGATAATAAAACCTTGGTTGAGCGTATTGTTCTGTGACACAAAACGTACGTGCACGAATCGTGCAATGATGCATGGCCTCTCCAGGCAGCATTAAAATCGCGAGAGTCCAAATAAACATTTCATTTCAGCCCTTATATAAGCTGGATCTTAGTTCTACATTTGAACTAAAGGTTTCTAATTGAACTTAGAAACCTTTAGTTACCAGCAGTGATAATTTAACTGAATTAACCGACCAGCATCTCCGCTTGTACATACGCGGTATCTCCGATGTTAGCAGCGATAGAAAAACGCCGTTCGTGATTTCGTCATCCCACCCTTATACGTGAAATTTCACAAGCGATTGGGCTCGAACCCATGACCATTCTGCAGATGTAGGCGGCTCCACTGCTGCTAGTAAAAAACTTGAGATATATCCTCTTTAAAACAAGCTCGGATGACGCCATTCGGAAAGCAAGATATTGAAGATGGCATTAATCGAAGCCGCAACTTAGCGGCAGTCGAACCCGTCACCTTCGGCATCATTTACAGCGAAGCTGTTTCGAGACATCGACAAAGCCGGAGGCCTAACATCTCACAGGTTTGTGTCCAAACATCACTTAAGGAACAATTAAGAATACCTATACAGTTCCTCGTCTCTTTCTTCCATACTCTTTAGAGCTGTGCGAATAGCAAAATTTGGAGTGCGAGCGAATTCGAATATTTATGTTCAAGTGCGAATCGAATCGAATATTTTTCGAATAATTTTCGAATATTTCTTTACAAATACCATGTCAAATTATACAGAAATGCTCTGCTAAACATGGGCAGAAAGATTTATTGCATGACTAGTGTACTGCCAGAGTGCCATTCCAAAGTCCTGGGGAACAGTCTAACACACATTTGTGCAACAGAAACCTGAGGTAACTTCGCTGCGGTATGCGAGTGTTAACTTCGCCACAGTACACTGGCGTTAGCTTCGCTGCAGTACAGAGTGTTAACTTCACTGTAGTACACGAGCGTTAGCTTCTCCGCAATACGCAAATGTAATGCGGCAAAGCGGAATACATGCGGGAATGGGCAACTTGACACACGACATAGCGTATTTTCCCCCCTTAATTAACCAACTTCGAATAGTTCGAATAGTAAAATTTAAGTGCGAATCAAATCGAATAGCATACGCTATTCTAAAATTATCCGAAATTTCGAATATTTGCACAACCCTAATATTCTTCTTTGACTCTAATATGTTTCGCGCTCCTCGCCACTAAATGTTATTATTCCCCAACAGTTTACACATAGGCTACAGAGAAACACACCGTATACCCCACAACGCTGGGCGATTCCTCTGCTTCCCCTTGCGAAGCGTCGTCATATGCCCGCGCTCTCATAATAGCGACGCGCGTTCTTCTCGAAGCACAATGCAATCTGTTGTCGCTATCTCGAACCTCGAACACAATGGCTCGCTCACTCGCTTATCGCGGCCCGCTTGCCATGTGTATACCGCTCTGCTTGGGAGAGCCTGTTGTCTCGCTCCGAGACCCGCGGTTGGCGCCTGCCCGTGCGCCCGAGGCTCGTGAATGTAGTCGACCAAGCGTAACCCGGGCGCACTTCAGCCATAACGCGACGTTAACGCGAAACACATCGATGTATGTGCTGCAGGCACGCGCGTGGCGCGTATGCTTTGCGGGCGCTCTGTATATCGCTCCGCCTATTGTCATTAGTGGTGTATAATACGCGGGTGTCGTGGAGACATTATATGACGGAGGCATGCATGATGAGGCCGTTTGACTTTCTTCGTAAATGCTGCAGGATCAAAGATGACTTTTCTTTTCTATCGTCATGGACGTGATGCGCACAATGTTAATTTGCGCGATATTCGTCCACGCGGATACAGACGCGCGAGAAATTACGAAAGTGTACGTATATCAGGAAAAATTACACACACGTAAACTCACGCGCTTTTTACCATTTGATCGTTGAAACGAGCAGTAGCTTATCTGTATATAGATAAGCTACTGGTATACCATTGACATAAAGCCTCGAAATGTATACCATTATATAGTAACGGTATACCAACGAGCAATAGATAAGCTACTGCTCGTTGGTATACCATTACCATATAACAATATACATTTCAAGGCTTTATGGCAATGGTATACCATTACCACAGAGCCTAGAAATTCTTGATGACTCCGGTGTAAAATGGTATCACTAATTCACCGACTGACGAAAGTATGCGTTAGGATGTGTGTGAACATGGTCATTGTATGACGTGCGCTGTCACGTAATGCCCACCATGTGTTCAGAGAAGTGACCTGATCTCATGAATACCGTTATAGTAAGAGGAAGACCCCGGAAAACTCCACAACGTACGTTCGGTTGATCCGACGAGACATGAAGCCACAATTTGGGCTTGGTACATGTTGTTGCTTACTACAATATTTTACGGATGCACTGCTCTACACAACGCCCATTTGATTGTCGTGTTGAAAACCTTCTCCGCCGATTTTAAGATGGTTGACTGTGAACTGATTCCACGCGTTTTTAGTTATCTTCACAAAAGACAACAACAGAAAAGGGCATGTTGGAATTTCGAACTTGCACGGCACACGTCAGAAAGGTGTTGTATAATTTATGCGCATTTGCGCTCTTTTTCTTTCAGAAGGAATCGTGAGAAAAATGTCAAGCGTAGACCGTTGTCCTTGCAACATTCCTGAGAAAAACAAAATGTAAATAAAGTATAGCGTTTTTAAGTATAGCTGCATATAAAAATTAATAAATATAGGGTCTCATTTATTAATAATATGCACGATGGAAGTTTACGTGTGCCAAGGAAAAAAAGGGTAATACGTTCCTGCATTTGATTTAATTTCGTAATATAACGGACCAAGTCTCCCATGTTGATGATGGTCGTTGCCTATATGTACTGGTTTCAAGTACGTAGTACCTTTATGGTTGCATGGTACGTAAATCAACAACGTCGCCCCGGTCGCTCGTTTTCAACAAAATGCAGAACTTTTGCGTCCAGTGCTAATAGGAGTGGCGGGTTAACACTTCCTATCACGCTAAGGCTGCTCATTTTTTCTGCTTACAGTCGTCACCTTCCCAGTTCCAACTATTTGCGTGTCAACATGCCAGACAGTGGAGGGCTCGGGAAAAGTTGAGCAGCTGGGGTTCTTTAAAGGGGTACTGACACGACTTTGAGGCGGTTCAAAAGGGACCTATGCCGTTTTCTTGGCATGCATTGTTGATTGATTTCTGACGTTTTAGCCCCAAAACCACGATATCATTATGAAAGACGTCGTAGTGGAGGACCCTGTAAATTTCGACCACACGGGGTTCCCTAACCTGCACTGACATCGCACAGTACATGGGCCTAGACATTTCACCTATATCGCAATGCAGCTGCCGCGGTCGGGATTCGATCCCGCGATCCTCGGATCAACAGCCAAGTACCATAGCCATTATTGACCACAATGGCGGGGCCTTGGCATGCATTCTTACCTGCCCTTCCCACATCGGAGACAGCAAGCACATGCGAAGTGTTTCAACTCGATTCTGGCTCCACCACGGTGGTCTATAGTGGCCATGTCCCTCGACCACTGATCCGAAGGCCGCGGGATAGGATCCCGGCCTCGGCGGCAGCGTTTCGATGGAGGCGAAATGTTTACATCCGTGTACTGTGCGATGTCAGCGCACGTTAGGAAACCCCAGGTGATCGAATTTTGAAGAGCCCTCCGCTATAGATGGCGTTTCTCATAATCGTATCAGTGTTTTGGGACGTAAGACGCCCGAAATTAATCAATTTGATTGTGAACTTTCGTCACAGAGCGCCTGCAAGCCAGCCCCGTCGCAACGGGCAATATACCATGACGTATGAATACAGTCACTTAAAAGTCGCCGAAATCGCTTTCGGAGCCGCTGGGTGGCAAAGAAACCATCGCTGACTGCGTGAACCACGCACAACAGACGTTAGCCGACAACGTTGCTGCAACTCAGTCGCGAGGTGCTGTCCCCACGTGCCTTACACGTACACATTTAAAAAATGATTCACCTCATAAATAATACTGGAGAATTTCATATAACCGAGGAAGACGGCTCGTGTAAAGCGAAAAAAGTTCACGCAACCTCATAACGTGACACACAAGGCGAACTCTCCGGAGAAGTGCGCGCATTAAGTGGCAGCGCGTCTCGGCGCTCTCCAGTTCACCGATGCATCAACGCTCTGGCTTAGCACACGCGGTACCCGTGGAGTGAAAGGGAGAGAGAGTGATAGGGATGCGAAAGAACCCCCCTTTCCCGCTTTACGCGAAGAGGTGTTCCCCCAACTGGAACGAGCTTCCGATAAGGCCCACGGTCTCGACTCCACGCTCCTAACGCGTATATACAAGCCAACCAACCACTTTCGTCAGAACATCGTTGTCGTTAGTCTCTCCCTAACCTACCCCTCTCTTTCCCCAACTTTTCCTCTCAAATCGCTTCACTACAGCGCACATCCGCCCCTGGGCCGCCCGGCTCCAGTGACGCTCACGGTCCGAACAACCTCTCCTGCAGCGACCTAATAATAACGCTTCGATCGCGCACATTCTTCACTCGAAAGCGGCGTGGTGTCCGCTGAAGACAACGGGGCCCACTTAGCGAAAGGTCGCCCTCTTTTCTCCCCCTCTCCCTTCGCATCCGGGTCTCAACTAGCTCCCTTCCTCGTTGTCGTTCGATGAGAGGACAATGAAGTAGCCTCGCCTGGAGTTAATGACTTGACGCCGATCGAGAGCCTTTCCGGGTGCTATAGAGCACGGCGCGCGATGTTTGGGCGCTCGCGTCTATTTAGGATACAAGGGCGTATGCTGCAGCTTCCGACCTGGGCCTCGTTTGAGAGATTCGGTGTAACGGAAGGCGCCCTTATAGGACCCCGGGTGGCAACGCAGGGGCTTTGAATGGAATGGTCAATAAGGCGGACGCGACGTGTCGAAAGTGCGGAAACTTCATCCGCCTAATGTATCATGAGCACGCGCGATCGATCGGGCGTGCATGGTGAAATGTGTTGGTGCTGCAGATTCAGGATCTCTATTCTTCTGTTCCGTTTCGTTTTGCTCTATCTTTGGTGGTGTGGGCAAGTTGAGGTATGTCACCTCGTCTACTCTATTTCTCTCTGTTTCGAAACAACAACAACAACAACAACAACAACAACAACAACAACAACAACAACAACAACAACAACAACAACAACAATGATAATAATAATAATAATACTCAAAGGTTAACGTGCCCAGAAACAACCGTAAGGCGTCTGTACTGGCGCACGCAAAAAACAACAACAAAAAACAATACAATAAAAACACTACAGAAGAAAATACTGATAAACAAAAAAGCAAAAATGTATAATAAGATATCAGGGATGCAATGCAAGATACGAAAGAGCTATAAAATTGCACATATCCAACTATGCACAAGATCGCATAGAGAAGAAAAAATTCAACAATGTACGACACTATGTTAATACAGTGCAAAGCTCGGAGCAGAACAGCGACTGGGAGCGGTGAAAAACATCGAGATCTAGAAAGTAAGCATTGTAGAGACGTTGTATTCTGTCTACGGTCGAATGTTGTAACAACAACAACTACTACCACTGCAACAATAATAATAAACATAAATTTAATCAGTCAATTTATTTAAACGTCTACAGGAACGACCGAGAGGCCTTCGTGCTTGGTCAGCCAAAGGCTTCGTGATACAAATAAAATCGATAAAGTACGCACACGTACAAATAAATGTAAAAGAAAGGAAAAAAGAACTTCAAATATCTTAACAACAGGACAGAACACAATATTAGACCCCTAGAGGGCAAGAAACAGATTCCGAACAACATACAGGAAACATAGAGGGAAAGAAAAGCAAGAGAACGACAAAGAAAGGTCGTGACGACAAGACAAGCTACATCAAGAAAAATAGAGATTGACAATGATAAAACAAAACGTACAGTGGGTGATATTATTTTACAAGAGCGCACATCTCAGGTGAAAAGAATGGTAGGGAGTCTTGAAAAATATCAAGGTTTAGAAAAAAGGTATTATAGAGATTCTGTACACTCTAAAAATAAAGAGAGTGCTGGGCACTAACGTTGGGGGAGTACTTCCGTGTCCCAAATTGAAGTCCCTTTTTCAGAGTAGATCAACACCATTTTATGCAGAGTACAGTAACACGTATACCTTGTGTATGTGTTTCTTCATTACTGTCCTGACGGAACTACTGTTATTATGATTATGCCGGAGTGCATCGCATACTGCTTCACCACCATACATGTTGAACGTTCACAACACTCAGGAGCCGAGGAGGTACTATGCCGTACTATGCTATTTGCGCTTTCTCCTCCTCAGCAACCCCACTTTTCTTTCCCATCCCCTTGCTATACTACGCAATTCAAGGTTATGCTTTGCTTTGCTCTTGTCCCATCTACCTCATCCTTGCTTCCCTGCCCCACCCAATTGCTACACTATACTTATATATGCTATGCTGTGCAGCTAATCCGCGTTTATGTATTAGTCTATTAGACTATTATTTATTAGTACCTGAAGTGCTCCGTGAGGGGTATTACATGAGGGGTGGGCATAACTAGTCCGTGATGGATATGATGGATGCCTCGAAAGATGTATAGCTGGAGTGGTGCACCACGTCGGCAGGAAGACGATTGCAGTCTTTTGCGGTCTGAACGAAGAATGATTTCATGTGGGCGGTAGTGCGGGCTCCTGGGGGATAAACTGCTTTTGGTGGCTAAGACGGGATGAAGAACGATGTAAGGGTTCGATGTCAGCCTGATGACGTAGCAGGTAATAGAACTTATAAAACAGACAGAATCTTGCAGTTTTGCGGCGTTGCTCAAGGGTTTGAAGATGGAGGCATGACTTCAGTTCGGTGACACTAGTGAGCTAAGGGCATGAGCGTAAGGGAAGAAAGAACTGTGCACGCACATACTTCACCCCTTTAATAAGGGTGATCATTTTTGTCCAGATTACGATCGGCATAAGGATCTCCTCTCTTAAAATATTTCCTCTTAGGTGCAATGCAAAACGTGTTTGTGAGCTTCGCCACATAATGAGAGTTGAAAACACGGAGCCCGCTTTACAGGACGAGAGAAGAGCGGCCCCTGACTGAGGATGACCTGCCTAAACAAGTTTCCTTTACAGCGGGACTGTCAAAGCCACGCAAGGTTAGTCTTGGCGCTCGTGGTCTCGGGCCCAGTGGAGAGAGTGTGTAATGAGGAGAGGAGGTGCAGAGAGTGAAAGAAAGAGAGACACCGAGAGAAACAAACAGCATATAAAATTTTTAGCGAGACTGGATTCGAACCCTGGTACCCAATGTCCGAACGTGATTGTCATAACCACTACGCTATACTAAACACACACTTGCAGAACCTGCATTTATGGGAACCGCGTGATTGCGTTGGACCGACGACTGTAACACAACTTTCTATAGGTGACAGAGAAACTGAAAGAAGAAACAAAGAAGGATCTGACGAGAGAGAGAGAGAGAGAGAGAAAAGAGAGGGTGGACGCAGAAGAGGAGGAGGCAATATAGAAAGATAGACACAGAAAAGATAGCGGAATGAGAGAAGGTGACGGTTGGCTTGGGGTAGACGAAATAAATGCTTTATAAGTAAATGTGTAGAAAATGATGTTGTAATAGTTTCTTTGCGTCTGTGCGACTTATGCAGTGTAAAAAAAGTTAGGTCTGACTTTGATAGCAACCCTTTCTCCTTCGATTAACTTTGCAATGCTTTGCTGAGCCTCCACAGCTCTGCCGGTCATTTTTGTTTGCGATAGCAGAGCCACGCCCAAAATTTTCTTTCACTTCAGTTTAGCTGGATGTGGCCCCTGCGGCAACCAATTGAAAAATTTCTTCCTTACGCAGCAATCATGATAACCGTACCGCTTCTGGCATTTCTGTACGATAACAAAAGATGTTTTACTTGTCATCGCAGAGAATGCGGATGTATCTAAAACAATACATGTGCATGATGCTAAAATCATGTTAACGAAGAAGGTTAACGTCATACCCATCCACTAGTACTTCTTTCTCTCTCTCTCTCTCTCACACACACACAGCTTTGATGCTTTTTTCCGAAGTCGGAAAGGTTCCCGGTGATTATCAAAATAAATTATGAAGAACATGACAGCACAGTGAGAACTTGCAAGAACGGCGTCATGGAACGTGACTTTATTTCGACTTTGCCAACCACGTTCAAGGTAGCCGGGAAGCCCACAGCACGGATATTCAAAACAGGCTATGACCCAGTACACTTCCACTTGCTCCCACAACGGGCATCTTTTAGTCTCTAAGGCCCTACCAAAGGGGTTATCCGACCACAGGCAACCGTTTCTCCATTCTACAGAAAACAAGACGAAATATAAACATATAGTAAAAAAAGAAACCAAGAGATAAAACCATCAAGGTGTTTCAGCACGCCAAGCGGCCATCATCCCACGCTCCATAAGCCCACTCCGACAAGGAGAGGGAACACGCGAAAACAGCAGAAGACCTTCCGCTGCGGGGTCACCAGTGCGATCGCAGGGGAACTTCGATGATTAGTTTCGCTCCAGTCGGTTGATCATTGTTTCTTCCGACCTCGTTACACGAATGGATCCGTTCCCTCGGTCTGGCTTCACTCTCTTTCCCACCGATCCACCAATCACGTGACCTACACCGCTCCTGGCAGCCAGTGCTGCACAACTACGGCCACGAGGATTGTTTCAGCGAACATCACGGCGTAGTGGGTGATATGACCTGTAAAGCCATGAACAACTGAGACAAGCTCGTCTATACTTTCAACTCTGTTGCGGTCGCGGTCGACTTTCACTCCGCCAAATTGGCGATGGTCGAGGACACGCGAGCTGCTCATCATTGGAGAGAGCACTTTGCCCTGCGGTGGAGGTCCAGCCAAAATATGGTCTGTTTCAGAAGTTCCGTGCAGCACTGTGGAAGCTACAGGCCTCTTCTGCCAATCCGGAGGGCTAATACATCTAAAATGTGTCCTTCCGCCGCTTCTCATCTGCCAATGGCGGGAGCTGCAGTGGCATCTGCAGCCTTGGAAGGAGGATGTAGCAAGGACACTGTTGGCAGCAGCGGCTCTCAGGTGCGCGTCCGAACAATGGCATTTGATCTCGCTTCCCAAGAATTCTGCACTCGACGGCCTCGTAGCCTTGGCTCTGCTGCAATGAACTAGTGAAAGAATGAGTTGTTCCCGCGAAGCCCCTCCCTGGGACGGGAGTAGGGAGAGACGTAGTTTTCGCTACGTCTCTCGGCGAAGCGGGGACGGTCACGATCTCGAAACCGGAACCGGAAGTGGTCAGGGGAAGAGGAAGCGAGGACGACAATCACGACGACGCGGCGCAAGCGCGCTGGGCGTGGCCGCGGCATCGCAGAGCCTGATTGCGGTACAGCGCCGAGTCGGAAGCCATCGGTGTGGCGGCGTGGCCGCCGAACTCGAGATGAGAATCGCGTGACCGAGCGAAAGTGATATAAAAAAATGTAATTTTCGTAGCCTCCTAGCGTTCGTTAATTTCCTTTTTTTTTCTTCAGTATATCTTGTTGGTACTTAATGCAGAACAGTGTTATAAAGAAGGACATTTGATTCCTACAACTGCCGTTGTTTCCAGATAAACAAATTTAACCATGACGTCACCGTTGCTGACGTTGCACATGTCAAACTAGAAAGTCTTGCCAGCACGTTGCCATGGTATAGGTTACATTTAGTGATATGTCAGACGCGACCATTATGGCAGTCAGAATTTAAAGAGAGAGACAGTTCGGTCAATATAACGGAAATGTAGCTTTCGACTGAACGAAGGCTATTTTCCGTGCGCTTTGGGCAGTCAGCAGGGAATTTACCGTGTCCGGTATTCCGTTATACGCAAAGGCAAGCGTAATACCGGCTAGTCTATAGAGCGCTGCTTGTGGCCGTCAAGTGGCGCTAGTTATCGCTGATAAACAGAACAAGCAAGCTTGCAGTCTACGTCCCCCCGACTCCGGATAGCGGCAGCCATTTGCTAAGCCTGTGTAATTTGAGCGTCGCTTTTAGAAACGGTGACGAACTGTCACGGATGTTTTACTGTCGAAGCCTCATATATAGGATACAGAGCTAAGACAAATGCTACCGTAACTTAGAAATTTGGAGGCTACAGAGCGCACACCGACCATTTTGGGGATTTGAAGCGGACGTCATACGCTTTGGGTGGTCGGCCACGTTTGCGCATGCCCAGTTTACACCCGGTATTACGCTGTACGCGAAGTGCTTTTGCTTTGCGTATAGCGGTTATACCGGATATACTAATTTTCTAGTGTCTTACCAATGGCGCTACTCATGCAACCACTGTGATCCCCTTGCCGGAGAAGTAAATTAGAACGGCCCGCAGGCCCTGTTGTCATCTATGTAAAAGAAATAAGATTGATCCAACACACCACTGCTGTCGTCGTCATTTGAGAGAAGTCCAGTTGACCAGTAAGGCTGCCGTCACTGTGAATTGACGCATTAACCGACGCGATGAATGTCACCGCAATTATTTCAATGTCACAGAAGAAAATGTGTGCTCTGCGCTCCCTTTCCCATATACACTATGACCAACAAAATATCACTAGGTTGATTTCTGGCGTTTTACGTCTCAGAACCACGAAATGATTATGAGAAACGCCATAGTGGAGGGCTCCAAAAACTTCGACCACCTGGGGTTCTTTAACGTGCCCTGACATCGCACAGCACGCGCGTCTCAACATTTCGCCTCCATCCAAATAAATGCACAAGCCGCAGCCGGGATTCGGTCCCTCAACCTTTGGATCAGCAGCCGAGTGTGACAGCCACTATATATAGACAACCGCGGTGGGCCACAGAGTGTCACTTATCACTGGCATGTCGAACACAACTTTCACAGACGGGATTACTTTTCTCTGTACCATAGCGTCAAGCACGTGTCATCGAGCAACCCTTGCTATTGTCTTGTCTAAGGAGAAGAATTTGGCGACCGTACGGTGTCGTTAACAGCGTACTACCGAACATGAACTGTTGGCACCATTCATGGACCTCGTGTCCTCGTCGCCGTAGGGCAATTCCTGAAGCACAATGCAGCAGGGCCCATGAACTCAAAATTGAGTTCGCGGGATTTTGCGTGCCGAGACAGCGGTATGATCACGCGGAACGTTATCACTAGAAACTACGAATTATTCTCAGCTGATTATAGAGTTCGTTAAGGTGCGCAGAAATTTAAAACGAACTCGAGATCCGCTGCTCGCGCTCAGAGCCCTTTGACTATACACGATGGCTGAAGATGAAAGTATGGGACCATCTGGCCCACGGAAGGAGGGATCCCGACATGAAAACGAAACAACCGTTTATTGACTAATACTGGTGCCACACGGGCGCTTCGAAGACCTTCGAACCGACGGTCCACCGTCTCAAACGTCATGTTTGAGCTGCTACACGGGCGGTTACGATGGCCGTCGAGTCGATAGTCTATCGAGCTCGACAGACTGTCGACTCGACGGCCATCGAAACCGCCCGTGTAGCAGCTCAAACATGACTTTTCAGTCGATGGACTGTCGGTTCGAAGGTCTTCGAAGCACCCGTGTGGCACCAGTATTGGTAGTAGTAGTGGGGGGAGCGTGCCGAGGCTAAACTCGTGCCAGGAGCGAAGGCGTGATGGTCTATAGCAAGCTTGGAAGCTTGGTTTTGTGGCCAGCGCCGGTGACGTAATCTCAGGAGACACTGCGGTGGCGCTGTGGCCTATTGCAGTGCATTGTGTAGCCGCATCATGCCGGGTCGAATGATAGTGAGCTGGAGGCTGCGCGGCATTTATGCGCAGAGTGTCTCTTGTACGCCTCTTCTTCTGACTATGGACCCTTACCAACTCGCTCAACTTTCTGTCCTTATGAGTGTGTCTCCGCAAAAGCATACGTATACCACAGTCCACGACACTTGTGGAGCGATTGTTGAAGATGGTGAGATCGGTGAATAATGCTAATTACTTCTGCCACGTAATTGTGAGTCCCGTGTACCATAACGCCAGTGTCTCTCTCACAAGAGAACCAAGATTCCTATGAGTTGTACTGAATGTGTCACCGCTTGGATCCGTTTTGTACTGTAAAAAGCAGTTCGCCAGAAGTTCATCTGTCGGTTCAGTTCTCCGCTGTTCGTCCCGCACACCTCTTCTTTTTTTTCAAGGTCTTCTCTATAACATATGGACAGGTTGCGCAATATATAGCACTGAGTCACCCTTACTTCTTGTTGTATGAACGAAAGAAAACAATATTCCGAATAAATTTCTTTCCATGTCTCAACTTAGCAACTGTTCACTCGCCCCGCCATGGTGGTCTAGTGGTTATGGCACTCGGCTGCTGATCCGGAGGTCGCAGGATCGAATCGCGGCCGCGGCGGCTGCACTTCGATGGAGGCGAATTGTTGAGGCCCGTGTGCTGTGCGATGTCAGTGCACGTCAAAGAACCCCAGGTGGTGGAAATTTTCAGAGACATCCACTACGGCGTCTCTCAAAGTCAGAGATGATTTTGGGACGTTAAACCCCACAAATCAATCAATCAACTGTTCACACTTATTGATAATTTAAAGGAGATCGTCGAACAGAATACTAAAAGGGACGGAAACTGAGTTGAAAAAAAAGAGAAAAAAAACTCCTTATAATGCGCGGTGGTAGGACCTCCCATGAAAGTCTCCTTTCTTTATTGTATTGGGCGCTTATATATGTACCTTTAATTCGCTGAACCTATCGGTAAATTGCCCCATTGCTATGCTTGGCACCACTTTCATGACCCACGCGATTCATTGGCAAACCCCCTCCAGAACAGTGGCTGTTCTTCAGGCCAAAAAAAAAAAAAAACCAGATCCCATGGAATGCGTTTGAGTCGACGACCATGGGGAAGTAGCAAGCTATAACTCGTTACTGTAAGCGCAGAGCGCAGACATATACCTTCAGCGGCTATTGTACAAGTCTTCCGGCCGTAACAACGCAGTTACATCAGCGCGCTGGTAATATGACCCTCCCGGGAAACACGAAGGGGAACGACGACGGGCGAGGAAGGGGAGACAGTTTGTTTTAATTTGAACGTCCCACGGTTCTCAGAGAGAACCGCTCACGTAGACATGTCGACGGCGGCCATTTCATTCGGCCCTTGCTCGCGAGTACGGCGTAGAAAAAGCGCCGGGAGCTGTGAATTCCCCGCGTGAATCTTCTCAAATCTTCCGTCGTGCCATTCCAGGGGCTGTTACGAAAGTGAAGTCCGTAAGTCCAGCCATGTTACGCAGGGTGCTTCGCACCTATCACGTCTTGGCCATTTAGCACCGGAGCTAAGCTGCTCATTTTAGTTTTGCAATAAGCCAAATGCTTTACTCTTTTGTTCATTTTCTACCCTTTTTTTTTCACCTGAGCCCGGCGTTGTACCAAGCGCTCTGAGCACGTTCACACGACGCGGGGTTTCGCCTTGAGGCTATGGAGCGTTGACATTCACTGTCGCCTAGCCTACTGTGTTAATTTTTTCTTTCTTTTTCTTTTCTTGTTGATTAAGAGCAACCGGCCGACGGGCACTACTTTCTGAACCGTGCGGCGGCGAGGCGATTTAATCTTTTCAGCGCTTCTAATGGGGCTGTGAGCAATCATTGCACGTATACCGCGGTCTACGGGGTTCTCTGTAACCCGTTTTTCTGCCACGGGTGCACAGAAAGAGGTGACAAACTTACGCGAATGCTTTGTCATACGCCGCTATATGAGGCCAACTTCCCTGCGGTGCCTGAAGAAAGGGATTCTGGGCCAACACTTTCTAAAGAGTACAGAACCGAGCGTTATACGAGTGCGTAATAAATAAATAAATAAATAAATAAATAAATAAATAAATAAATAAATAAATAAATAAATAAATATTCAATCGCTGTAGCAGCTTCATATACGCGGAATGGTAGTGTACGTTTATGAGACGCAGATTCATCAGGCGCAGAAGCCGGGAACAAGCAGGAAATACTGCGCCCTGCCCTCCCGCTTTCTTCGTGTTTATCCAGTCTTCCAGTTTGAGCCACATATTCTTTATTTCGTGCATGCTGCAGCAACTAGCCCTAGTACACATATCAGAGAGTATTTCATTTGCCTAAACTGAAACTTAACTGATGCTTAAGTGAACTTTGTTGAAACTTGACTGAAGCTCAACTAAATTGGAAGTTAAGCGAATTGAAACTCAACTAATTGCGCATACGATGAGTAAGCAAGTTGCTCATTCAGCATTGCACTCGATACTGCCCCTTGAATACCAGCAGAAGGATTGACACAGCTTAGGCTCAGTGTAAGAGATCCAATCAGGCAAATTAAGGCAAGCCGAAGCACAGCATGCTTGTGATTTGGAAAGAAGAATACGTTTCGCATATCATCGTTCTAACGTCGGTATTCTTGGCGCAAGGACATTTGTAAGAAGAGATAGGAAGGAAGATATGAAAGCATAGACATATTTTCTGAGCGTGTTTTTGAGGGACAGCGATCACAAGGGCAGCAATGTGGATCCGGAAATGCAAAGAAAAGGGACGGTTGTGTACGGCCTTGATATCCGGCTTTTGTCCTCGCTGCAAGTCGGAAAGATGAAGGGGCGGTATGGATATCCGCGCACTCTCTTATTGGCTTTGTTTCCTTCGGAAAACTGCTCTTTGTTTTGTTTTCCGACCCGTCGATCCCACTTCCGAATCGAGCGCCCTCGTACGAGCAGTGTGTGTTGTAGCGTTATCCGTAACCGGAGTGGCTGTGCTTGGCTAACACTTAAATGTGCGTGGGAGTATCACGTGTTGGACAGAGTGTGCCATTCACTGCTTTGTATCGGTAGGGTTCAGTGTTCTTTCTCGTCCACAACCTGGTGCTATTAACGAAATGAGGACAACCTCGACGCGCCGTAAAATACCTCGCGCTGGTAACGACACCTTGAGGCACTTTGGACAGTAACGGTTATGGAGCCTTTTTAAATCGAGCCTTCGTTAGGGTAACCTGACGTGGTATCCTGGCGGGATAGGTGTTGGCTTGCGAAGCTCGAGGTCATGGGTTCGAATCCCGGTAACCGCGGCCGCATTTCTATGGGAGCGAAATTTAAAAAAAAAGCGCCCGTGTGCTTAGATTTGGTGCACATTAAGGAACCCCAGGTGGTCAGAAATTACTCGGCACACTCCGGGCTGTCTCTCATAATCGTAGCTGGTTTAGATGCGTAAAGCCCCATAAATTATTAATATTTTAGGCTATCATGCGTCGTCGTGGTAGACACGCAGAAGCTCAAGCGTCACGAAATAAAAGAATAGCATTCTAACCCAGCATTCTAACCTACTCGGCCACTGCCAGTTCGTCACACGTTCATTTTGAAGCAGGGTTGTATGCCTGAAGGCACGAGGGCACACTCTTTAGTGCACACTCTGCAAACGACGGTGTGATCATATCGGAGCCATATGAATCCATTTCATTTTCTGGTAAGGAAGGAGAGACCAAGTGAAAGTAGTATGATATGAAAGAAGAAACTAGATACGGAGAGAAAGCCTAACAAAGGAAATTGGGAAAGTACAAGACATCAATAGAAAGAAATAAATGCAGGAAAAGAAAGAAGTTAGCAAAGAGGAAGGAAGAGGAAAAGGAAGACAGCAAGCAAGCAATCATAATGGACAGACAGACATAGACAGACAGACAGACAGAAAGAAAGAAAGGAAAGAAAGAAAGAAAGAAGAAAGAAAGAAAGAAAGAAAGAAAGAAAGAAAGAAAGAAAGAAAGAGGCACATATACGCCTAGCTTTGCTTGCCGCCCTTTGTCCAGTAGGGGAAGAACTGCAGCACTTTTTCTGTTAAACTCGCGTTAAACTTGAAGAATGTTAGTGAGTTAGTAAAAAATCTCAGTTCATCTATACGCTTCTTGCCGTTGGCAGGCTTTCGTCACCGGAGAGGCATATATATTATAGGCCACGCTAGCAGCCAGAGCTGACAACGCAAAGCTTGGAGTACTGACACGAATTTTTGACATTCTCGTATTGTTGCTGTAAATGAAAGCACTGGCGTGGAAAACTCCAAAAACAGTGTCATGGTGGCCCGCAACACAATGAATATATTTTTAATACGGCTCCCTTAAAAGCCGACTTTCGGTTTCGATTTCGAGGGGGCGGTTTCCTAGTGACGTATCAACATAGTTGGGCAACGTCTGAGCCACGTAGGGACAGAAATTCTTCATAGCGTCGCTGCAACTCTGTCGTCTTTGGTCAATTACACCTGAGGCACGCAAACAACAGCAATTTCACGGTCGTCCAGTGACTCTGACCGCGATTTCGGCGATTTTTAAGAGCCCGTGTTCGTACGTCATCGTAGTGTCCATTGCAATGGGGCTGGCTTGCTGTGCTGGGCGACGCGAACTTTAAAACCAAATTAGAATACTTTGTACGTGTTTCCTGGCTTCCGTGTGTAAGCAGAGTCACGGAAAGCTAAAGAAAATGCTGGTGCATAACGCTCTTAGTGAGGTTATTATCAACCGGAAGTACTTCTGATAGAAAGCTTTAAACGTTGTTGGACAAAACGCCAAGACGCCTTTCTACGCAACCCGGTTACTGCAAGTTAAGGCATACGGTATTGCCGTTATGAGATATAGGGACAAATTAAATTCTGTGATGTAGTCGAAAAGCAGGCAAGAAGTTGTCCAGCTTGCTTGTATAAGTTGGTGGCTTCGTTACTTAGCCTCGCTTGCTTAGTTCTTGCGTTGAAATCCTTGACAGTGGTTACTGAAATAGAACCAGGGAAGTACTGTCATTATTGAAGCCTTTCTTCTAGGACGGTCGAAGTCCAATACATATAGCCTTGTTTGCAAAAGATCGAATACCCGTTATAAAGCCAACCTTAAGTGACAGAACCAGATTTTTTCTCTTATCTAATGTTGAAGGAAGCACTACAGGTCCATATAACAAGACAGATCTATAGAAGGTTGCACAGCTAACCGTAATAATAAGTGTAGCGCGTGCTCATAATAAAAGAGCGTATCGATTCATGACAAAGGAAGTACATGGGACGGGCGATGGCTGACAACTATTATTTTATTGAAAGAACATATATATACAAGTAATCACTTGCACTCTGACACTGTTCTCTAAAATAGCATAACACACATGCACATGATTTGGCACAAAGACGCCACTCTGATGCAAGAAAGCGTAATCATGATGCGATCCGTGAAGCAATTTTAACTTCGTTCTCCGATGAAGAAACCGATTGCTGACAAACGCACAAATCTATTTACTTTCGAACATTAAACGTCTCCACAATTTCCTGCAGGCGTTGGTCCTTATGACGACGAATGACGGCGCACTGCTGAAAGCCAGTTTCACAGCCACATGCGCCACAGTGATTTTCCCATGTGCGGCACTGACAGTCTGTAGCGAGGGCCCCATGGCAAACTAAACACACGTCGATGTAGAGAATTTTCTGGCGATAGCTCTCTTTCTCTCTCTCTGTCTCCGCACACATAAGTTCGGGCGGTCGCTCCATTCGCGAAAAGAAACTACACCCGAGGCCCGCACGTGCTACACTAACCCTCTTATCCGCGTTGTTCTCGGAACAATAGCGGACCCGATCCGGGAAAATATGGCGTCCTGCGAAGGGCGGGGGGACAAGACCAGGGCACGCTGGATGGACATAAGCGTCGATAAACAGGAAGGAAGGAAGGACACGCAGCGCCCCCTGCCCACGTACCGCCGTACCCAAAAGAAAGGGAACACGCGAAAACAATTTCAAGCAAACACCATGCAAAAGCGTGGTACGTAAGTTACAGATACTCAGTATTTTGTATCCTCGTATTTCGCCCAGCGTTATACAAGTATTGCGCAAGGCCAACGTCTAGAGGGCGCTGCCGGCAGGGAAGTGAAGCAGACGGCAGCGCCGTCTGGTGTATTATACGAGAACGGGACTGCTGCTGCGGCGGAAGAGAGATGTCTTCTACGGTTCGGGGCTTGACCGCAACGGGCGCCACTGGAGCGTACTATGATGTGCGGCCTCGGAGCGATATTGTTATTACGCGACCGCCAGAAGACCGATTTATTTTCCTGTTGTTTTTTTGTCCTCCCCTAGAAAGCGCAGCAACTCGAGCGCACTATCCTCTTTTTTTTCCGCATCCATTTTGTCCTGCCCTTGTCGTCCGTTCTTTGACTTGTGTTTATAGTCTATTTCAGGAGTTCCGTGCATCAGAGCCAAGGCTACGAGGCCATCGAGAGCAGAATTCTTCCGAAGCGAGACGAAATACCATTGTTCGGACATGCATACCCCGCTTCATCTTCCTCCTTCCAGGGCTGCAGCTGCCACCGCAGCGCCCGCCATTGGCAGATGACAAGCCGCGGAAGGACACGTTTAACAAGTGTTCGCCCTCCGGATTGGCCTAAGAGTGTTGTAGCTTCCACAGTGCTGCACGGAACTTCTGAAACAGACTATAGGCTATTTTTCTTGTCATGTTTTGTTCTCGTTGGGCTGTAGCTAGGGCGATCAACGACTTGGTGATATTGGAAATGGCGTTTAACTCGAGGTCTCAAGTTGGTAACTTCGCCGTGCTGAACTTGAGTGCAGGCACAAGAGTGTTAGAGATAAGTACCGGGATGTTGGCTGCCTATACTCCGTTGCATACACCAGGTGCAACGCTGTCAAAGCTAGTGCTCGTGTATACGCTGTGCACTTCCGCAATCAAAAGGTCATGCATTGCTTGCTGGGAGCGAAAAGCATAAAATGCCTACCTGGCAGCCTTTCATCATAATGTATTTCTCATCAGCTTGACAAAACACGCTTCTATTTCTGGGAAAGCAATCCAGATATGCGAGTTTGTTTTTCATGTTTGTCGTTCGCTTGTCGGAGCAATATACCTCTCCTTTTCTTGTGCCAAACTTGTGCCAAATAGATTTTCTTATTTAAATGTGAGAACATGGGAATGTATAGGCTACGTGAGAGCCAGCTATCCCATCATCATATTATTGAAGTTGAGAACAATAAACACACATACGAAAAAAGAAACCACAATGAAGGACAAAAACATAAGATAAGGAAGAAAGAGTATGTACAAACTACGTACAAGCATGACGAATAGCATATAAACGATACCTCTAAGTTGAATGCATGCAAAGTGGATACGCATAATACCGCTGATACAGTCCCTACAAATATTCCTATGTACTGGCTTAGAAAATGTCTATGTGATATGCCATGTCTATGCGTGCAATAAGAAGAGGCAAAATAGAATCCTTCTGAGTAGAAGTTACGTGCTAATACGCTCAGACTCCAGGTTGTTTGTTGCTATGGCAACGGCGTTGCCAGTACCTTGGAAAGAATAGGCAACCATGTGCGAACTTCTCCTACGTAGGCGCTTCAAGCCAATTCCATTGGATGCGCGTAATGTCGTATGACCCCTCAACACTCGAGTTGGGTGCCGCCCCCCTCCCCCCTTCTTTTTGCTTGTATTTTAAATGTTGTCGGCATTAATAACTTGGGAATGCGGCTTCCTATCGCAGTGGTTCTTGCAGAATTTGTTCGCCCGTCCTTCACACTACGCAACACGCGCATAAAAAGGGGCTTTTCAAAAGTGTTAGAAGGACCCTTTAACACGTTGCGCTTTTACACGGTGTATACGAAAACGCTTTCATCGTAGGTTGGATTTTTGCGCGTAGACCGATATTTATGAAACTGTGAAGCACATTTTTCTGAAATTTGGTGGCTTCCTCACGAAGGTAGCTATCCCAAGCTCCCGAGGCTAATGAGATGTTCTTGCTTGTTTTGGAGACTTCCTAACGTCACTTGCATTACCAGAGTTTGCATTATCAGAATAATGATATAACGTTTTTTTTTTTTTATTAGAGGTCCAGGCCAAGTGCGGCCAACTAGAGCCATGACCGAAAATATGCAAGCTGTGACCAATGAAGTAATATAATAGGATGTAATACGGCTGTAAAGGCTCCTGAAGTCTAATCGCTGTAGATAACCGTAAGGGACACATCCACCAAATTACGTCAGTGATACGTGGGGCCGCCCGTATAATCTGTGCCCTTAGAGCCCAAACGTCGGCAGGCATGTGCTTTCCTATACAACACCGCAGCAGCGATCTCTGTGGAGAAGCCGTGCTACAGGTTGTCTATATGAGGTCTAACCTGCCTGCAACTTTCAAAAATGCGAACTATGGTTTATCAACAGCCAGGGATGCGAGGAAGAGCTTTTATTTTATTAGTACTCCTATCCCGGCAGACTTCCGCGAGGGCTATTTGCACAATCAAACCCGTGCACATACCTGGGAAGCAGGCTGCGATTAAAGTGCACTAATTAGTGCATGGCTATAAGTTCTCTCCAACTACAAAATAATGACTTACATGAAAACATTTGATTACACAACTTCAAAAGACGCAAGGCGTGACGTGCGTATTTTGTGAGCTTGTAGACAGCTGAAATTGTGAAGGAGGGGGGAAAAACGCAAATAGAATATCAAGGAAGGGTCGGCGCGAAGCCAGCTCATTTCGACTGGCTCAGGCGCGCCTACCGACTACCAGCACCACTGATTCAACAAGCCCGCTCCGTTTGTCACACGTGTCGGGCAAACGGGGTCATTCATCCGATATGGCCACATCACGGGAAGAGCGCGCGGGACTTGTTCAAACATGGCACAAGAGGTGCTACCGAAATAAAACCAAATATCAAGAAAATACCCTTCCCGAGCGCACGTGTTCCATGAACAGCTGAAAACAAAAGTGCAGGGCGTAATGCTGCCGCTCTTATCAAGAATATTTACACAAAACGAAAAAAAAAGAAGGAAAATAAAAACCCAGCAGCCTTTCATTTGTCGCGTAAGCGGAGAAGCGCCTGACAACCTGACAATACATTGAAAGCGATAACGTTCACCCAACACGGTGGCCTAGTGGCTACGGCATGCGGCTGCTGATCGTAAGATCGCGGGTCGAATCCCGGCCGTGACGGCTGCATTTCAAGGGAGGCGAAATGTTGAGGACCGTGTGCTGTGCCATGTCAGTGCACGTTAAACAACCCCAGGCGGTCTAAATTTCCGGAGTCCTCCACTAATACCGCCTCTCATTATCATATCGTAGTTTTAGGACTTCAAACTGCACAAATCATCATTAGCGATGGCGTTAATGAGCTCGTGTTTCCGAAAAACCGGTTTCGGCCTACATCGGACGCGCTGGAGTCAGTGTCGAAAAAAAAAAACCCCTACCATGCAGGCCCTCTGCCATGGCGCTCTGCGCTAGTGAAGAAGCATTAAATTTGTCAAATGAAAACCCGTCAGGGAAATCAAATTACGAGCTAAGTACAACCTAAACATACGATAATACATAACTGTAACTTCACTGTGCGAAAATTATTTCTGTTACGAGGACACTCAAATACAAACAACATCTTGAAGAGAGAGCATTTCTAGCGTACCAACGGCGGCGCGGTCGGGCAGCGCTATCTACACAGAGGACGCGTTGGCCCGGGTGGGCTACTTACACAAACGTCCTCCGGATGGCGCTCGCCTCCTCGGCAGCGCCGCGCGGTGAGATTACTGCGTAGAGTACTATAGAGGAGGCGCTGGTTTTCATGAATGTTTTTTTATTGATATGATATTAGGAGATGTTGGCGCACAAATAAAGCGCTGGCTACTGCTTGGCTCCTGGGTGTGGTGAACGTTCAACATGTTTGCGAAGCAGTATGCGAAACAATGAATCTTCTCTGCGCGTTATAACGCGATGCCATGGCGAGCGAATGAGAAGGCGATGCAAACGGGGCCTGATAACTTTATCGTGTTTCTCTCCAAAAGGCTATGATTGATCGTCCACCAAGTTCTTTCTTTCCTTCATTAATTCATTCCTTCTTTCCTTCTTTTTTTCCTTCTTCCTTCCTTCTTTCTTTAATTGATTCCTTCATTCCTTTATTCTTTCCTTCATTCCTTTATTCTTTTTTCCTTCCTTTTTTTCTTTATTCTGTTTCTTCGTTAGTCTTCGAAAGTCCTAAGTATGGTGGTAGAAAAGCGGAGGCATTCATATAGTTCATATATGTTCACGTCTCGCAAGCATGGGTGTGCAGTCTTGTGGTTAAGATGCTTGGATTCGAATGGTGGGGACCCAGGTTCGAACCCCAGCACGCACAACAAATTTTTCTGTCTCTCTCCCTTTCCTTCCGTGTCCGGCACAAAATCTGAGGCACTCATATATATGCTAGGCGAATCCGCCGACAGACGCGTGCTTACATCTTATTGGCCAGAGCGAGATCATGTGTTCGGCCGGCTCAACCAATGGAAATGCTGCGGACGACTGCTGCAACGTTGGCACCACCACAGGGTTCGCGAAGATAACTGCTGCAGGAACGCTGGACGAAAAATGTGGTAAAATAAATGTATAATTCCGAGTGTCGTTCAAGTGTTACGTGCCAATTGGCATCGTAGTGTACCAACGTATACGACCAAGAAGACCGATGGGGCAGGATATCAATAACTTCACATCCTTACTACTTACGCGTCCGTTAACGACAATATCAAAACGTGTCGCTCATGCTCCGCATTGTATTTAGGGTTATGAGGACACATGGTTGAACGGTAACATTTACAGCCTATGCCAAATTACATTCGCGTCACGTCCGGCATTTGAGCACCTACGTCCCTGGTTCGACTACCAAAGGTCCAGGCATTCTCGTTTGCGTCCCTTATAAACGATAGCTAGGGACTCCTAGGAATCTAAAATGGAGCACCCATGAAATACGCAGTTACTGAATTTTCAAAGGGTGCTTTTCACTGTACTAAAGCAACTAGCGAGCAAAGCTCTCACTGGGGAAGGTGAGGTGAAAGTTGTCATTTCGTATCCCTATACCATCGCATAACCTATGGAGGCGAAGCAACTCTTTGGCTAGACGCACGTTGTCCCGGGAAAGTCTCGCAAGGCGGTTGGCCTAAATAGCACTTAAAACACGTGAGAGCTACTTTGACGCGATTCTTTGTGAATGTGTACGTCGCGTGTGCGCCATAAACGGGGAAAGAAGCAACCTACGTCCGGCCATTTAGTCCTAATGTCTCCTGCTCCGTTATAACTGCGTATACCCCTCACCCCTATCCTCTTTCTCTCTTTCACAAACACACTCACGCACACACTAAAAGCAAGCAAGCAAGCAAGCAAGCAAGCAAGCAAGGTTGCTTGCTTGCTTTCCCGAATGCACGGACGTTGAAAGAAACGTTACGGAAACATGTCTTGTCGAGGTCTCGCGTACTCTCGCTCTTCCCCCTACATTCACTTTACTATCCATAGCCTTATCAGTTCCACATTCGTTGATTTAATTGCGTACAGCAGCGCCGGAGGTCGCTACACAGCGAAGACCTGCTCATGCAGCATGCTGGAAACTAGCGAGGACTCGGTGCCATTCAAATGCAGCGGATTACGCATACATCATATTCACGTCGTGAGCTTCAGCACTCATGTTTAGGGAACGACTATGTGAGGACAAAAATTACGAACCGATGACGTTTGCAAACTGAATAATGTCACCAGCTTTCGAGCTGAAAGCATCCGGTTGCGTTGTTACGTTTGTATACCACAGGATGCCCAGGAGCGGAGAGAGTAAAGGGGCGTCTTCTGTAACTCTAACTGGATATGCTTTTCAGGCAAAGTAAATTTTCAGCTTAAGTTTAGCTCTCAGTGCTCGGGGTCTCTTGTGTTTTGTCGTTGTGGATCTTGCTCTAATTATGCCCCAGTCCAGTACGTACCAACTAGCTCAACCTTCATCATTAATGTTTGTCCGCAGGTGAGTAAACGTAGCTGAGCATGGCCGTGGCGTAAAAACATCATGCGTGTCTGTACTCACTAAGACTTCTTATAATTTAGGGTGGTTAACAGAAAACTTCAGCCAATGCAGTTGGTGAAACTACCGGTAGCGAAGGCGAACGACCAGTGGTTAACAATCATTACCAACGAAAAAAACCTTGTTCCGGCAGCCTGTGAAAGAACTACTTTTTTTCGCGGAGCATCAGGCCTCATCACAACCTCGCTCCGTAGCTTCCCGCTGTCGTGCACCTAAGTAGGATGACGCGCCATTATGCGGAAGGGCGCTTCGCTCCGCACAGTCTCGACCATTGGAGAGAGCGCAGTCTGGAAACATCCGGGACTCTGGGACGCCATATACGGTCCTCTCCTAGAGGCCCCAGAGAGGCACCATTTATCTTTCGGCTCTCCTGGGCAGCTCTCTTCACTCGACATAGCTTGTTTATTTTATTTTTTTCTTACGTATACAGTGTGGAAAAACACTTCCCGTTGCTCGTCCGGCAGCCTAAATTTGCATGACACTGCCTGGACGTTGTAGCGGAAGGACCAACGAAATGACTGTGCGAGAGAGAGAGAGAGTGAAAGAGAGGACAGAGAGGCCTCTCCTTTTTGGACAAGATGGAGGACGCGCCAGAGTGGATGCAGACGAAAAAAAGTAATGGAAAATGGCGTTCCGCAGACGACCGTTCATGTTGCAGAGCTGTACAGCAGACGACGAGATGCGGCGCTGCTTCCGCTGACCGGAAGTGAGAACGCCGCTTCCGCTCGCGACGCGAGCACCATCCAACGGGACACTTTGGGGCGAATATAAATGGTGAAGAGCGGGGCCGGCTTCAACGAAAGTGTACGAGCGGCGTCCGCTTCAAAAGCGCCGAGATCGCCACGATGTCATCCAAGCCGCGAGCTACAGTGTTGTGTGGTGTAATAATTGCGCCGTCCCGTACGGAGCGGACGACATGCAGTTTCCAGGACGAAGAAACTGTTTTGGGCATAGAGTGGTTGGGTACGCCTTTCTAGGTGTCTCCTAATTGTGTGCGTGGTATCGCATAATTAAAGACAGCTGACTACATATTTAAGTCAGCAACAGTTAGGAGGGGTCTAGGACCAAAGCACAAATACATTTAGGGCTCGTGCAAAACGGGAGACACGACGCAAGGGTAGACACAGGACAGGTGCTTCTATGAGCAGCATGTGGGTACCGGTTAACACATGCCATTTCGTTTTTGCTCTGACCAGTCGCTGGCTATTCACTGAAACTGTCGAGCAAGCTATAATGAAAGTAAAAAGTGCATATGGCAAGGCAAAGTAAACTGTTGACTGAAACGGCGGTGGCTGACGTCATTAGTTACATTTTCTTTTGTTCGGTTTGTCACCGACATGCACTGTCGCCCTCATTTCAGAGGTACTGGCCGCTGAACATCCGTGGCGTCTCCGAAATCTTCAACTAGTACACCTAAATTACCGATCTCATTAAGCGAATAGGGCTCGAAGTTCCTGCTTTGTTCTTTAATGCGATGCATAAATTACAAATAACAATGAAACGTCGATTGCTTGAGTGTCGTTCACTTAAGAAGATATACTTTTACAAGTATGATTCAGCCAACTGACAGTAAGCATTACCTATTTTTGCACACTGTTCGGGGGTCATCATTTCATTTTAACACGTTATTGCCTCCGAAGCAGTTCTCGTTCGTTAATTTTCTACTCGACCGTTTTCTTATCGCTCACATGCCAGTGTAGATGTAGATTTTCCCGGTCTCTCAAATTCATCTATCTTAGTATTCATTCATGTATCCACAAAGGTCACCTACGTCCCTCTTGAACAGCAGAACTGCCCAGTATGCCTGCGCAGTAGTAGCCCCTGAAGCAGAGCACAAAAAGGGTGCAGACATTCTGAAACGGGACTGCCACAAAAGAACCTCGTCACTAGCCCTTGAATACACTATGAATGCTTTCCAGCGCAGACGCTTTCTTGAAGAACATGCTCAGACGGTGCTAACTCAATAATGTTTTTTACTGAACGTTCAAATGAGCATGATTCTTGGCATACACAGACGTTCTGATTCTTTGGAGGGTTCTAATGGAACGGCTTGCAGTGCTGTCATTCAGTTACGAGAGTGACCAGAAGACTAAGTTCTCACATAACAAAACGCACCGAACTGTAGTGATCACTCACTCACTCACTCACTCACTCACTCACTCACTCACTCACTCACTCACTCACTCACTCACTCACTCACTCACTCACTCACTCACTCACTCACTCACTGTTTAAGCGAACGTTCTGCACGCCCACGAGTGCCACCAAGCGATCCACTCTCCTAAACCCTCTAAGCGACGGACTTCAACTCTAGTGCCGGCGTTGCGCCGCTCCAAACCGCTGCTCCAACGGCCGCCTTGGTTGTTCGCGAGAGTGTTTAGCGACGCTCCATTAACCCCGACACCCATCGCGTAGCGATCACCGCCCGCCGCATCCTTCCCTCCGTGTTCGCGCGCTTCGCCCAAATCGCAAACGCCTGCGCGCATCCAAAGGCGACAGAGAGGAGACCTTCTTTTGATCGTTTTCTATCCCGCCTGTCGTCGTGTCCCAGCAGAGTCAAGCCAAGCCATGCCGGGCCAAGCGACAAGCACAAAAGTGATCGTTTTCATGGCGGCGCGCTCGTCGTGTGTTATACGGAGAGAGAGAAAGAAGCAGGCACGGGCTTCGCTTTTGCGCCATCTCGGCTGACCGCGCTGTCGCAGCCTGGCAAGCTGTTATCGGCACCCTGGCTTTGGCCCCTTTTGTGTCGCGCTGCTGTATAAATGCCAGTTCCTCATTGTGCGTTTGTCTGTGTGTGTGTGTGCGTGTCCGTTTGTGTGACATATAAGCTCGCTGTGCTCGTTGGGAGAAGTCCGGCGTAGCTTGGTTCGTTACGCGGCTTTCGGCTGCTATCAATCGACCACACAAGCTCGGTGACATGCGTTTGCACTTGCAACGAGAGCCTGGTATCTTTCCGGATGCTTACGCGACGGCTATAAGCGGCTGCTTTTTTTTTCTACTTCGTCGTCGGTCTGTACTTGTGCGATAGTTACGCAGCAATATGGAGGTTTCACTAGCATGCCTCTCGCTTGCTTTAATCGGCCTCTTTGGTTCTTGTGCAGCAGTTCTGCTTGTAAGGACAGTTCTGAAGCGTTCTTGATGGCTATAGCTTCATATCTCTTGGACTTTATAACAAGCCACTTGGCGGTCCATGTGAGCTCGTGCGACCCTTGAGTTCTTCTTATGTGTGACACTGCTGTGAAACTTATGTGCCCCAAGGACCAGTCACAACTCTTGTATAGGTTTAACTTCACTCAGTCACTCACTCAGCCAGGGACCGGGATGTCTGCGCCGCGTTCTCTGGAAGTGGCCTGCTTAGTCCGAACCC
This sequence comes from Hyalomma asiaticum, assembly GCA_013339685.2. Classification (NCBI taxonomy): domain Eukaryota; kingdom Metazoa; phylum Arthropoda; class Arachnida; order Ixodida; family Ixodidae; genus Hyalomma; species Hyalomma asiaticum. The sequence goes on along the minus strand of CM023487.1, from coordinate 36,043,225 downwards.
TAGGAGCAGCTACGGCTCTTGTGCAAGTGCATGGGACTCACTCACACTCACTCACTCACTCACTCACTCACTCATCACTCACTCACCCTCACTCACTCACACACACACACACACACACACACACACACACACACACACACACACAATCCAGGAACCCGGGGTATCGATATCCCCTCCGAGTCTGGTTTTGGGAAGCTTAGAAGTTCAAGCTTCCAGGAGCACCTGCAGCCCTTGTGCAGGTCTCGAAGCTTTCACTCATACATTCATCCAGACAGTGACTCTGGATGGGTCCAAGCCACCAGGACAAGCTACAGCTTTCGTGCAGGTGTATGAGCTTCACTCACTCACCCATCCAGGAACCGTAGGTACCCGCAAAATCCCGTCCTCTCTCTTTTGCAGGCTGAGAAGTCCAACACCCAGGACCAACTACGGCTCTTCTGCAGGACTGCGGGCTTCACTCATTCACTCAGCCAGGGACCGGGCTGTATCCGATACCCTCTGTCCCTGGCTGTGGAGGCTGACGAGTTCGCGCCGCCAAGATTAGCTACAGCTCCTGTGCAGGCGATTAAAATGTAGCCGTAAGAAGCACTCAGACACAAGCTACAGCTCGTGTGCAGGCCTATGGACCTCACTCACTCACTCACTCACTCACTCACTCACTCACTCACTCACTCACTCACTCACTCACTCACTCACTCACTCACTCACTCACTCAAGCGAAGAGGGGACCCTTAGATGAGCGACGAAAAGCAGGTTTATTGTAATTTTGTGGGTGGGGCTCGCACTAAATTGCCTTACGGGAGTAGAATAATATGCAATGAATCGACTGGAAAAAAATGCGCAGTGGGTAAATTTCACAAAATCTGTCGCTCAAACATGTTCATTCGAAACTATCGAACCCGTGAACAGGAACGATATAAAGAATGAAGAGCAACCCCCAAAATATACATCAGTAACACAGCTTCGACCATGGCTAAAAGGAAGTGCAAATAAGGAAAGGTACAGCTTCTATACTAAATCGTGGATGACGCATATTCATATTCAGTTCGTTAGTTCGGTCACGTGGATCTCGTTTTACGACTTCGGAGTGCCGTGAGAACACTTATCTCCTTCGCAATCACAGAACGAGGTTCATAGCTCAGGCTTTTCACGACTCGTTTCTAGAATTAAGCGCGCCATGAGGCGATTAAAAAAATGAACAGAGATAGAGAACCAAACGGCCATGCAAAAGAATGCCAATTACGAGCGAAAGGGCCGTGCCGTAGCTCATTACAGGTCACCCGTTTTATTCCAGTAATAAACGCGGTGGTGCGCAAGGTGCGGACGATTATCAAGAACTTGGTGCGGTAGTACGTGGGCGAGGACGTTATGTGGAAGGCTTCCACTTTGTTCCTGCTTACCTAAATGTCCCGCTATTAGGGACGCACGTGGGGAGGCTCGTTAGAACAGCGATAAAGCGGTTCATAACGAACTTGCCTCCGACTCTAAGTCGACGCGCCAGGTGCGTAAGAGCGCGCACACGTAATGGCCGTAATTAAAAGAAAAACGGCCAGGTACGACGAAGGCCTGCGACAATTATACCATCCTTCTCTAACACCCAAAGCTTCCAATGACTTTTGTGTTTTTGTTTTCCTGCATGCCAGTGATCTCACCGGCATATTACGAGCGTGTTACGAAGCCTTCTTTTTGAAAATTATTTCTGCCGACCTTCCGGGCATGAGATTCGGTATGTCCCGGCAAGATCAAAGTGTCATGTTATGTTACACAAGTAAAGTGTCCTTTACTTAAATTATGTCGCGTGTTTTGTGGGGCAGATTTTGGTAAACGTGGACTCATATGAGTTCTAGTTAGTTGCTGCCATTACAGTGGTAACCTTATGAAACGCGATCTGTAGTGTAATGGACGCGCTAGTGATAATGAATACTTGTACTCGGGAAGTGCAGTGTACGCCCTCGGTCTTTTTTTAATCAAAGCCTACTTTCTTTTTTTCTTGTACAGCACGTATCGCCTCAAAGTGAGAGTGGAACATTGACCACCTTCTGCTTGAAGAGTAGAGAGTGAACAAGCTGTCTTCCGTTTTCTCGTAAGGAGAACTGTTTATGTGAAGACCTTACAGGACTGATGCGAAGGTGGCGTTGAAGAAACCGTGGCGGGGAAAAAAAAGAACGTGTTACAAAAGGCGTGGCACAATCGATCTAGGACTCGCGTCTTGTTCACCTGCTCTGCACTAATATTTGGTCGGTATAGGATACGAACGTGCTAACAAATGACTCATCGGTCATGACGGCAATGTCACCACGCGTGCTCCAGTCAGTTACGTTGTGATTAACGTTGACGAGATAATGCGTGACAATTACCCGCGTTGGATATGCGGGTTTCAGCCACATTTTACTGAATATTAAGCTTTACAACCTACGCCAAATTACATTCACGTGATGTTCGACTGCCAAAGGTCTTGACTTTCATTTGTGCGTTTCCAAAGCGATAGCTGGAGGGATTCGTAGGAATTTTAAATGGAAAGCATTCCTTGGCAAAATTCGTTCACTTTGACCTGTCCGTGTCTATCTATCTATCTATCTATCTATCTATCTATCTATCTATCTATCTATCTATCTATCTATCTATCTATCTATCTATCTATCTATCTATCTATCTATCTATCTATCTATCTATCTATCTATCTCTCTAGCCGCCTACGTCTCGGTGGCTCCTGGTCGTTTTTTTCCCCAGATATACCTAAAAATCTGCATGGTGGGGTGTGAATATATGACGAACACGAACGATTGGTCTTTACATCGCTAACACGATATACTAGTCATCTAGGCCACAATTAACGATACTGCTATCGCGTGCTATACACGGGTATGCGCTACAGGTGTTTGAATTTTATACTGCCTTTGTCATCCGAGGACAAGCTAAAACATATTTAACAAATTAATTAGAGCATAATTAAAACAAGAAAGGCACACCGTTTATGGTAGCTAGTGATTGATTTGTAGCCGTAGGAAGCACTCAGACAAAAGCGCAACCAAGCAAGCGGTAGGGCGTATGGAACTCGGGCCCACCCATGTGTCGAGGAAGCACGCTACCTACGCTACGGTGGCTCCTCTCACACGTCGTGTATGGGGATAGTGCACTTGTAACTCTCCGCCGACCGGAGCGCCATCGCGGCGGCACGCCCGTCGTTGGGGTGATAGAAGCTCCGATCGCAGGGCTGGCGGTAGCTTTAGAACCGAGTTATTCGCGTTTCCTGCGGTTTTTCGTTTCTTCCAAAGGTTGTCGTACTACGGCTCGGTGATCAGCAACAAGATTTGTTTGTCCTCGGCCGTAGCAATGCTTATGTTAGATCACCAGGGACAAATAGTTATAGCCTCCAAAAAGCTCAATGCTGAAGGAGAAGCGAGTTCGCTCGCGCGCGCGCGTTTCGTCGACGCTCTCTACTCGGCAGACGACATGTGTTGCTAGTTTGCAATGTAACGAGCATTCTGTCCCCCGGCATTCTGCGTGGAGTACGTGAAAGGTTGGTTGTCAACGGGGGTGCGCGCGTTCCGGGACATGTGTTGTCGATTTGCAATGGTTCGCGCTGTTTTTAACGAGCCGCTTGTGTGGGCTGTGGACTTAGGCGCTGCGTACATTTCGTTCGCGGCCCGCGCTGCTGCCCTTTTCCTCTTCTTTCTTCTTTTTCCAACACGCGCACACAAGCACTGTGCTCACACGTGATAGATACAGCTACAGACGTTCACTGCTTTATTGTGGTGCCTTTTACGGGACTAATATATTGATAACCGTGTATACATACCGATAAAAATAATTACAAATTAACAAGGATCCCAATAAAAATCATTTTTGCTTTCCAGCCTGGCAATCTTAGAACTTTCGGAGTATTTTGACTCCGGCGTTTGGGAGACACATCGGCCGGTCATCACGCTTCCGTCCGCAGACACACTTTCTGTAACTTGACGCACATGGCCTGCCTCGTATAAAAGTTTTCCTTTAGCCATATCACCCCTACGGAAGAAATTTTCCGAACCTTCTACGGACTTAAAACTAGTAAGAAGCTGCGGCGGAACACAAGCAGACGACGCCACCCCGCACAAGCAGGTGCGCACGCGGTGCGGGAGGGAGCCTTATCACCCCAGCGACGCAGGAGCGCCCGCATTGGCGCTGAACGCAGGGGGCGACGGTGGAGCCGCCTGGCCTTGTGCACCATCCCCATAAGTAGCACTTGTGTAGATGGTAGCTTGTGGAACGTCAATTGCCTTTCTAACGTGTGTTAATCGATATCGTAGCCTAGTAACAAACAGTACATATGTTCTACTATCCCTCGGCATGCTTCTGTACAACTTTTGCTTAATCCCGAAGGTACACTGAAACAAACGACGCTTATGGCAGGCACATCAGCGCAGCGTCACGTGCTACATTTTTTCTTCCAGAAAAGAGTCGTCTGTGCTGTGCGCTAACGTTACGTCATACCATGAGCTACCATTTATTCGCTGAGGTGCTGCCGACGTTCCTGGTCAGCCCACGTTAAGCATAACCGCACTCATGCACTTTGCACAAATACCTTGATCCCACTCGTAACACTCGGCTTAACGCCAAGAAATTTCTCATAAGCAATTTCCTCGCGAACTGCTTCGCGTGACACCGGTTCCCACACTGTGCGGGATCTGCAGGACTTCTTTTATGCTTCGATATCTTTTTGCAGTGTACGTCAATGATACTGATTGGATCATATCAAGGCGGCTGTGAGAGCTTAGCGCTCAGGTTGCGTAGCTAAATTCAAGGAATCAGGTTATATCTCAGCTACGGTAGTCCCATACCCCCGCGTAAAGTCGGTTTTAGGTTGACGTCAAAGAACGAAATGTTATCAAAACGACTCCGGAGTTCCCGCACTGCGTAGTGCCTTGTAATCAAACAGTCACATCAGCATGCAATATCAGTAGTTTAATTGCGTATTTGTGGCGGCCTTTCTAAAACGCAGTCTTCCCCGCGGCTGGCAGAAAACACGTTCAGCACGTGCCTTGCATACTATCGGCCTCTGTCGCAGAAACGCTGTACCAACATAGAGGACGTGGCGCGGCGCCACGGCGGGCTATTTGAACGCCGCTAAAATCGCTCGTACGACCGGCAGTGGTAAATGCGCGATGTTTGGTGTGGTCCGTAAAGTATATGTACTAGCACGGTTGTACAAGCGTAGCGCTATAAGGAGGAGAAGGTAAAAATAATCTTTGTTGGAAAGAAAGAGCCGAGGACAGAATCACCCAAGTGAAATTTAGAAAATAGCCGAAAACAGCTTACCAGCGTGAGCTGAACTGTCTTTTACCTCTGCCATGTTTTTTAGAGAAACGCAGAAAAAGATGACCAAAATAGCGGGAATTGCCCTACGGGAAACAACATGTGCCACAAAGTAGCCTTGAGGCAAGTTCCCTTGGAACACTAAAGGATAACAACTGTCCTTTCGAACAGAAAAACGCGCCAAGCCTATATACAATGACACTGAGTTCAATGTTCAACATGGTATAAGTGGAACACGTAAGCAACTTAGAGTACACCAATTACTGTTAAATTTATTGTCAGACTATACTGCACATCTCCACGCGCTGTTAAATGCTCGCCACGGATACAAGAGCCTTCTCTCCCCTTCCTCCTCCAAGGCGCTCTAAACTTGCAAATGGCAATAAATGTGATTATAGTATGCACTAGACTGCACACATGGTAATGATAGTATGGCTGCTTTCTGTGCTGTGAAACTCCACTCGTAAATGTTGTAAATAAGTTACGGCGATGCCGTTATTAATGTGTGTCCTGTTCGCTTGAGGCACATGCTCCTTTGATTTCGTTCGATTGTGTTCATGACGCTGGTGCACAGCATTTTGTGAAACACATGGTAAATAGAACAAAAAAAGAAAAGAAAGAGACATTGAAGTACGGCAGCTGGGGTTCCAGCGATTTCATGATATTGTGATACCGAATACTGAGCTTTCAACTTTCCTTGCGCCTGCTGTCAAAGTATCAGATTGGTCAATCCCGGCATTACGGCGGTGATGCAAGCGCAACAATATTTCATCGATCTTATTGCAAGAGGCAGAAAACGCCGACCGCGCACGCACAAACAAACAAAAAAAGAACTCTGAAAACAAAACAAGGTATTTCGGATGCCGCACAAGAGCCTTGTTCACAATCTTGATACATGTTTGTTTCTAAAGGTGTCTCTTTTTAGAAGTCGTGGTCGGCGTTCTCTACTTCCTGCAAGGCTTCCTTCTGACCGGACGGGATTTCGTCGAGCCCCGGACTTCATTGACCCTGCTTCTTCATTAGGTCGCAAACTGATTAGTTTATTAATTGGTGTGGTTCATCGTAACAGAGAAATTATTCCTGTCGGACTCAGTAGCTCGGGGTGTCGCGTAAGGTTTCATTACAACGTTGAAGGCGCATCGAAAATTCGGAAGAGTAGCCACTTTGTGGTCTCTCGTCATCTAAATTGAGCCGGTATTCAGACTCGATGGGATTACAGTAGACGCGCCAATACAATGCACCGCCAATACAATGCAGCAACAAAGTAAACAGGTGTACGAAACCACTTGCACTAAATATATCGTTCGCACTTCTTTGTCGATCCTAAGCATGTAGGTAATCCAGATAACAAAAGTCTTGCCCGACGATCGAGACGTCTCGACGGCAGGAAATTAAGGATATAAAAAACAACCAAACAAACAGTCCTTGTTCTCGGTTGATAGCTCTGTGAGATGGGAGTGAACACAGTAGCTGTATAGGGCGACAATACCTTGTGTGAATAGTTCGCTGAGGTGCTGTCTTGCGCAGAGGGCTCGTAATGGAACACCTGTCACACCTTTTTTTGTCTTGCTTCTGATGTGCACGCCGAAATATCAATGAATGCGGAAATGTTCTGCAAAACGGCGTTTCCTAGCAATTTTCTGCAGCTTTAATTCTTCTTTTTTCGCGTATAAGAGAGAGGGCATACTGCGGGACGTAATTTTGCAGTGAACGCGATATTCACTAAGCCGATACACTGCGCATCCGAGTATCATACTGTACGTGACGATTGTTTACGAAAGATAATACGGTTGTAAAAGCACGTGTCGAACCTTTCACCTCTCTTTCTGAACAACAGATAATCTAAGTGAAAATTTTCCTCTGCCTTGACTCGAGTCGTCAAAATGCGCGCATCACAAAAAGAGAGAAAAAAAAAGAAAAAGAAAAACAAATAAAGCCAGCAGTCTCTCCAATAGCTGATTCTCTAGCACGCAAATATTTGCAAGCTTCCACATTTCAAAGCCGTCTACAAAGTTGAGCAAAATAAGACTGTAGCTACTCCTAACAATATTATGGCAAAACGCAATAAACAGTTTTTCATAGTTTCAGCCCTTTTATAGCTCTTTCCAATCTGAAACACTGTACTTTGCCGGCTCATAACGGATTTTGGTACGTGCAACATCGGGCGTGCTATGCACCCTCTACATGGTCCTCATGATTGTACATTTCAACACTGTACCGCCTACATGACTCCACCCGCTCACTACAAACATGCCTTCCCGCGACTTCGCACCTAGTCTTAAGAAATCTAATTGAAACTCTACTCTTCGGCAGCAGTGGTCACCGAGTAAAAGTGGTCATCGTCAAAGTATATATTGAAAAGCACGCTCTATATCTGTTAGAGGAGTGACTACGCTGTACTCAGTTGGATAAGTTAATTGACGAACTTTGATTGAAGCTTAAGAGAATGCAGCGACAGCAAAACATGCATGCAATTTTCAATATTCTAGTGGTGCAAGAAAACAAACGCCCCTCTTTGGTAAATCTTCGAACAAAGCATGGCACACATACCTTCGTTTGAAGATTGGCAAACTCCGTCCAACCCTGGGAGTCGCGGGACGTTTTGTCCTCTGATGTCATCCGGCACATTGCCAGAGCTCATACTGGCAACTTCATCATTCGCAGCGTCACACACAATAAAAGTAACAGATGATCCGATGTACCACACATTGCTACGCAGGCGCGGCAGTAGGCACCAAAAAAGTTATGTGGGCAGATGAGATCAAGAAGTTTTCGCGTATAACGTGGTTGTGGAATAGCACAGGACCGCGGTAATTGGATATCTATGGGAGAGGCCTCTGCCCTTCAGTAGGCGTAGACAGGTTGGTGATGGGGATGGTGATGGCGATCGGGTGACCCGTTTAACAATCGTTATTGTAAGGGTTAACGTGAAAACCTTTGTCGTACTGGATCGCCGCCTGAATTATTGCCCTCAGGCCTTCTCAGAGAAATGTCACGGAGACTGGTTTTTGTATCGAGGGCTCTACCAAAGCTTGCATGCAGGCTTTGCGCAGATGTTATCTGTATGGTTGTATCTACAGCTACAAACAGACGTAAACGATCGTTCCTTTCACTCGTCCCAGCGCTCCCCCTGTCGACTGAGTCCCAAAGTACATCGCTTCACAAGCATGCGCGCCGTTGTCAAGAGCTTTGAATCATGAGAAATAAAATATAAATACACAGTTTCCGCTCAACGCGCAACAAAACTATAAGGAAACACACTACTTTTGGCACTGAATTCGGCGAAACGACGCTTTCGTTTTAGTTAGGTTATCCAATCGCTTCAATCACAAGCCACGCGCAAAGCGCCACCTACAACGCGTCGCCTCAATTCACATGCCTGAGAAAAATATTCACACGTGCGTCTGAAAGTAGATACGATAGGCAGCCTTAGCTGACGCGTTTTGCCACTTGTTAAAATTTGCCTTTGTCCGGTCCAGTCGCTCCCACACGATTGCGCCCGACGCTTTCGGCATCGGAAAGGGCAACACCGACCAGCTTGGACAGCAAGTCTGTTGTGTACGCCATCGTTTCCTTTATCCACCTTAGAATGCGCGAGGTTAACAGACTCATTTTCTGAGGTGAAGCCGCGTAGACGACTTTCTTATTTGCCGCGAGTTACATGCTATCGATCGTCTACGACACAACATTATTCCGCCTGAAGAACTGGAGGGGCCACTGACTGCCATCGAGGTGCTGTCCCCACCATGGAAGAAACCGTGGATGGGAGCGACTCGGATCTCTTCCTGGTCAGCGACCACATCGAGCGACATCACTCGCTTCCCGAGACGTCTTCGGACTCGAGGCTGCGGAGCCGAGGCAACGTGAGCAGCACGCCCAAGCGAGCCGGTAACACCAGCAGGTGCCGGGTCGCCCATTCAGATTGCCACACCGACCCTGTGCCGAGAAGGCGTCCGCGGACGTCGTTCTACCACGACCACGGTCCGAACCCTTTCACCCCCGCCAGGCATCTGCCGACGCCGATTAAACCTCGGGCGTCACCGACCGAGATAGCCAGCTGGTTCGCGGGCGAGTCGAAGCACATCAGCCTGATCAGCGGTCATCCTTGGTCCTGCGGTCCCGCTTCTGGAGAAGAGGCCACCGCGGGACACGTCCACAGCCTGGCTTTCAGCAGTGGGCCAATCTGCCGGATTTGCCACGAAGGTATGGTATTCCGGTGCGATCTGCAAGAGAGTTGAATTGATCGTCTTATTTTCACTGGTATATCAGATGGCTGGTGGATCATGCGATTCTGACTTGACAGGTGAATGAACACGGCATTAAATTTCATGAAGGTTCGTAGACATCATCGTGAATGATTGGCGTTAGTCCTACGCGTGTTTTTGCATCACCCCGTCTTGATGAGAGCCTGATTAACCACGTCTCAGGAAGTCAATATTCAACTAGCCGATATTACTAATTCAACTGTAATCTCTTGTATGGCCAAAGAATGAAAAGTGATGGTATACGAGGTGTGATCGATGTGGCAATTAGGGATGTATCAATTGGGATTAGGCGTACGCCATTCGCCGGTTTCGCACGCCCTATTTTTGTCGTCTTCATCATTCGGATGCTGACCTTTCCCACCGATGTATGCAGTTTTCGTGTTGGTACGATTTCTGTTTCTAAGTAGGCTACAATCAGATGGGCTTGTTCAACTGCGCAACTGCCCTCACGTTTGTTTTCAACTGTGTGCTAGGTATTGGCCTGTGTTTAACAAATTCTGGCGCAGTTTCAGGTTGAGTGAATCGTTGCCCAATGAACGATGGTGCTGCTGTATTTCGACTCCTAACTGAGGGGTTATTATCCGCAGCATGGTTGCGAAGCACAAATGGGTGTCATGGCTCACACAACCAACGACACTATCATCTACGAGACAACGTTGTTTATCGGAAAATGAACGGCAAGTTCAGTTTTCGAGCGGGAAAGGAAGTGCAGACAAAGGACTGGACGATGCGCTTACTCGATACAGTACTTCTTCTTTCGCGCTTTTTCTCCCTTTGCTGTTCAGAAAGCTTTTGGAAGAATGTGCGCCATCTAGCAGTCACTCTGCAAGCAACTACCTTCAATATGGATTGGCCAGCCATAATACCATGTGCTTATCCACGGTCAATTCTTGTTTAGTATTGAGTGTACACCCGAATTAGCAAAGATGAATTGGAGGCTTAACATCAAAGCAAAAGGGTTGCATTTGAATTTGTTACAATCACAAACCTGGTGATTATGCAACTTTCAGGTTTCGCTAACCTTAGCAAATACGAACGGTGAATCGAGCACGAAATTAACAAACTTTTGCTTTCGTAAGTGCCCCTTGTGGTCTGTCGGCCGAATTTGTTAATGAGACGTCGAGAATCACGATTGGCTGCAATTTCTTCTTGGGAGCAATTCTAGCATCAGATTCGTTTGCGAATGCCGTGTAATCTTGCCACGGTTTTGGCAGGTAACACCCCACCTGTTATCATTAAGATGTGTTTGTGAATACGAACATGGGTACCTTATGTGTTTTGTGACATAAGAAAGTACTTTTGCCGTCGAAAGTCGTGCCTTGCTATGTCTGCTTCAGAAGAAATGCGATCAGTTTCATTCTGTTGTCAGGGAAGAGAGCAAAGTGCGCCTTACTCTCTTCCGTGGCAAAGCGATGTATCGATGTTTAGGTTCGTGTGCGCACGAATGCGGGGGTGAACATGAGATACGGGACAAAATTACACAAACACCGACTACGAACTGAAAACGCGCAATATGGCAGGAGAAAAGTGGACGCGTAAGTTTTCAGGCATGGTCAGGTGTGGTAGTGCCTTCTGTGTATAAGGTAGCACGTATGCGTCTGCGCCAGAGAACAGCTTTAGACGTCAGCTTTATAATTTCGCAGTGTAATGAAAGGCGAGATGAAGCATGCGCATTCGCTGCTATTGACATGCGAGAACTCAACCATTTGACGCGTTCTCGTTGTCTGCGCAAACTGCGCGGTTACCAAAATTTTAGCCTGCATTTACAATGACAACGGTGTAAGGTAAATTTTGTTTCTACTTTTCCGCCACAGCGCGCCACTTTAGTTGATAGTCCGGCTTTCGTGTGTTCTCGTTTTGTGCTTCGCATGTGTCTGTTTCCGCACGCCTCGCTCTCTTCTCTGATGACAAAGCTATTTTGCGCAGTCTTAAGAACGAAGGGCGCAAAGAAACGACGCAATTTTGCGCTTGTGTCTGTCGGACCTTACACTTTCTGCACGCACCTATACACCTTCTGCGTTTGGCAACGATGTGTGCTACTCGAAGATGGACAAGCGTGGCGGCTTCAAATCGTCAAGATGGCATGGTACAAGTGTACGCAAGACTCTCAGATCTGAGTGTCTCGGACAACATCGCACCTGTCGTTTTTCTGTGTCCTTCGTTCTTATGCGTGCGCAAAATCATCGTTAGCCTGTCTACACCCACTGCAGGGCAAATGCCTCTCCCATAGATCTCGAATTATTCCTGTCCTGTGCTAAATGTGCCCACTTTATTCCCGCAAACTTCCCGATCTCATCTGCCCATCTAACTTTCTGCCGCCCCCTACCACGCCCGCCTTCTCTAGGAATCCACTCTGTTACCCGCAAGATAGCGCACCATAAATAGCTACCAACTAGCCCAAATCAGCACCCTTCTGTGATGAACTTCCTACCAAGTAGCTCAAATTTCTGTTGTTCTATGATTTCGTCCTACAGGTGACCATGCTGGACCACTGTCGTCGTACTGCGCTTGCGCCGGGACGATGGGCGTACTCCACTCTCGCTGCCTGGAGCGCTGGCTGGCGACCAGCAACACCGAGTCGTGCGAACTCTGTCACGAGCACTTCCCGACCACGAGAGTGCGCCGAACGCTGTCCGAGTGGTACCGGGAAGCGCCGAACCAGCGCCGAGCGGTCATCGCCGACGTCATCTGTTTCGTCATGCTCAGTCCCATAGCGGGAATGGGACTGGAGCTGTGCATCCAGGGTGCCATGAGACAGACGACGACCAGGCAGATTATTCAGGGAGGCAGTCTCATCTTGCTGTCGATGCTGCTGATAACGGCCTTCCTTATCTGGACCTACTTCACGGTCAGATACCACTACCGCTGCTTCAGGCAGTGGCGAGAGGACAACGCCACGGTCGTCCTGGTACCGCGAGATGACGTCAGGATTGACGTTGAAGAGTCCCCACGTCGGAATTGACTTGTTTTTGTTGGCTTCTTGCTTTTTTTTGCCTGCGTTGTTTAACTTTGTTTTTAACTGTTCTTAATGCTGTGCTGGAGACACTCTTACGTGCGGAGCGTTGCAATACATTTTATTTAAGGTTCCAATGGTATATTAAAGCTTTTATAATAGGCATTTATCATTTAGTTCGTATACCGTGCAGACGAGGTGTTTCTGTTCGAGTCCCTGCACGTGTAGTTTGCAGCAGTAAGTGTTGCCTTTGTTTTACCTCCGCTTGTTAACTCGACAACAGATGCGCGCAGAATATTCACGGGACCATGAGGGCTTTTATTTCGTTGTGCTAACGACATAACGTAAAACTGTTAAAAAAAACAGTAAGTATTACACGTAGCATCGTTATAGTTATCTGAACTTCCCCCGAACCTGGTTATTTATGTAGCACAGTTTCAAAGAGCCCCGCCACGGTGGTCTAGTGGTACGCGGCTGCTGATCCGAGGGTCGCGGGATCGAATCCCGGCTGCGGCGGCTGCATTTCGATGGAGGCGAAACGTTGAGGCCCGTGTGCTGTGCGATGTCAGTGCACGTGAAGGAACCCCAGGTGGTCGAAATTTCCGGAGCCCTCCACTACGGCGTCTCTCATAATCAGAGCTTTAGGACGTTAAACCCCACATAACAGTTTCAAAGAAATTCCCTAGACAAATTTAGTAACGTGACTAAAGGGTCTGCAAGATATCACTCAAATATCTTAAATGTGCTTGCAGTGTGCGCAGTATAGTTACTGCGATAACTCTGGCGCACCCGCGGAGCATGCTTGGAAGGTCAGGTCAGGTGTCTCGCAGACATAAGTTAGGTTCCACGTGACACCGGCCGCTTTAGATGGGGATAAATGCAATAATAAATGTTAGGCTGTACGTGTTATAACCCCGATACATATGGTTATGCGATACGTCGTGATGAGGTCCTTTAGAATAATTTGGACTAGATAGGGTTCTTTAGCTTGCAGCGATGTCTCACTACGCTGGTGCTCTTTCATTTCGTGGCAGTTGAATTGCAGCCCTCCGTGACAAGGCATCGAACTCGCGCCCTCGGGCTTGTCAATAGAAGGGCATAATAAAAGAAAAAATCACGTAGTTAGGTTTAGGCACAACTTAAAAGGAATGTCTACCAGCTGGAAAACATTTTTTTTAGATTGTGGTGGAAATGTGAAGGTGGTTCCTTAAATTGACAGGAACAGTTGTACTTGTACCTAATGAAAAGGAATATCGTTTCTCACTTGGCCCTGAAATTCATGAAAAAAAAAAAAACGACCGGTCGCACTATCCTCGGTGATGAGTGTCAATCTCCAAGTGTAACAAGAGGCCAAGAAATACCCGCGCTGGTTTATTTATGGCGCTGAAAAGCAAGAACTTATTCCTTACAGTTGTATTTGACACACATTTGGTAGCGTTCTTTCACGACGGAGGGTACCTAATATTCAAGTCAGTATTGCAAAAATCCCAGTACTCAATGTTGCCGGCTACCCTAGACATACAGAGGGGTGAACCATGAAGAAAGAAAAAAATTCGTTTTGAAACTTTGTGCTGACTTTCTAGCAAAGCCACTCTAAGCGTGTACACTTCGAATGACGTGCTTTCAGTTGAGGTAGAAAACAGGGAATCCATAAAGGGTGGTAGATAGTTCCCTGTAAGGACACGAGGTGATCAATATAAATCCCGTGACCCCACACGAAGAATCAGATGTGGGTTTCGGCTCGTAAAACGCTGTAGATTGCTATAATGCTATAACGTTAAATAGCAGATTACAAAGAAAGGCGAAAAACACTACCCTTATCAGCAGGCAACCTAAAATGAAAAAGAAGAAAATAATACGCCCCGTCGCGTGCATCGATGCAGCATTCGAGAATGAATATCCTGTTCACTGTATTGCTGCGCATGCGCAGTGCACTATAAAAAAGGCAATCGACTCAGAAAGACGAAAAATAAACGTCACTGCAGCAGCAGCTCCTTCATTCAGGAGCGTGAGAGTTTGCGCCTGCGCAATGCGTTCAGCCGACTGTGACGACTTCGCGTCACGCTTGTTTGGGTTGACTGAGCGCGCACTATTCATCTCAGGGGCACGTGGACAAAGAAATAAAAAAAAATGAATGTGGCTGGGGGAGGCGCCATGGAAAGGAGGAGGAGGCTGGGCGTTCTTTACGCGTCTGGTGACTTTTGATCGGTGAATAATTAAAATAAACCTGGAGGGTTGTCGCATGAGGCGGAAAGTATTGAAGGTAATAAGAACTGGTGTTTGTAACTGCAGCGCGAATGTGGCTCCTGTCTGTTTTACACTGTGGCAAACCAAACCTGTGTAACTGCAGTGTGGAGTAACGCGGCTGGGGCATCGTTAAGGGTGCGTATGCAGCTCGAAATTGTTTTTTTTTGGTTGTGGTGAAGTAGACAAGATTATTTCTTACATTGACGGAAACGACCTTGCTTTTATCCCATAAAAAAGAATATTATTTTTAGTTGTGAACAAAAAATGTCCGGTGGCGCCATCCTTGAAGATTTGGGTCCAACTCCAGGGGGAATAAAAAAAACAAACATAGAAAAACCAAGGAAATCAAGGAAACCAAGAAATTATTACTTACGCTCTATTTCACACAGATCTGGTAGTTTTCCTTCACGGTAGAGAGTTAATTTTCATCTTTAAATTAATATGGCGGAAACGCAGTTATCAGTGCTGCTAGTGTCCATGTGGAAAAAGATAAGGACCCAACAAAACCAGGAGAAAAAAGAGGGACAGGATCACGGTGGCACAATGACAAGAAAATCCACAGCAAATCCACGGAGTGAATGATGATGAGTGGGCGAAGCTCCGGATGTTCATCGTACATCGTGCCGAGTTCCGGATTAACTTAGTTAACGCGCGCGCTACGAATCCTTATGGTTCAACTACGCACACGTGAAATCTCCCACCGGCACTTCATTGCAAGTCAATATATATATATATATATGTATATATATATATATATATATATATATATATATATATATATATATATATATATATATATATATATATGGGTTGCCGGTGAACGGTTCTCCAGCGCGAGCAGTCGGTATTTTTCAATCAAGAGACTCGCTAGAAGACGCTGCCTGCGCCAACGTTTTCTCTCGCGGGTGAGGGCGCGTTCTCCTCCTTTGCGAGCTGGTTGAGCGTTCATCGAAGAAAGGGCGTTTCCACAATCTACGCGCGCCTTTCGCTCTCTCTCTCTCTCTCTCTCTCTCACACAAGACAGCAGATGGAAGAGTGAGAGAGCTCGCGCGCCGGGAGGCACGCGCCGAGGGCGAGCGCGAGCCTACCGGCGGCGCGAGGCAGCTACATACATACTACTACTACTACAGAGGAGGGAACGGCCCACACCCTAAGGTGCTTCGCCCCTAATAGAACGTTAGTATTCTGCTTGCGTTGCACCTTCTTGCAGAGTATGAGCCAACTAACCCAACAACATGTGTCACCAAGGGCCTACGCATGCAGATCGGTGATATCCAATTTATAGAAAAATTCTGTTTTACGAATTTGTACCGACTTCACAGCGAAACTGCAAATTTGTACATTTTGAATGGTATGCTTTCTATAACGATCAAAAAGAAAAAAAAAGAAAAAAAGTAGGAATCGGTGAACGATGGTAGACAGTCCCTTTAAGCAGTTGAAGGTTTGATCGGAAACTATAGTTAGGCGGCGGCTTCTATCTACGAAGTCGAGAGGAAAAAGAAATATGTGGTACTTTAATATAGATACCTTACCCTTGAATACAAGTTAGTAGTGAATAAGTGTGAGTTTTCCACGGGAGAGAGGTTGAAGAGGAGGAGAGAAAGTAGTTGCTGTGGCGCACGTTGGCGGACTTTAGTTGGCACCTGTTTGCGAGTCACACAAAGCTTACATGGCAGAGGCTCGCGCGTGGACGCACACACCCACACCAACCGGTAGGGGCGCAGTCAGGACTTTAATTTGGGGCCGGAGGTCTACTACCCTGTTCCCGTTTATTCCTATTTTTGGGTGTGCTTGCATGTGTTCGTGGACACACTCAATGTGTCATATTTCTCGGAGGAGAGGGGGATTCACCATACGCCCTAGGATTATTTAGTCCAGTGTTCTCGCGGGAATTAGGATTTCTGTATTGTTAATGGTGCTAAAGCTGACAAACCGTAGCAGGCAAGGTTGGCCTGGCGTATCTAGCTGGAAGTTGTTCCACCTAAACATCTTATGAGCTAATATCAACGCTATGTCGCTAGATGTTGAGTAGCACCATTCCTAGCAAGAAGTCATTCGGCGGTCTTTGTGTAGCGGGGAACCATCAAGGAGGTTTAAAAAAAAATGGGAACCATAAACCCACCCAATACAGTGAAACATGGCCTGAGCAAGAGGCGCGAGCCCTAATCTCGAGCGGTCGAAGCTGGCCAGAACTGCGACTGCTGTCATCGTCGTACCGCCTGTTCATCAGCTGTCTATAGCTAATAAACCCTCTTCCATTTGTACCATTTTGCTCATTGCCGCACGAGTTCCGGGTTAAACGCATGACTCTTGTATTTTGTGAAATATCTCTGTTGGTCTCAAATGTTGCTGACAAGTCAAAATCTTTAATTAGAGGGCTGTGTTTCATGGCTGGCAGAAAATTCAGCTTTTTAAAAATCTTACATTTAGGGCAGTTTTGTAACCAACACGAAAACGCTGCACCGTTGCTCATGGACTCTGAGATAATAACCGACAAGATTCGACAAAATTTTGTTGCATCAAGGGTTGTCCTCAGCCGATGAGAAGCTGCTACAAGGAAAAAAAAAAAGCTAAACTTCCAGGCGTAAATTTTCAGCACTCGGTAAGTGGCATGCGTCTTTTAGAAGTTATTACAGGCCTGACAAGTGGAAGTTGGCAAACATATACACTCAGTCACTTGCAAGCAGTTTCGTACAAAGGAAAAATTGTCCGCCCTTCGTTTCTAAGCCGCATTTTTGCCTGCTTGTGAATGAGCATAAACACGCTGACACTAAAGAGAAGGCACCCTGATTAGTGAATTTACTGCTCTGTCTATATCGGATGCAACCTGGAATTCAAAACTGATATTTTCCTTCCGGTTAACCTCCCTGCCTTCCGCCCATCATCTCTCTCTCCCCCTCGCAAAATGTTTGCTGGGCATCCACCACACAGAGTGCATGTGCAATTCCCATGGATAAAGGAGAATATTGTTAGAACAAAGTCCAAAGGTACAGTGTATCGAAGACTGCTTTAGGTCTAGTCAACAAGAGGCTCAGAAGATTTGTATGAAATACTTTCCCAACTGAACGATCAGAAGGTTTCTTTTATACATCACAAAACCAAGTGTTGGGTGCTTCTTGTAACTGCAGCTGCATAAATCCTAGTATAATGACCTTTGGCACTTGCTTTGAAATGCGGTCACCAATATCATGAATCGAACGCATGCCGATGAAGAATCGCAATGCCGTTGCCGCTGACTATCCATGGCGGGTCAGTGAGAAAGTCTCATTGTCATTTCGGTTAAAAGGAATCATTCGAGTACTAAGCATAGTCGGGAAACGGATGCCCTCAGACCTTGTCCCACTGACTAACCATTAGCTCAGGCGTCACGTACACTGGGACTCTCTGAGAACACCAGAGCCGCGCCATTGTGGAACGTCCGTTCTCTGTTAATACGTTTCAATCACCGTTGACCACCTCGAAAATGATATCAGTCAAACGCCAAGCCTGGAGGTCGAGCTGCTTTAAACATTCTAAAAATACCGTTTCCTGCGCAGCCAGTCTTGTTTTATCTTCATTTTATCCCTACAACGCTCGTGTGCCACAGACCAGAAAGCAGCCTCCCATAACCGAATTGTCCCGTTTCCGATTCGCTCTTTACAGCGTAGATAGACGTCCACGTGAAATACGACAGGTGCTCGCCACAGACAAGCGTCCCGTCCGACGTCGCTCACGCAGACCGGAAGCAATACGTCCGTTCGTCCCGTAGGCCTGTTACACACTGCGTGTCCGGTGTTTCGGGCCGTGCCTATAACGCGACCTCCAAACCGGAACTGGTCGGCAGCGCTTCCGGTCCGTGCCTGCCACTGCGCGAGCGAAGCGTGGGAAACAAAATGAAACAGCAACAAAAGTGCCAAGGAAAAAGGAACGATGAATCGATTGCTTAAAAAAGAGAAAGAAAAGGAGGGAAAAAGCAGGTGCAAAGAATATGCGGACAAGAAGCAATGACTTTGCATAAAACGACCGTAAAAGCAGCGCCGTGCAGTGGTTCGGTGGAATTCCACGATATGGCGTTTTGGCTTTATGTGTTTATGGTGAGGACTAGAGTTTGGGGAGGGAGGCTGCGCCCTCGCAGTCGCTTTTGAGGTGGAATCAAAGAGCGAAACAGATCGCAAAGCAAAGGTAAGCCGGCGTTGGCCGCTGATCAAACTCTGTCACCGGCTGCTCTGGCCAGCGTTCGCTGGCCTCCGATGACCGCGGTCAGTTGAGGGACGTCGTCGTTGGATACCGGTCAGCAGCAGCGACAGCAGTGGCGACGCATGGCGGCAGTATTACGGGATAGAACGCGAGTGCTGGTGAGTGTTGTCTGACGCCTACCTTGTTGGGCCTACAGTGCGGCGCGAGGAGTTCTTTCGGTTGAGGGAGAAAGCCAGATGGTTGATTTTTGCCGCAAACGCAAGTAGGAATTTAAGTTATGATAGCAAGTGGAACTAGGGCCAGTCAGGAGCACAGAGACAGAGAAAGGCCGGGTGGGAATGTACAAAACAACAGCAACAACAAAAACAAATATAAACGTCCTGCCGAGACCACAAAGGTTCCACAGGTGCGATATCTAAGATAGAAAAAAATAAATATCAAGTGTAAATAATTGTAAATTCTGAAATAGAATCAAATATAACTGTGCCACCGGTACAAAAGGGTGAACGGGATTATGTGATACAAAATTAAAAATTTAGGATTTAGGGACTGTGGTCCCTATCTTTCGCTAGTCCTTGTTCACCTTCGGAAGTGTAGCGATTAACAGAGGGAGCGTAGATTAAAAGAGGGATGCGTAGATATTTTTCAAGGAACAGAGGAAAGAAGATGCCAACCTTAAAACGAGAATTCGTCCGGTGAGCTCCATTGGTCGTTCCCGAGGCATGGTATTTTTTCTGATCTTTTCTGGGGCACGGCAGTCAGTGTTTCTTCTGGAAACATCAAAGAAAAAGACATCAGAGAAAAAGAAACACCAGAAAAAAAGAATTGCATGTACTGCCAAAAGGTTTGCTGTTTCAGCCATAGCTGGAGTTCATCTGTAATATCCCTTCGAAACAAGCACCTTGAAGTGGAAGTGCTCTCATTTCGGCCTTATTGCACCGGCTATCGAGCTGTCGACTCAAGGAAGTCATAATTTACTGTGGACATGGTGGATGGTAAGAAGGAACGGGGTTCCGCCTACACACGAGAGAGTTAATTAGATCGAGTTCCTTAGTGTGCGGATAGTCATCTCGTTGAGCTCAAAAGTGTGCTAGTTCCCTCACTGGATCTGAGATACCAACAGCGTCACCAGGAAATGCCAGCGATGGGATGTAACTTAGCACCAGCGACATAGGCCGGAAGGCTGAACAAATTGGTGGAAGGCTGAACAAATTTTACGCCGCTAAGTTTCAGCCTTCTTTTTGTCGAACGCTTTCGTTTGCACTCCCGGCGTTCACTTGCTGTGGCCTATGGAATGTATAAGGAAACAAAGAAAATGTGGAAGTTTGCGCCAAAGAGCGCGAAGCTTAAGAGACGTTGAAGCTGGCCGATTCTCATGTCTAGAAACCCTGCGATAGCACAGCCCATCAAAATTCATCGCATTCGTAATATTCAGCCTGTCTACGCCCACTGCAGTGCAAAGGGTTCTTCGATCGATCTCTAATTATCCGGGCCCCGTGCTAACTGCGACCAATTTGTCCCTGCAAACCTCTTGATCTCATCTGCCGACCTAACGTTCCGCTCCATCCTGCCATGCTTGCCTTCTCCAGGGATCCGCTTTGTTACCTCCAATGATCGACGGTTATCTTGTGTTGGCATTACGTGCCCTGCCCACGCCAATTGCTTCTTAATTTCTCCTAATGTCTTTAACACGTGTTTGTTCCCTGACCCACTCCGCTCTCTTCTTGTCCCTTAACGTTACACCTATCGTCTTCCGTTCCATATCGCTCGTTGAGTCGTCCTCAATTTAAGCTGAACCCTTTCAGTTACGCTACAAGTTTCTGCCCCGTAGGTGAGTACTCGTAAGACTGCAGCTGTTATACACTTTCCTCTTCAGGGACAATGGTAGACTCCTAATCATTATCTGAGAATGTCTGCCGAATGCACTCCACCTCATTGTTATCCTTCTAACTATCTCAGCCTCATGGTTGGGTTTTGGTGAAACCGAAATTCAACCTAGATGAAATTGTCATTCATGGATTGGCTGTCAGTCGACTATCACATGGTATCGGCATGCACCAGGGCTGCTTGGACACCGCCAAATCCTCAGAATTTTCTAAGACTTATCAATAATTGATCGCTTACTGCTTAGCTGTTGATAGTCTGTCACATGGTATCGACATGCTCGAGCGCTAACCAAGGTAGCGCGAAAGCCATTCCCGCCATTTTCCCAGATTTATCGGTCATTGATTGATTATTGATTAGCCATCAATTTTTTATAAATCGGTTATCATGTGTTATAGACATGCTCCAGGTCTAACCTAAGTACCGCTAAGTCATTCCAAATATCTCCAAGATTTATCGACTAGCTATCAATCGGCTATCAATTAGCTACCAGTTAGCTATCACATGTTATATCATGCTGTAGGGCTAATCTAAGCACTGCAAAGTCATTCCCAGCATTTTCAAAGATTTGCCGATGATTGATCGATTATCGATTTGCAGTCGATCAGCCATCCCACGCTATCGAGGACTACCTTAAACTTATCCAGTATCTTTACTGCCGTGGCTTGGTTGTACAACCTGTAGCGGCACGTTCATGAAACGGCGCGGAGTATTCTGTAACGACGGCCGTTTGTCCTCCAGCATTAGCAGCATCGCTGTTAAAACAGGACCAAGAACGATGACAGCAATCTACTGCTATCGCTGATGTTCTAACCGCAGTCTTTCGTCGACCTTGAAGAGCAGCAGTAGTAATTAGTGCAAGGTTGCAATAGTATAATGACCGACGCATCACGTACCCCATCACGTACTCATACTTTCGCGACTCCAAGAGCTTTTGTGGAACTAAGACGTTTTATTTCACCTCGCACAGGCCTCGTTATGTGAGCATTGCTTGTCGCCACCACGTTGTGCAGTAAATCTTGCATAAAATTTGGAGCCAAGCGAGTTAAACGCAACGTGCAACTTAACCCACGTTCATCCACCTCATCAATCTTAATCCACCTTAACCGAAACGATGTCTTCGGGTCGACTCTAATGTGTCATTATACTCCAGTTTTGTCATTTCTTTTATTATCAATTTAAATTATATGTAAGCATCACTATATAATAGCAAACATCACCAAATTTGATGCACTTTGGTGATCATTGATATCATCGCTTATATACTGTGGTTATGATATAGACCGGTGCTACCATTCTTTAGGTCGCGTTATTTTTGATTGCACCACTTTTGCCTCCATCCATGCCGACACTAAGGTCATTCGAGGACACCTTCCAATGGAGCATAAGGCTTTCGCCATAACAAACGTTGCCAAACGGGGACAAGGCACTTGAAACAGACTGATTGGTGTCCTTACTGGTGGAACTCCTTTTCGCAAACGTGACATGCAGTTCTTGGGATTTTAGTTTCAAGCTGATAGTGGTTTAGATGACGTGATGCTCCCGGAGGTTTCTGCTATCCCCAAAGGAAGGAACTGGAAAGGAAGTGAGCACCGCTATTTCCTGACAGTCAGCATTGTGCTGCTTGAAAAACCCTCAAAAATTTACATGCCAGGTATATGAGGAAACCTCTCTCACGATATATGTGACCCACATTTAACCACCGGCCAGCCGATGTGAGGCCCCTATGCCTGTCTATCAAACTTCGAGTGCGTATCGATCTTGATGACAGTGTTCTGCCGTGTTACGCAAATATTTATCTGAAAACAACGAACTTTTGTTTATCAATGTGAGAAAGCTTTCACAGACCACGGAGCAGTAGACCATTAGCTGAACACAGCTCTAGTGCTAGGGTCAAGGGGAGATAATCCGTGGTTTTGTGAGTTTTGCTGGCTCGTAATTCTTAGGTTACGGTAGATGTACGCACACGTTTCTTTCTGACAACATTTCGGCTCTCGTGAAATCGTAAATCGCCAGACAGAACAATATGCCTTTTGTCTATGAGCGTGGTGATCGTCGGTTAAAACTCAGCGAAGGCAATGCCTATTATATGAGCGTCTAAAATGCACTAACCAGTGTAGGTCAACAATAAACATGATTTAGCCAACAGATATGGAAGCATTAACTAACATTTGCCAGTATAAAGCAAACATTAGCCATAATTAAACAATACAACCAGTGCTAACTAGTGCTTATAGTGTCCGAGTAGATAAGTTTGACCAAGGAATTATAGATCACCGTTCACGTTGCACTAATTCAAAAATAAAAGGGGGGGGGGGTGCTTGGCGGGGACATGGTGTCGGACATACACGAAAGTTACCAAGCCACTGATATCGCCTTATACTTGCATTTTATGTTAAAGCGCGGAATGTCGGCGTGAGACGAGTATCTCAATGTACTATTTCGACTTATGCATTGCGTACTATATTATAACGGACATCGTCACACGACGTCAAATCGGAATATCATAACAAATCGTGCGAGCACGTTCGTTGTCGTTTTGTTTTAGAGCGAGTTTGTATACGTAAAGAGTGGAAGTAAGTACGGACGACCGTCTACTAGCCAAATTTATAGGTGTTTCAAGATGACGACGCCAAGAATCATACTGGTTTAAATCTCGCATGTCCGAAGAAGTGTCCAAATTATTCCTGGCGACCGTCTCAGGACGTCAAGAATAAATGGCGACTATTCGACTATTCCACAAATATTGTTAGCAGGAAGAAACCAAAATAGTGCAACGACACCTGGAAGGCGCGAATGATGTCTGGTGTTTTACGCGTCCTAAACAACAATATGATTGTGAAGGATGCCCTGCTAAAAAAACTTTGGATAGTATTGAGGAGCTGAGGTTCCATAAAAAGACTTTGAACAGGACTGTAATTTTGTGTTAACAAGCGTAGTGTGTATATTGCGCACTCAAACTCATGTCTGCTAAGAACCGCATTGCTATATGCGCTGCAGAAGGTGCTCAGATTTCAAGCTGAACGTTGTTAACTGTTTCCTCGCTGGCACCCTGCTACAAGATGTAGAGGACGACGTCTCACACCCCAGGGTCCGCACGAACGGCGTTTAACGCCCGTATAAGGACCTTGACACGTGACGATTGTAGAGAGCGCATGGTGACCTGCTCGAACCAATTAGGAGACAGCGCCCCCAGCGGCAGCCTAGGAGGGGACTACCAGCTTCGAGACCAACAGCTCTACCAAAGCACTAAAGCCCACGCGACTAGATGGTGGCTTCACATTAAAGATGTCGAATATACGTGACCTGGCTTACACAGAAAAGTTCTACCTTGCCCAATGAAAAAAAAAAATATCTGACGTACGTTAGAAACCAGTGTTCCCAATTCCAAAATTGGCTCGGTCAATTTCCAAACTTTGCGTGACCCGCTCCGAAAATCCACTTCGTCTGCTCGAGCACATCGCCGGGCGATCCCGTCAGTAACGTGACATGGACATCGATGTTGTCGAAGTGTCCACACTAACCAGGCCACTCGTACAGAGGTCTCTACGCTTTATAAGGCTAATACCAATACACAGTAAGATGAGAAACTTAATGCGCGTGAGTTTGTCTCTAGCCTGCTTAAAGAAGACCAACGTATTTAACCAACTGATGCGGTCTCACGGTCATGTTGGCTAAACGTTGTCTGTTGACTAGTAGGCCTGAGTAACGACTGGCTCCGCTTGTTTACTGCTGGGTAACTATTGACCGATCTTGAAGCGCGCTTGTTGAGAACTTTTAAAAGATGGCAGGGCATATTCGCCACCGAATCGCTTTAGACCAACTGTGTACACTGACTTCCAGAGTCAACCTATCTTCCTCGTCCCATATTTTCTCTTCAATTACCCTCCCTACAGAAGTTGTGCTTCTGGACCCGTATGCACAAAAAACATCTTACGACAAAAAAATCATACGCGAATATTTCAGCCAAACCTTAACTTGGACCCACTATTATAAAGGTTATCTGGCCAGTCGCAGGAAACTTTACTAAAGAGAAGCTTGTGTATTCGGCCCCTGGGCTGTGGAAGAAGTTGCACCTTTCCTTCACTTAATTCCTTCCCTGATTTCATTACAATCATGCCAAGAAACATGCCTGCTCACCCCACAGCTCGTTGCCCTTTGGATGTTCCTGGCTGTGGTTCCAGCGCACCAGTCCTTCGGTGCGGCTGTCGACCACAGTCGACATGCGCATCACCAGAACGCAAGGGGAGGCACGCGTAAACAGACGGGATCTGGCAAGGAGTTCCTCAGCGAGAGTGACCAGAGGCCTGGCGTACCTTCCAATCCTTTCTGTGAGTCCTGGAATGTTTTCAAGCTCAGTTTGTCACATCATTTAGGCCTCGCTAATTTCGCCAGGCCCACGGCTGTAGCGTTGATGCACCCCGTATTACACTGATTTCTGTAGCAAATAGTACTGTTGTTGGTGTGAAAAAAAATTCTTTCGTGAAGGTGTTCATGACATAAGACACGTAAAATGTTCGAAGACTACCGAATGCGTGGCGTACTGAAACACTGCTCCGCAGTGTTTGACATAAGAACAAGGCGGTGTCACACTGGTAAGTTTTTTAATGCTGCTGATTTCGACATTTTGTGGAGTACACACCTGCTAAGGTTTTTATTTAATGATAGTATGTACTCAAATTCAGTACAGCTTTCTCAGTGCGCTGCGAACTTTTTGTCACTGTCAAATTTATTAAAGTGGCAGTTGATTTAGTAACGAAGGTTGTTCATTTGCTTTTTCGCTTACCTCAGCAAGTCAAGGAAGTAGGATGAGTAAAAAAAAATAAGATCGTAGCTAAACTAGAATGTTTATGTCATCAACTTCGAAATGCCACGTAAAATAGCAGCTGTCATAATATTCTCCCTGATAGTAATCGGTAGGGACCCTTCAAAAAATTGTTGAGTACCAAAAGTGTTATTTTTGTAATTGTATAGCTTGCGGTAAATAAACTTTGAAACTCTGAAGCAAACATATACCTAAGCAAGAAAGAAAGTCAGAGAGAATAAATGGTCGTATAGGGATAGAAAACCGGAATGTGGATTGTCGCTTGACTGACCTTACGATGCAGCTGAATTATTTGCAGCTGCTGCTTGATGAACAATATCAGCTAGCAACTCGCCTTCCTTTGCTTTGGTTGTCGAACGCCTTCGATGGGGCATGCTATTGAAGTTCCTGCCCTTGTTGCCCTAAAAAGAGAAGTCCCCTTATTGAAACGTTGGTTGACTTCTGCGACAGCATTTTTACGATGATTCCTGAAGGAACCAAGAGAATTAAAATCTTGTACCTTGAAATAGCACATCACAATACACCTTCATGAGCCACTGCCAGGCTAGAGGACTGCCCTGTGTCGACTTAAAGCGGAGAAAATTGGCCCACTACGCATGACAGGTGAACGCGGATTATGAATGGCGTCGTTTAGCGTCATAAGAGGTTCCTCGCAGTTCTCGTGACCACGACAAGGCAACCGGCACTTGTAATACGCGACGTAATTGTTGCGCAGTAGTTTCTGTATTATGCGAGTGCAGATATAACATGACAATTACAAACAGAGATGCTTAGGTCTACTACTGCGGTTAGATTTGTCAAACGAGTTGCACGATACTGCCGCATTATGATGAACCTGGTTTCACTCAACAACTTTTGCCGAGGTGGTTCATGTTCCACCATCCTTTTCTTTTGAAGCCTTACCTTCTTCCCCGATTATCCTAGGTTTTTATCTAATACCGTAAAAAGCTATATAAACAGAGATGCATATAGGCAGTATAAAATGAAGCAATTAAACTCTCTCATCGGCACTTCCGCTTTTTTCTCTTATTGTTGCCACCGTTGCAGCAGCCCCCATGTTGAACTCCAACTCTCCCTTGCTGGCCACGACCTACTACTACAACCCACACCGGCAGGGGTCGGGTTCGTCGTCGTCCTCTTCATCCGGGCACCACCGTCACCATGACCTACTGCTAAAGGAAGGCGTCGACCAGGAGACGTGCCGGGCGGCCGATGGCCGTGATGGAACGTGCTACGATGCCGTACAATGTCTGAACCGCGGTGGAACTCCCATGGGCCGCTGCGAGGATGGAGTCTGCTGTGTTTGTGCGTACAAACATCACAACTTCACATTTTAACTGATGAGCTATTTAGGATGGAGGTTGATCCGTAGTGTAGCAGCCGTCGCCGTAGTTGTCGTTTGAAGTTTCTAGCGTAGAGATGTAAATAAAGCAAAAGGAGCCTTTCTTGGCGGGCAGCATTGGAAACCGGGTACCCACAGTCAGAAGGCCAGCGTCATAACCACTATCCTAAGCACCCGTCCTTGCAGAACATGAATTCGTGGGAACCGTATGATTCTGCTGTACCGGTGATCATGTCAGAAGTGCTGTGGGATAGATAGATAGATAGATAGATAGATAGATAGATAGATAGATAGATAGATAGATAGATAGATAGATAGATAGATAGATAGATAGATAGATAGATAGGCAGGCAGGCAGGCAGGCAGGTAGGCAGGCAGGCCAACTGTACTTGCGGACAGCAAATGCCGCGTTGCTGAAGTCTCGCGTTACATTGTGCAGTCGAGGTGTCCTGCGGTGAGGCGAGCTCGGAGCGCACGGCGTACGTACGGAACCCGGGCTACCCTGGAACGCACAACCGCGAGGCCATGTGTAAGGTTCGAGTCTCGAAGCGGGACGCCGACGTATGCCAGTTCAGGCTGGACTTCCTCACGCTGGACCTTGCTAGGCCCGTGGACGGGAACTGTTCGCAGGACATGCTCGTCGTCTCGGGCCAGAACGAGAACAACCAGGTGCCACGAATATGCGGCCTCAACACTGGACAACACGGTAGGCTGCCCCACTGAGGCATGTGCTTCGTTATAATGAGGTATCGTGAGCATTAGTTTATGTAACGAGCAACGTGAGAAATGTGATGTTACGGCAATAAGGCCGAATACCGGTAAAATTCGCGAGGCCAATGGGAGCTTGAAATTGAGAATAACTGAAAAAAATTTTTAAATGCATATTGTTGCCTGAATTGTAACTGAATCATTGTTGTTCAAGAGATATCGTTTGTTAATGGTTGTTAATGAGATAATAAATTTTAAATTTCATGACACGTTCCTTGTACGCGCCTGCAACGCTTCATAGGCATAGGTCCACAGAAGGGGAACCTTGATAGCCGTCTTGTAACATACATATGACATGAAAGCATGAGACCGCTTCAATAAGCGAGAAGACGGTAACAGCAAATAGCGGCAGCCAATTCACGGCACCTGTGCTGGATATCGCTGTGTTGCAGAGTTCATATGTTTCAATACCAATAAAATGTGCTGGATCTTCTGTTCCAGTGCAAGGTTGTTCCAAGTTTTCAATACTGTATGGTATAGCCCGCTGTAAGCACTATGTGCCTCTTTCATCGTTTATGATATATGCCAATGGAAAGCCGCTAACGCTCTGGTACCTATGTGGTGATAGCTTGCACTTCAAGTGTTCGGTTCTTTGCTATGACTCCTTCCCAGCCTACGTCGACGTTGAAGAGTCGGGTGGTATCAGCCTAAACCTCATGATGGTGGGAAGCTACTCGAGGAAATTTGACATCAAAGTCACCCAACTGGAATGTGAGGGCCCGCAGTCAGGTGAGTTGAGGATGTGTGATCTGTATTAGTTTCTTTGTTTCTTCTGAGAGTGGTATAGTTCAGTGCGGGGAAATTAATTGAACAGTCTTGGTGGAGGTCATTGGCACGCACGCACGCACGCACGCACGCACGCACACACACACACACACACACACACACACACACACACACACACACACACACACACACAAGATACACGGATATGCAACATCATGCAGACGAAAAGCTCAGACCGCTTATGAACCAAATAAGAATAGAACAGAAAGAAAAGAAAGGGCAGGGTGCTTGTAAAAACTTCATTAAATGGTCACGAGTTTTGTATATCTTCAGTCATTATACTAATAACATTTAATGAAGTTACAAAAGTCATATTGGGTTTATCTTTAGCGCGCAAACTCTAACACAAACAATGGCTAGTAACATCCAGATTTTGAAGCACCGTTTCGATAATGCGAGACCCGACATAGTTAAAGCATTTTGGTCAATTACCTGACGCCGGAAGTTGTTTAGTGAAATGCTATGGTAGTTTTTCGTGAAAGCAGGGAGGTGTAAGCAGACCGCATGCTTGCGCAGCAAAACATTGCTCCGCGTGTAACCGGCCTTTTGTTGGCATGTTTGAGATGTTTTCGCACCTGTCTTTGCCGCGGTCCTCGTTACAGTGCGCACAGGCCGTCGCAGAAGCTGCGGCGGTGGACCGTTTTGACGACAGGCCGCTATCGGAACAGATAGCACCATATGCCATGCAAGACTGTTCTGGAAGCGGCTCCCGGTGAAGGCTTTGTTGACGGTTTATATGGCACTGGCCAGTTAGAAAGGATGTAATGGCAGCAATCCTTTTTTGTCGAGTAGGACACCGGGAACGGATGAATAAATTTGAAGGGATTTTCGCGCCCTAAACACTATAGCCTTTACTCTTAAGAAATTTCTGAGATGGCGTATAGTCCCTCTGTGTTCCAGCTTTCACTCTTTCTTGTTTTGGGTCCACAGCATGTGAATAACCTCATAACACATTGCCTATCAGAGAACCACTGCGGAAATACAGTTATCTAATATTATTGTCAAAGCGTATTAGCAAAGCGGCGACTCAACGACATTCCGTCGGCTTCGTCGTCAGAACATGCAACACTTCTCAGCGTATTGGTTCAGCCGAAAGAAATACTGCAAGAAACCAGCGTCTTTGTGTAAACGCGCCAAGCGGGCATTCTATTGCGCCCGGTGATGCTTAGCAAATCCATCGCCAATTGCATCCCGTACTTATACTGTAAACCAGCGGAGCTATAATGTGCGGCGCCCGTTTTTGTCACTGCAGGTTAATCCCGTTGGTTCCTTAATGTCCTTCTCCATGGTATGCTACTTCGTTGCGTTTCTTAATAGGGTTAAACACCGTTAGCATAATCATGATCGCGTAGTAGTGGGCTGAGGGCAAGAGAAGGAAGAAGTGCGCATGCACTGCCTTCTGAGAACACTGTGGGCACTGCCACCGGACATTCATGCTGTAGTCATAGTCATAGACAGCTTCACTGTAAAAGCAGCTTGTGTACTAGAAACCGAGGGCTCGGACTCCGCCGTGCCGACATTGTGGATAGCGTTTCCGTCGGGACAAGGGCAAGCTTTATAGGGACGGACGATCGCCCTTCCCGTGTGGTGCGGACCAAACATTCGTACGTACGCGCGAGTTACATCAGCACAGTGCATGTAGGCTAAATATGAGGAAATATGTTCATATGTGGTACAGAAGTTCCACTGCAGGTATGCGATAGCGTGATGCACAAAAGTTCCTGCATTTTTACAGTCGTATAATGTCTAATGTGTTTGCTTATAGTATATGTTGTGCAGTTTGATGCACTATATGTAGTGCTCTATCCTCTGACGTAGCATGACTGCTATCGGAGACGAAAATTAACCGATATGGAGTGGTCAGAACATTCCTCCTATTAGGCTTTAAAAACAGTGTTGTGCGCTGAATGAGTGGACGTAGAGAGTAGAGACTGATCATCACAATGACGACGTTGTCCCGTTCGCAGCGCCCTCTCACTGCCTGCAGTACTTCTGGGGCACCCACGGCACGGTGAAAAGCTTCAACTACGACGAGGCTGGCGGTAGCCCGCACCACCAGGGCTACCCCAACGACCTGGACTACGTGGTGTGCCTGCGCAAGGAGCCCGGATTCTGCTCCGTCACCTACGAGGTAGCCCCGGACGAGGAGCTCGGCGCGTCGCCATTCGGAGTGGGCGCTATTCCGTCGCAGAGGGAAAGGTGTGACTTCCTTATCATTGAAATTATATGGAGAGTCTCGACGGATTTTTGCCGTCGCCGTCATGTCTCGTATAAAGTCCAAATTGATAACGACCCCAGCGCGCAACGTGCGTCCTCCCCACAGGTAAAAGCACGCGAGTAAGGTCGACGAAGGCGGCTGAAGCAGAGAACAAACGAGCGCGGCCAATCTCCGTCGCTCGGAGGGCGTATGCGAGAACATCACCCCGATCGGGACGCCTGCCGTCGAAGCGGAGAGGAAACGCCCCGCCCGTCTTTAATGAGCGTGAAAAGACGCGGAGGGGGCAGTATCTCTCGAGCAGCAACTCTGGACTTCGCGCGGTTGCCATGGCTGGCGCGAGTGCTATGTGGACAGCCATCAGCGGGCGTCTCGTAAACCCTTCTACGTGCTGCCCTCTCAACGCGACGAGACTGTCAAAAGTGTCACTTGGGCAGTCGTATTCGCTTACACCAGCGTTTTGTAGAGTTGTGTCACATCGTATCCAAAAGAGTTAGCTGCAGGCCTCACTTCGTATATTATATGGGCGGATTGCTATCGTATTCATCGCTTCGCCCTTCTGGCGAAACTGTGACTTTTTCTTTTAACTCTCGAGTTCCTCTCATTGTGCATCTTAGCAAGACAGAATGGGTCGCAGACGGCTTCATCCAGACCATACCTTTTCTCATGTTTGCGAGCCCGAGCTACAAGTGACGCTGAAGTACCCTCGACCCTGACAACAAGTGTCAGAAGACCACAGCTCTTCAGCGTGCAGCGTAGACGCGCCGTTTACTTTGTAAGTATAGGGACAGTCGGCGAAAGCGGGCATACTTGGGACCCTGCAACACTTTCTGAATAACTGATTTCACATCACTCATTTTGTGTTCGACTAACACGAAAGGTGTTGTTCATGTGAAAACTACGTTATGGGAAGTTACAAGGGAATCGATGAACAGATCGAGCAATCGGTACCTACCTAAAATTTTTGTTATCTTACACAGAACCTCGTTTCTTCCGGTATAGATGTTCCTCTTTTCGGTCGCCGCCGCCTCATGAAGGCCACCGATGGGGACGTCGATCTAGGTTTCAAGCCGTCTCACTTTTTCGCTGAAGCGCTACTCACGTTCTAATACATTTCAGAAACCGGGCGCCAAGCCAGCTTAAAATTCGGACCACGGAAATTCAGATAACGCACGAGGGCGCAAACTAGAACGTTCCAGGAGGTGTTTCCCGGCAGACTACAGGGGCAGGAACAGGCCCTTACGCTTTATCACGGAAACGAAACTTCTAGCATTGAACAAACATAATAGCTTACGTCTTTATTTCACCTATGAAATCCGCTTAAGCCACCTGGAAAGAATGATATGTTTCAATAACATCGATATTATAGCTTTATTTTGGCAAATGGAACCTTCTTTATCCCAACACTGCCCGCTACCTCCGCACCTATAGAGCCGCGGTCCACTCGCAGCTCCTATAACTCCCCTTGCTAATGTCGTTGGCAATAGGCTACGCTTCTCCCGAAGCTTCGCGACCTATTTGAATCGACCTTGTATTACAGCACTGCCGGCTGCATTTCGATTGAGGCGATATGTTGTGGCCCGTGTACTGTGCGATGTCAGTGCACGTTACAGAACCCCAGGTGTTCGAAATTTCCGGATACCTCCAACCTCCACTACGGCGTATCTCATAATCGTATCGTGGTTTTGGAACGTAAAACCCCAGGAATTAATCAATAATGTATAACAGCATTGCCCGCACCAGGTGGTTCCAAAGGCCGCTGCAATTCCAAGTCAGTTCCAAGTCAGTTCCAAACGCAGCTGCAATTAAGAGCGTGCGCTCTTCCTTCGACAAATGACGTCACTGGGTGCACCGCCTAACTAGCCTGAGGCAGGAACAACAGCGTATGATTTCGTGATCGCAGAAACGTCACCTGATGTCCCTTATTGGTTCGCTTTGAATTGAACAAACAAAATAAAATGCGCGCATCTCTCTTAAAGGGCAAGGAAAAATGTCCACTGACGTAGTCAGTGCCCCCAGTGACGTCAGATGTTCTCGTTGTCACGCGGGAGGGAAACGGGGATCTGCGCTTGCCCACGACCCACTTATTGACTGCCGCGCTTGACTATCTCTTGCCCTCAGTCTCCATGACAGTGATGATGCTGAGAACAATGTGCAATGAAGTGTAAGGGAAGTTTAGCTCGAGGATGCGGGTTCGATCCCCTTCAGCCCGCTGCATTTCGATAGAGCGAAATGCAATAAAATATACAAAAGAAAGAGAGAAACAAAGGAAGAAAGAAAGCATTGCCTGAGTGCGTTATGAAGGGTAATAACAATAATAGCTTCTGGCGTTCTACATTCCAAAACCACGATGCGATTATGAGAGATGCCGTAGGAGGGGGCTCCGGAAATTTTGACCGCCTGGGATTCTTTAACATTCCATCGCACGCCCCGCTACGGTGGTCTAGTGGCTAAGGTACTCGGCTGCTGATCCGAGGGTCGCGGGATCGAATCCCGGCCGCGGCGGCTGCATTACATTCCATCGCACAATACGCGGACCTCAAAATTTCGCCTCCACCAAAATATAGCCGATAGAGAAGGTGCGGTCAGTAGATAATAACGATAAAAGGGTGGTATGGCTAACACAACTGATACGTAATGACATTGATAACTCATCACCAATTTCGGTTACGTCACGACTGGGATAAAAGAGCAGCCTTCGCTCTTCCAGTGGTTTTCACGGCATGGAAGAGGCTTGAATATTAGTTTTGCTTCCTCCCTGCAGTGTGCAGTTGACGTCCTCGCCCATCATGGCGGAGTGCCCGGATGATTACATCATCATCGGAGGCGTGCGCATGTGCTCCACGGGCCACGAAACGGAGGTCGAACAGCGTCATACGAGGGACCTCAACGCGACGGGTCTCACACTCATTACGGGTAAGTCGCTTGCCCCTGCTAACTACTTCGAATTTTCTCTAAAAACTACGAATGTGGATTCACATCACTGTTCTACAAATTTATTACTCAATTTTCAAGTAGTAGTAGTAGTAGAAAACTTTTATTCAAGCCCAAGGTTACAGGACAAGCATTCCTACCGCCTGTGCGACTAGGCGGCTCTGAACTTCCTCCTCTTCAGAGCCAATCCAGTCGAGCCAGGTGGTGATTGAGAGGGAAGGGAGAGGGTAAGAAGCCGATTGCTGAGCAACAGGGCAGTGGAAGAGGCAATGCGAAAGGTCAGCGTATGTTGAGGGGCATTTAGGACAGGAGGGGGCAGAGCGGTACTTATAGAGGAAGAGGAGAGAGGGGGTGGTAAGTGCATTCATCTGAATGTGCCTCAGAAGGCGAGCCTCCGGCGCGGTGAGCGATAGATGAGGGGGAGGATAGAGTCGCTTGTCGAGGCGGAGCTGGAGGTATATATCTCTGAAAAGTGGTTTTAATTGCGAAAGAGTGCTGAAATTTTTTATGAAACCCCAATGTTGCTTAGCCGTTGTGCATATACTCTTAGGAAGTGAAGCATAATAATTTTGGGAAGGGGCTGACCTTTTTTTTTCACAGGAGAAAGTATATTTGACGTGGTGACGTTAAGCAACTGGTGTGGTAGAAAATCCTGCGTCTCTTACAGTAAATTCCGTCACAAAGAAATTGTTAAGTAGGACTCAGCTTTTCTTGGCAGTGCGGTCGCGCATAGAGATAAACTGGAATCTTCGTTTCAGAATAGGTGCGGGATTAGTGTAGACAACCTTTTAGGTCTATTAGAGTTCCACCTTAGCGTCACTGTAGTCTGCCTTCAGAATCAATTATTTTTTAAAAAAAGCACGGAATTTGTATCCGCTCATGCGCAGCACCAGTTTTAAGTGAAATCTTTCTGGCAGAAGTTGATGCACGCTTACATAGGGCAACGCTAGGGGCCAAGGTTTTACACACGCTTCGGTATGCTGATGATTTCTTGATCGTTTTAGCCAGAGAGCCTGTTGTTTTGTCGCAACAAAGAGAGTGGATGTGGTTTTAGAGAAGTTCAATGGGCACGGGAAAGGGCTTAGTTTTACGTTTGAGACACCAGTTCACAACGGGCTTCAGTTTTTAGACATCCGTACTAATGTTTCTGACAACCACGTCTGTTGAAGGTGCAGTCCTCGTGCGCGAGAGAAATTTCTCCCCTTTGACTGCGCCCATTTCCAAACAATAAAAAGAGCAATTGCTTCTGCGTGTTCGGATCCGGCGTCAAAAAAAAATTGTGTTGACACAC
Organism: Hyalomma asiaticum; assembly: GCA_013339685.2. NCBI lineage: Eukaryota > Metazoa > Arthropoda > Arachnida > Ixodida > Ixodidae > Hyalomma > Hyalomma asiaticum. The sequence goes on along the minus strand of CM023487.1, from coordinate 36,008,244 downwards.
TGTGAAGGAGAGCTTTGATCAGCAACTTTCGCGCCTCTTGTCAGCTGGATTTCCCAGTGCAGTGGTGTCTTCCATCGGCGAAGCATTGTTGAAGGTGAAAGGTAAGACTCAGGGTGCCGCTTTAGACCGTCAGGAATTGATAAGACCAGTAGTTATTTCCTATTCACATAAAGCGGCACATAACCTTAAGAAGGTTGCTTCAAGATTTACGTACCCGGGGATTTTTCAGCGCCATGTATATTATCTAGCATTTGTGGGCGTGTAATGAGACTTGCTGATCCTAAACGATGCTGGCAGTAAAGCAACATGAAGATACTTTGAGAAGTGGGCGGTGGGCGCAGTGTACACGATTCCGCTAAGCTGCGGTAATGTATACGTATAGGCCAAACTGGCAGATGTATTAACGTGCGCCTACAGGAGCACGCGCTGTCCATAAAAAAATGGAACTGGTTCGCACTCACCGGTTCATTGTAACTCTTGTGCGTGTGCACCCATTTTTTTCATTCACAAAGATCTTAAAGCGAAGTCGTGATAGTAATGTGGTTGCAAGAGAATTGGCAGAGGCTTACTTTATCAAATTTTTCGGCAGTAAGTGTGTAAGCGTACATTCTGTTGTTCTGCACAGCGATAAGTTCACATTTTTGAAGGATCACTTTCGATTTTGCCTTCAGCGCATGTGCGCACTTTTATGTATTTAGTGTGCTCTTTCGGAAATAAACCAGTTAGTAGTGCGCGCTTTTGCCTGTTCCCTCGTCTCGTCCTTTCTTGGGCCACTGTTCTTTATTTAACCGAAGGAGCATCGAGGAGTCGGTGTCTAGATAAATACGGTCAAAGTTGCGAAGTTTGCTAACCAATGTTTTGCATTTAAAACACTCTACCTTGACTTAATTAAAACCCATAAGCATGATAGCTCGGACTGTACTTCAGTAGTACCAGAAAACGTAATTCAATTACGAGGAAACTAAGAAATTCTGGCATTGTATAGAGATCTCGCTAATATTGATGAATGTTTTATAAGAAAACGATGCGAGCGTGGCTCAATTGCGTTATGGCGGCGTTCCGCTCTTAAAGGCGAAGCTTAAGCGCCCTCTATCTCGTTGCTTCTTTTTTTTTGAATTCATAGATGGCACGCCTGGCCCTTTCCTGATGCGATTCGTCTCCAACCACGTGAACAACGCCCGCGGATTCAAGCTGCACTACCGCCAGAACCCGTGCAAGTGAACCTAACGCCGTGGCTCTTGAGCGGACCTCCTGTATGTTCGGCCATCTTGTCTTGTCCGAGACTCCAATACCCGCCCGTCTTTCTTGTAGACAGTGTTTCGTTCAATTGTGTGCTTTGTATCTATTGTATGTGAGCGCGTTATTATTCGAATAAAACAGCAGGTACGTGTTTCCAGTTTTTACTTGCAAGCGTTCCCCCATAGAAATGAAACGCGCACATGACATCTTGCTAGTTTCCTTAATGACTCCTAGAGGAGGATCGCATTAAGGGTTAACAAATAAGCTTTAGGGGCGAAGCTCCTTAGGGCATAGGCTAGTCCGGCGTCGTCGTCGTCGTCGTAGCCACGTCTAGGTCTCAGAATGATCACGAGATGGCGCTGCGGTGCTGCTTAGCTAGTACGTGAATTGATCGATAGGTGGCGCGGAGGCGCTCGCTGCGTGCTCTAGTGTGATAGGAGAGAAGGAAAATACGGAGCGCTAAACATACGACACACAAAGAGGGAGGCAACACACAGGACTGGCGCTCAACTTTCAACTGACATTTATTGAAACAACATCGAATTTATGCACACAGCCGCCAAACATAATCTCTGTCATGATAGAACCTTCTGACAACAAACCTCCACGTCACCGCCATAATCACCGCATCTTGCCCACGTGCCCGGCAATACACAAGCAGCAATGCCACAGAAGGCGAGGGGAATAGCCGTAACCCCGCGCACCACATTTCAGAATCTCATGTTTTGTAAAGGATAATAAAACTATCGCGTACGGACAATCATGAATAGTCGGAAAAAAATAAACACGTAAGCCACTAAAAATTTCTTAAACAACAAGGAAGCTGCGTCATAAACAAAGGTAAAACTAAACAATAAAAACAATAACAAGGCTTGAACAGCAAAGCGCAGCGTCAAAAACAACAAACGAAGAGTGAAAAACAAGATGAGCAACAATGTGAAACAATGGAAGGAGAGCGAAAAGCCTCGTCAAGAAAGATAAAACCATTGAAAATTAAAAGCTAAAGAACTAAGAACACTAGGATTGTAAAAAAAAATTATTACACATAACCTTCCAAAAAAGCTACCTCCTTCTCAGAAAGCGCGACAGAGGGCGCGCTGACACACTTGTCCGCAAACTTAAGAATGTGGTACGCTTCAATTATTTCTCTTTCGTAACGGTCACCTGAGCGCTTGAGGAAAGTGGTACGCGCGAATTCTGGAGTGCACCCGCACCTCTTGCAGTGTTCAGCTAGGTGGCCACCCGATTTATTCTAGACAGACAAGGAATGCTCATTCGCCCTGACATTGAAACATCTTTGTCTGCTCATTTGTCTGTCAGACAAGGAATGCTCATCTTTGAGCATTCCTTGTCTGTCAGGTGACTCTGCCGACGTTTGCGCTCGAGATGCTAGCTCCTTCTTTGCTGATTCCTTTCTGCCTGCATACTTGGCGAACAGGGCACGCATCTTTTCCTTGCATGCATCCAAGCTGCCAATTTCGTCTTCGTCATTCTCAAACCACGTTTTCGCTGTTCCCTTGAGGTAAAATAAGATATTCGCCAACATGATCGTCTCGTCCCAATGATTGTTCTTAATTGCACGCTCGTACATGGGCAGCCAGTCGTCAACGTCGACATTGTCAGTCCCGCAGAATGTGCCTGGGTCCTTTAGCTGAGCAAGGACGACCGTTGTTCTTGGAGCCGCTTCGTTGGGCTCCGATTCCTCTTCCGCCATTGTGGAGAAAGCGTCGGCCGCTGCGAAGTTCCGTTGTACCGTGCGGGTACCCAGCACCTCCCACCAAAAATGCCACGGGGATAAGAATAACGAGAGCAGTGTAGAAATTATGTTTACACAATATATACAAGGAAAAACAGCAGCCGACAAGATGGCAGAGCATCAGCACGAGCCCTGCTCTGATCGTCGTCTTCACAATCTTCTTGGTGCATTCCTCCAGGCTCGGCAGGATGCGTCGCGAACTGTGCGGAATAGCGCGTAACAATATCATTGCTCGTTGTCTCTGTGTGATAGATTAAAAGTGCCTTAAAGGGGCCCTGTTGAATCTCTTGCACCCGCCTTTTATTTGCGGGTCGCTTGCGGGTCGATTGGCTACTGGGTAAAGCTTTGGCACTGGTCGAGCATCCATATCAACCAATTTCATATTTTAATACTACAATAAAATCCCCACATCGCTGACGACCGCAATGACGCGTAATGGCACTCACCGGAACAATTTGTGCCAGAAATGACGACATAACACGCAACTTTCTGATTTGACCAACCAAAGCTTTAAGGAATTGTGATATTACATCGGAAAAGACAGTAATATTTTGTTTTGCTTTTCTTTTGCCTGGTATTTGATTGGGCGCTATATGGTCAGGGAAGCTGATAATTTTCAGCAGGCATCGCTAGACTCGCAAGTAGTATAACACATATATTTATTTCGTAATTGCAGTCCTGTCGATATCGAGCGCCTGGGCGATAAGTTGGCGCTATTATTTCTTCTAAAAAGCAGACCAGTCGAGCCATGTGCTGTTGGAAATAGAACGGACAGAATACGAGAGCACTTGCTGTGCTGCGGGCAGTAGTAGTCTGAGATATGAAAGGAATAAGGTGACTCCCAACAAAGTGATGAAAGTAAAGCAAAAATACCCTGGAAAGCCGGACGTAAACCGTAGCAGCCTGTCCTCCGCTTCTGCTGCTCGCTGGGAACGGCCTTGACACGTAGCTAGCCTCCTGCCGCGCCTAATTTACTACAACTACGTTTTCTTTCTTTTCTAAAGGAATAAATATTTGCTGAAATCTTCAAATAATTAGAAAGCAGTGAACGTTGTTTAGATATTCGAAACTAGTTTACATGAGGAACAGAATAAAATACCTGAAGGTGTTTTATTGTGTTAGCGGTGCTAACGGCCAGTCAGACAACCTAATTCATGACTGTTTGGTGCGCTGAGACTAGCGGTTTAACCTGGTAAATGCGATGAACCAGGGAAAGAAATGCCGGGTGGCTGTGACATGCCAGATTTGACTGCGCCCATTGGGTTTAGTTGTGGATTAGGTTCCGCTAAATGGGATGGAAATAGGGAGCCGGAAGAGCCAGAGTATCCAAGTTCTGTGCCGGGGCTGAGGTTTCCAGAGGTTCGGGGCAGGCTAGTTTGCATGGTTGGGGAGCCGGGTGAGAAGGGCTGCGGAAACGGTTCTCGATTGCTAGGTGGCTCCCCATGCATTGGATGATGGCCTGGTGGAATGGATGGTCTAGGTATAGTAGGCGCGAGAGGTCCGGCTGGTCCGAAGGGCTGCTCAGCTTTTGGGAGCATGCCAGTTTCAAAGCCTGGTAGATTCATTTCCCGTGACTGTCCAGGCGCTGGGGGTTGGTTCAGTTGCGTAATTGAGTTTGACAGCATCGGCTGCCCAGGCCCTAAGCCTGGAAAAGGCTGCACAGACGTTGATGCTTGGCCAAATGTAATTCGCGGGCTAGGCATTGCAGCTCCGGCAGATTGCCCCATTGTGATGGGCAGACCAGGTTTTGAGTTTTCTGGGAGTAGATTGTTTGGACTACTAGTGCTCTGTGGGAAAGGTGGGCCTGTTGGGATAGATTGGCCAAATTCTGGCGGGTTGGCCAGGTTGCGTAGGTACAGTCGGAGCCATAGGCAGCACAGGGACTGAGGGGCTCGGGTTTTCAGGTAAGAAGGGTAGCTGATTTAGGCCAGCCTGGGTAGGAGGGCCTAGTGGTTCTGTTTGACCGGGTGTTCCAGTTTGTTTTACCGTGGGCAGTTCTGTTGGTACTCCCAGTTCGGGAAGTGAAGTCGTGAACGTATTCTGGAAATCTAAAGAACAGAAAACAATATACACCATTATGTAAGTACGGCATCAAAAGTTCTCACATCGCTACTACCTAAGATCAAGCAAGCGTCAACACCATGGATCAAAAGAGAGAACAGAAAAAAAAAGAGAACGGAACCTTGACATAACCTTAGGTATCCGTTTCACGTTATATTTCTATCAACTCCTTCGGGCTTCGCTTTCTTATGACGACATGTGAGGTCAACTTGAAATTGAAATTGATTTTTATTCAAGTGTTCAAATAAACGGCGGAGAGAGAGGACGAAAGGCATTTGCGCCTGACGTGGTACTCCCACCCGAAAACAACAGTTTGCACACGAGCATTGGCAACATAAACGGTGTAAATGAAGCAGCTTGGAACCATATAGAAGAAAACAGACATAAAAGTAAAAGTGCGCGTAAAATATGAAATTTTAAAAGATGAAAGATCGCAAAATACGATTTAGCACAGGGAAGGCCGCAGGAGCCAACGTTTCGAGAAGTGGACTTGTCTTCGTCAGGGCGCCCTGACAAAGACAAATCCACTTGTCGAAACGTTGGCTCCTGCGGAATTCCCTGTTCCAAATCGTATTTTGCGATCTTTTCATTGATTCAAGCATCCATATTCCACCGAGCTACTCTTCAAGTTTGAATTTTAAAAGGTAATGCAAGAGTCTTTGATGGATTTTACGATGAAGGAAAAGAAATTTGCATCAGCCAAAGGGCAATATCGAGGAAAGAGGATGCGAAATACATGTTACGATTACTTTCACATCATGCATCATGCAAGTTAGAACAACTACCTTTTTTAGCTTAGCCTCATACAACTAAAGACATTATGGTACATCTTTCAATGCACTGCGAGGTGCTCTGTGCAAAGGTATCGCTTCTAATTACTTTACCGCTCCCGAGCATGACATCAAATACGGCGCGGCGCGTTTTTCAAGTCGGTGCAGTCATCAGAGCCTAATTAGAATAAGTAATAGCCAATACACACTCAAAATAAATGTGTGCAGATAATGTAAAGCTTACAGCGGCTGGCTTCTTTCAGGCGTAATATCAGTGTGTACTCTACGTACACTTGACTCCCGTTTGAGTATTCGCCTATGAAGTTCTCCTTTTTATGGAACTTCTCTTTAATATTACTGGACTGGTTTATGCATCCCCTTTTATTTGTGTTTGTGTGTGTGTGTGTGTGTGTGTGTGTTGAGTCTCTGAAAATACAATCCTTTATTTAAGATTTTGTTTTGCTGAACTTCGAATGAAGGGCAATCTCCTCCACTTGAACATAATAAAACGATTGGGAACATCCGCAGCCGTTTTAGTAGGTTTCCTATGACGCTCACGTTTAAGAAGTTACGCTACGAGCAATAATTTATTACCGACTGTCACACGAATATGCACCAACAGGTAGTATCCTTGGCACGCGCATGCGATGCCGGCTGCGTGCCGTGTTTTTCAAATCAGTGTAATTTGAATGCAAACCCTAACTTTACAAAATAGGCAACAGACGCGCAAATGATTTTGTATGCAAAGGATATATAATAAAGAATATGTAATGAAGAATACATATACTCTGAATTTATTCTCATCATGCCTCAGTATCCACCTTAAAAGCAACACTAAACTTGCCCGAAGTGTCTTGACGTTATAATAGCCTTCGTCTCTGCCTGTTTCACGGAATCTTTTATAAGAATTAAATGGAAAAAAACTGCGTTTTCTTCTTTATCCGACGCAAGTTCTATCACTTTTGGATTAAACGGTGTTCTGCCAAGGTTGGTGTGCCGTTTCGCTGAGCTAACTTATATGAATCTTTATCCTCAAAATCAGCGCAGAATGGAACGCCTTCCCGCCTCCATCGCTGTCCATAGCGACACGAAGTTCAGAAGTGCCATTCAGGAAAGTAAAGCCAGTTCAACGGCAGTAAAATCTGAGTAAACAGCTGAGCTCGGTCAAGGGTGTAAAGTTCTGTATTACTATCATATAGCACTGTCATTATCACTATAACTGTCACGTAGCAGTGGACCAAGGGCAAGGTTGTGGGTAGTGTGTGTTTCGGGCAAAAGGGGCTCGCTTTTCTCTTCACTGTGACAGCTCTGCTGTTGACTGCGAACGCTCTTTACGGATCTATATACACCTCGAACAGCTCAGTTAATGATGCTCTCTTTTGTAGCTTGATAGCGCGTCATTTTCGTAAAATTGTACGATGGCGCACATGTACATCTTCATGTACTCAACCACTGATCTCTATAGGGAGCTTGCACGGACGGCGGCGACGCTGTGCACTCTGGGTAGGCAGCCATTTTTTTGTCAGAGCCGACCGACGAGTGCAGTCGTTTTCGTGGCGTCGGCACTGCCTGGAGACGTAACGGTGCACTGTGTAATTTTAAGCTGCAATAATTACAGCCAGAGCGGGCCGAAGAAGCTAAAGAGCCATTCGAAAGACTACAGTTTCTCCAAAATCCCAAAGATGCGCCTACACGAGTGCGCGAACGCGAAGAAGCAGTCGGAGCGTTGGCGGCTTGGCTGTCGCGTGCACGGCATTCAAGAAGCTAACGCCGACAACTATTTCGTCAGTTCTCGCCACTTCGTGTCAGGCACGTGAACACTTTAAGGACGAATCAGTCTACTCTACCGGTTATCATTTAAGCTATCGGTTTATTTTAAACAAAAAATGCCACGCTTTGCAACTTTGACCGGCTGAGCATGTGTTGGCCCCGAGAGCATTCGCAGTGCAGACGTCGACGGGGGGCTTGTTAACGCTCTGGGAGTGGTAAACCTGGACAGAAACAAACATTAGCATCTACGGCAAAGTCAAATAAGCTAACATGTCTTACTTGAGTGACGACGATCACGGTGTAGGCGGCGACTTTCTTCACCCACGGCTCCCACACCCAGCCACTCGTCACAAAGTTGTGGCCCTCTGGGGCCTTTCTCGACTTCAACTGCTCCCAGGTAATAAAACTCCTCCTCCGAACGAGAAATTCGTGAATATAGGAGCTGTCGACGCACGGCCACTGGTCCACGTCGCTTACACAGTCGCCCGCACGAAGCGTCTGTGTGTATCCCTGGCCACGGTGGGTGCATTTCGATGGAGGCGAAATGTTGAGGCCCTCGTGCGGTGCGATGTCAGTGCACGTTAAGGAATCCCAGGTGGTCGGAATTTCCGGAGACTTCCACTACGGCGTCTCTCATAATCAGAGCTTGTTTTCGGACGTGAAACCCCGCAAGTCAACCAATCGCCCGAAACGTGAATGGGTCCAGCCCGCAGAGTCTCATCTTTTCTTCGTACCGCTCGCAGTCTTTTTGGCACAGCATTGCAGTGTAGTCTTCCCGTGTCGCTGACATCGTGCACGGCACTCCTTGGAGTTAAATTTGCGTCGCGCTCACACTCGATCGCACCTGCACGCTACTCCAACGCTCACAAACACGACTGCACTGCTCCACTCCGCGGCCGCCACTGACAAAAAAATGGCTGCCTACCCAGTATAGTGCCCTCGGGCTCTGCAAGTTGCTTGTAACACATTATTAAATAAATGTAAAACTTACAACTGCATGTTGACATGCACTTCTTGTACGAGGAGAAGCTGTTGACACCAGTTCCGCATTCCGTCTGGAATTTCACGCATGAGTTATTTCTATAATCAAAGTACCATTTTTTTATTCCAAGGACGCATGGAACCGGTTGCGGGTCCCGGCTGCAAATCGGCTTCGGCGTCAATACCGCTGCAAGTAATTCGAAACATTTCGACTCATAAGGTACAGCAATAAATAAATAAATAAATAAATATAAATAAATAATGTTAGTCTATCTGTATCCCGCAAAAAGACTACCTATTTTGCTCATCGCTGTCACCCCGACTTACTAGTTTACCGAATTAGCCGGCGAAGGCATTCGATAAATGTCAATTTGACTAGGATCAGCTCTTGCACATTCGCGATTGTACAGAGGAGTCTCAGGCAATTTTATTTCTGACAGTCAACACGCTTAATTAAATGCCTTTCTCATGATGTTACGTGTAAGGCCTCATTACAGAAGAGCTGCATCTCCATCCGTCAAGAGAGGATGAGAGAAGGTTTGTAATTTGAATCGCTCTCGATTTCATGGTATCCCGTAAAGTAAGAAGTGTCAGATAGGGATGGACAGTGCTACGTCTCCTCTCTTTTAAAGAACCTCGTTGGCGTAGCAACAAGCATGGCTCTCCCGCTCAACGCACTGCTGCAGGTAGCCGGTGATTGCATTTAGACGCATTAAGCTCTGCACGCGGTTGACCGCACACAACAGCGCTCGTAGTCTATCTCGTAGGAAATCCTGCGCGAGGGGACATACGTTGGGCTATCAGGAATCGCTGGTAGCCACCAGAACACTGGCATACGCCTACGGACATTAAGTCTAAAGCGTTCGTATTGCGTTTGCGGTCGGAAAATCTGGTCTTTGCGTGAACCAAAGGCCAATCCCGTTGGAATCCTCGCCTTCTTTCATGAGCATAACCCAGCAAAGCGGCGCTCATAGTGGGCATTTTCTGGTGCTTATGGTGGGACCTGGTGGATGATGATCTGTGGCTCATTGAATGAGCCCGTTAATTCGGCTTAACCCGTCCGGCCCTTAGAATTGCAGTGCCCATTTTACTACTTATTACAACAGAGATGGAAAGAGTTGAGAAAATCACAGCAGCCGCATACAATGGGCGTCTTCTCCGAACACTAGATGACATGGTTTGTGCTTAGCTGTTGGTATGAATCTCTCCTCTTTTTTTTCCCCTGTGCCTGTTAAGGGTGCTTGAACTGGATGCAAATGGGTGTTAACGCCGGACGCGTTAAGCAGACTTAACTGCGCGTTCAGCGAGACACAAATTATCACTAACTGCGTTCCCGCCATGCCTACTACAGGAACCACGATTTTGAGGTTGGTTTCGGTGGGTTGTGGCAGGGAATGACGGTGCGAGTTCATAGAGGTGTGGCACACATCTGCCTATCCAAACTACGCAGCTATAGGCCAACCCGCTGTGCGGGAAGCATGGGAGCCCATTAAGAAGAAATAACGTCACTCAAAGATAAGTTTATTTATTTATTTGTTTATTACATAGTACCTTACAGGCCCAACGAGGAGCATTGTTTAATTGGAGTATTTTAGATCTTCATATAAAAAAATGTGAAAATGTTAAAGAAAACGTCCATCAAGGTTGAATTCAATGAAGTTAAGCTGAACGAAACGCAAAATGCGTGTAAATTAGTGATTAAGTCAAGTTCACTAAAGTCAGTTGCAGGTATATTAGAGTAACATAACTCGAATACTGTGCATAAGGGTGTGAATTGGGATTAATTACACATTACCTAAACTTGAAGGAGCTAAACTTGACGTACCGAGCTTGTCAGAATGAGCTATTTAGTGCCTCATGCGAGCGCGGGAATTCGCATGTCCTCTGATGAGCGTCCGCTAGAGGGAACTTAAGTTGCTCAATCTCGTCATGAAAAAAAAAAAGAAAGATAAAGATAGAAAAATTCTGATGTGTGTGGAATAGGACGGCAACCAGAGGGTTTCCTTACCACTCTATCTGCACTATTGTTCACGTTAGAGCTTTGGCAGCAGCTTCTCATGCTGATGATGCTACACGTTGTTCACGTATGAATTTGCGTGCGCTTCCCACCACGCTCCTTAATTTAAATATCAAGCCAATATTTACCGCAGCATACACTATCTACCAAGTGAACACCTCTTCCTTAGCCGCGCAAGACGATGCTTTCACTTTCACTCATCAGGATTTTCATTGACATATAAAAAATATTCCCGTTAGAATAGGCATGTTTTTTTACGAACTTTCATTTTCCAAATGTAGGATGACAGTTGTCAAGGCGCAAATAATGCAGAATTTGTTGTACACTTCGCATCATAATAAATGAGCAGCGTACCCTTCATCTTAGTATTACGAGTTCGATTTATACTCACCTCGACAATCTTCTTGGCACTTCAATTCCGTCGCATAGTTGTTGGCAGCCATAGCGCAAGCAGGATTATTGTAACTGATCATTCTACACCTGATGCGTTTGAAGTCATAGTACCAAGCGTGATACAACGGACCACAGGGGACAACGAGAGGCGGTTTCAGGCATGTTTCTGGTACGCCACCCTTACTTTTTCCTGAAAATATATAAAATGACAGTGAATGTCGACGTAAAAGTCTGAAATCTATATTTCAAGCTTCGTAAGAACAGGCGTGTGCACTGAAAGGTCACGCGGCGTCTCTTCGCGTTGGCACTGCGAAAGCTGAAAAATTGGCAGCCTGCAAAACGGACATGGCGACACGGACGTGGTGACGGTAACGCTGTCTGCACTATTCTGGTTCCTCATTCTCCTGTTTTGCAAGCTTTATTGAAGCCCTGTTTATTTTTTTTAAATGAGAAACAAACGTGTTCCAGCTTTACAAACAAGCGACTCCCACCTGTATACTGCGTTGCTGAAGAAAAATATCCGCGGCATGTGTAACAAGCGCTCTCTGCGAAACGTACCTTATAACAGAAATTTTGATTATGTAACTGCAGGTAGCATCTTTGGAAAAACCATATTTTTCCTTCGTACATACGCCGTGTTGTTTAACTAGCTTAAATTAGTTCTTCACCAGGGCGCGAACATTCATCCATATTTAAAGATCTTGAAATAAGCATAACTAGCCTTGTCCGTCGCTTCCCTGAGTAGGTGTAGTATGCCAAAGCTTACATGACAACTTCACTAAAGACATCAGCCTTAGTAGCGCGCTGTTGTAAGGTGTGCAGTTTTCTTCAAAGAACTGCTGTTTCCGTCGACAGACACCGAAAATTTTCGGCTCGAGGAAAGGTGTACATATAATTTTCCGCATCTAAACAATCGTGAAAAATTATTTCTAACATGCCCTTCCACACGGACGTGTGTGCCAGCTCTGAGACGGGATTATTGGAATTTCCTTTCTTCATGAGCGGATAACATGGGAATGTGAGAACATTCCCATGTAAATAATAATAATAATAATAATAATAATAATAATAATAATAATAATAATAATAATAATAATAATAATAATAATAATAATAATAATAATAATAATAATAATAATAATAATAATAATAATAACTCTGTCCGTAATTATCAGTCATCGGAACTTATCTGTTATCTTGATTATTAGTGTGTTTCAGAAAGTTTATTTCTTCTTTTTTGACCCCCGGACAACTGCCGCGTACTCTTCACAGAATATCATGGCAGCGAGGCTGATGTGGTGAGTCGTGACACCGGCTAACACAACGTGTTGTTTCTCTATAGTGCGCGCAAATACCCGTCATATTTGAGGGGGAAAAAAACAGGACCTGTATAGCATGGTTGGTATAGAGCAGCATTTGCGTATTTGCGTAACCTAACAGAGATAGAATGCTTCTGTTTTCCTTATCGTTAACAAGAAAGAAAGAGATGACATATGCAGTAGGTGACTCAAGGAGAGTTAATATTAAAAGCACGAGGCCAGGCGAGATACTCACTTTCACAATATTCCACGCACTTAGCGCGGGAGAGAAATCGGTTGTTGCCAGTACTGCACATGCCGACACTCATCAGTAGGCAGCGCTGCGCTCCATGGTCATAATACCAAGTTCTCAGCACTGGTGTGCAGTTACCAAGGAAAGGTGGTTTCTTGCAGCTTTCAGGCTGGGCCAGTCTCTGTTTCGATGCTTTCTCGATCAAGCCTGAAATAAGCGTCGGTGTATATTTCAGCCCCGACATACTTAACGACCATTTGCGGCCATTTACGGCCATTTTACGATAATTTTTGTGGTATATTGTACAGTGATGCTATTGTCTAAATGATAATGGAGAGTACGCTTTCTCTGTACTATTGCGATTGCATAACACCAGGTGCATCAAAGCCGCGTCATGTGACGGAATATCCGGAAGAACAACGCAATGTGGAAACTGTGTCATACGAAGCATCCAGTGAGAAGATTACCTGCGTCAAATGGTTCACAAGCCAGCCAAGTGTTACACGAAGGACCAAACTAGAACAGAATCTCAGGGGAAGATGGAAGCTTCAATCAATGAACGTATCGTGCGAAACGATAGAGAAAAAAGGATGTCTTTGGTAATGGAGCGACATTCCCAGCTGTTCGTCGTTTTTAGCGACCTGTTCATCGTTACGTAAGACCAAGGTATTTGTGCTAATGGAGTACCAGGCACGTTTACACCAGTGTCGTGAATAAGGGGTTATAGTACGACACGTAAATGGTATTTTACATTGCTGTAATAGCGGTTAATACACACTTCGCGCTGACGCCGATTCGCACAATGCGTGGGATCTTCAGTATTTTTGTTGGTCGCGTTATTTCTTTTGCGCGGGCGCTGGAGAAATCATTCAGTTCGCTTGTTGGAATCAAGGATTGTGAGCACGAGTGTCGGCAGCTAGTCATTTACCGATCACGAGCATAAACCACTGGTCATTATCGATTACAGGCTACCTGTGTTATCTGTCAAGTATATTTGTTAGAATTTGACAAGGCACTTGTCACATTACATAGGCTTGCAGCATAGCAGCTTTCCAGCTGAAGTGCGCCCAGTTGAAAGATAATACTTAATAAATGTGGTTATGACTTACAGACAGTGCATCATGGAAATTTGCTGGTTCAGTACTTACCATAGACACTGCTATAGCAGACCAGAAGAATAAAGAAGTATCTCAGGGCCCACATTTCCAGGCGTGCGCTTGCAAGCGACTGCCGTATAAACATTTGTAATCAAAGGAAGGTTGTCCTGTTGTCATCGATATCATGTTGACCTTTTTTTTTCGCCACAGCTTTCCAACAATGCCCTTGTGATCTTTTTCCGGTTTCAAGAGTACAGTGTCTAGCTTGGAGATGAAGACGCCCATCTAAGAGCCATTGTCAGTGGATTGCAGTTTGAAAAAGGCTGAACTTTTTGCGCAGCCTTGTGCAGGCCAGCTGGCAAGAAGGCGGAATTTATTGTATACTGCAGTCCTTCGGGCGTCCTTTGTCTCACCTGTTTGTTACGAAGGACATCATCGCATTTATTTATTTATTTATTTATTTATTTATTTATTTATTTATTTATTTATTTATTTACTTATTTATTTATTAATATGAGATCCCTCAGAGTAAATGAATTACAGGGGAGGAGAGGGATACATAGCCAGAAAGGAGGAGACGGAACGTCATTAAAATAGCGGAAAGAGTAGAACATTGTAGAGAATAATTACGCACCTCTGGTAAAGTGCACGCAAGGAACAAATGTACAACACCGTTGCTGGTGGTAAGCTTGATAAGGCATTTTGAAACGCAACTGCACCAACTATATTCCTTATCATAGAAGGTAAGTGATTCGAACCCCTTTCGGTTTAGGGAACATTTGATTGCGAGTAAGCAGTACATGAAGCACGTGGTGTGTTAACCCTATAGAGGGGACAGATGTAAGAGAAGTGGTGCCGGTGATATAAACAAGGACCGAAGAGCGAGGATAGTGGTTGAATATTCCTCGAAAAAGAGAACTCTGCGACTGCCTCCTGCGGCTGGGTAGGCAAGCAAGATCAAGAGTAGATTTTCACTTTGTTACGCTGCCGTGATGATTTTGGTTGGCTGAAGTCAATCGAGCGGAGGGTCTTTGCAGTGTCTCAGTGGCGTGTGTCAAGGCAGAGTTATTTAGATGCCCGCAAAAACGAGGCATATTCTAGCTTAGGCCAGACGTAGGCAGTGCATAGTAACAGTTTTAGTTGCAGTGCAGCAAGATGGTAATTTCTGTTTAAGTAAACTACATTATGGTTGCTGGAACATTAAGTTTCGTTTACAGACATGACGTTTCCACGAATGAACAGGACGTTTCCCCGACAACTCGCTACACCTGGAAGCAACAAGCCAGCTATATGAAGTTGTGGTTTGCAGGACTGTGTTGTTAAAAATATAGGCCGGAGAAGTGACGTCACGCTTAGCACGTGAAACTTTGCATTTTGCAACATTTAATTCCATGTGCCGGGTGCGGCGCCATTATGTTAGTATGTTAGGTCATTTTGGAACGATGTTACGTCTGCATCTTTGGTTATTTACCGGTAAACGATACAGTCGTCCACGAATAATGAAGATTAGGAAGAAACGTTAGTAGTTAAATCGTTTGAAATTTACACATAATTGTAAACTCTTGACACAAATGAACTTATATAAGCTGCATAAGCAGCTACATGAGAAGCATATGCTGGTGCATGTAAAGCACCGATATTTGAATAAGGTATTTCTATTTTTTTTTTCGATTGCCATGGGTAGAGGACCTCATTTTTTGTGTGCGTACACCATAGTGGCTTCAACGTACGCAACTTCAACGCCATCACATCAATTTTTCTTATTTTATAGAGTTTTACGTCCCAAAACCAGCTCTGATTATGAGAGACGCCGTAGTGGAGGGCTCCGGAAATTTCGATCACCTGGGGTTCTTTAACGTGCAGAGACATCGCACAATACATGGGCCTCAACATTTCGCCTCCATTAATATGCAGCCGCTGCGTCCAGCATTCGATCCCGCGACCTTCCGAGCAGCAACCGAGGGCCATAACCACTAGACCACAGCCATTTCAAAGCTAGCCGTGTTGGCTGCCATGTCGGGTGCTCGTTGGTATTGCTGATTACGCATTCATGGAAACGTAGTTATTTTCCACCCACAACGCCGCCATTTATTGAACGTTTATAGACTCCAGCCGGCAAGCGGAGAAACTGGTCAGCGATCGACTTCAACGAATCGGTCGCTCTTGTCCGAAGCGCCCAATGGCAATGCTGTTCTCACTTTGATCTCACTGCATTGCTTTCTTCTTCGCCGCCTATTTTTTTTTTTTTTGCTGTCTTTCACCATGTAATTACTTGAAAACTGCTTAGGAGAGTTGAATTACCTTTATTTTTTACGTTGTCTATTTTCGGTTTTTGTTGCTGCTTTCTGCTATTGTTTGCTTCAAGTAGACCTCATTTTTTTTTGCCTGCGATGTATTTTATTCCTTGTGTTCTGCCCCACTGTTTACTGCATCAATTAATTTTTGCGATGTTCACTACTGTAAGAGGTCCCGGTTCAGCCTCTGACTATGGGACCTCATCCTGTATACACGTATTTTGTAATTGATTTGACGACTAAATAAAACCATTTCTGATTCTGATTCTGTGCGATGACACAGGTCAAACGGCAGCAGTCTCATCGCGTAAATGCGATGTTAGTCTCGCCGTTGCCTCGATGTGCCGTGAATACTTAAGTACGCGTAGGTGGATGCCAGCCAGCTACTCTTCAGGCGCTGCAAAGTTGAAATGTCGAAGTTCCACACGAGAGCCTTTACTACTTTATGGCTCAATTCCTTTCTTTGAAGCCACGTTACCCAATAACACGATCTCACAACCTCACAAAAAAGAAGAAAAAGTACGCGTGCCGTTCCAAGCATTCGTGTTATTGTTAGCACCGTTTCACCGAAATTGAATATTTCGCTGGATCGCCGTAGTGTCAGTTTTATTGTGTTCTTTCTCAGAATTTCTGACAACTACAGCATGCTAAGGAAACACATTTATTCGCTGCGTATTCTTTTCATTTGTGTCTACCAGCAACTGACAAGTCAATTTTCCGAGCTGGGTATTGTGCAGCGCGAAAGAAACGTAGACACAAGGAACACACAACAGACGTAGCACCGGTCTACGTCTGTTGTGTGTTTCTTGTGGCTGCACAGTACCCACCTCTAAAAGTATGTACCAACTAGGCCGTGAAAGAACTGTTCTAGAGCCAAGTAAAATGACAAGCAAAATTCGCCATATATTATTTTGTTTACATTGAGAATGGGTTTGCTATTACTGCAGCCGTATCCACTACCCGTAAATGGCAATATGCGAAGCTATACCATAACAGATGCCGTTCGGATGGGGGTAGATTTCTCAACGTCGGCAGAATAAGTTGCAGCCCTGCTAGATTGGCTTACGCAACATCGGCACGTACACATGTATTGAATCGACTTGTCAATGTTCAGCGATTGATTTATTTGTGCACGACAGCAACAATGCCTATTGAGCAACTCTCGAATGTGCCACCATATTGATGTTCTCTTGGCAAGGCACATTGCGATGCTCGTTTTTATGCATTCTCTTTTGCTTTGTGGTTACCAACAATCGCTAGTTGCTTCCCGGAAAGGCACAGGAAGACACAGCCTATCCCGTCAGCCTCCATCTATGTTCGTGCTAGAAAATATTTACAGCTGCACTAACACAAAAACTTCATATGCTGCGCAGCTGTCCTCCAGACTGCGCGGCTTGCCTGAGAAAAATTGTGACTTTTTCATATACATAAGTACACAGTGAGACTTTTTTGTTGTGGCTGTTGCGCATGCATGCGTAGAAGTATAATGGTATTGAAATGCCCCAGCTCGTGTATGTTTAGGGTTATATGCAAGGAATGTCCGACATGAATCGAGGATAGATACATTCTCAGGTGTTTCAGTTAACTAAAGACAAATTTTGTTCTCGTTAGAATTGATATTGTTTTTGAGGTTTTACGTCCGCAAACCACACTATGATTATGAGAGACGCCAAAGTGGAAGACTTCGGAAATTTTGACCACCTGGGTTCCTTTAACTTTTCGTTAGAATTGACCTTCTCAATTTGCAGTTCTGATGAACAATATTATGTCTATCTGCAGTATAGTACTCTTTTGTGAAAAAAACAAGTGAAAAACTACCAGATTCATGTCAGTGTCAGTTCGTTGTGGTCCTGCGCAGGGTTGCTAATTTCATCGCAGTGTTGGAGGAAAATGAATTCATTAAGCAAGCGAAATTGGGAAACATATTTCGTCAATTTGCTTCGTGAAAAGGAATGCAATAATGTAATTAGCATGTGTTTGCATGACTTATGCTGACAAAATTTACTGGGGAACCAGCTGCTTTTTTATTTAAGAATATTTGTCGCACATTTTCTTTCGAAAGCAGTGTCACAGCAGGTTCTTCAACACGCTACGGCAAAACAAGCCAAAGCGGTCTGGCATGTACTACATGGGGTAGTGAGTATAGGCAGGGTGCTCTCAAGTGCGCATTTTGCTGGTGATTGCTATGCAAGTGGTACGTGGCAACGTGAACATATTGTGATAGCGCTGGGTGTGTTCGCTGTTTAAACTGCCTGAGTTTGGCATTTGCACTATGAATATCGGGTGGATCACATAATCTTGGATGTACCTCGTTATATAACAGATTCCGAATTAGAATACAGGAATATGAAGAAGGCGACAGGACCCGGACGAACCAGAATTCTTTTATTGAGCGATGCACCAACTCTATTAACATTATGCGCTGCTGGATTTTGCAGAGGGATGCGTGCTTGGTGTAGCGACCTCAGTATTCAACAGGGCGTGACAAAATCTTTGAGTTATGTCGTTGGTTCATGGTAAACAAATTGTCAGCAGGGAACAGCCGGAGACGAAGAGGCAAAGCAAATACGACAAGCGGTGGGCCTGTTTTCATGTCCCTCTTCTTCCTTGCCGCTTCAGGCTGATTTTTTTTTTTTTTTGGTGACATTTGGATCCGTATTAGAAAACGTGCAGCGCTCGCTAAAGCAATGAGAAGCGACAAGGAACGATGAAGACTGAGCTTGCCCCGCAACCTGTTCCTTTCTATTCTTTATTTCTTTTATAATGAAGCTGAAGACTCACTAAATGGTCCCACTTTACGATACTAACCACTGTGGAAGCCAGCCCTTAATGGATAGGCAGCCCTCTTTGGTGGATTAGCGTTGGTGGTCGGAACGGGTAAAGGGGAAAGAGTGGACGAGCCTGAGCTAGTTTGGCTGGCTTTTCCAGTTGGTCCTGTTGGAACAGCTGGTACTGTTTTGTTGATGCTACCTGGTTTCGGAGGCGTACCTGGCCCGTGTGGAATTAGAGTTGGTGCCTTTTGAGTGGATTGCACAGGCGAGATTGGTTGGCCAGGTTTCGTGGGCGGGGTAGGTAGCGCCGGATTACTCTGGTTATTTGACATGGGTTTGGCCCCAGGGACAGGTGCAGTAGGAAGGGTTGGGTTACCAGGTGGTAGGTTTGCGCTGGGTTTGCTTTGGGGTACTGGTGCGTTGTGCGGTGCGGGCGGGCCCAGTGGAATGGCTGGGACGACTGGTCCTTGCGGGGTTTGTGCTGCAGAAATTCCTTTAGGAGGCAGCTCGTTCTGCGGTTTCTGTCCGCATTTGGGACAGGCCGCCGTAGACTGGTTATCTAAAAGCAAAACAATGCGCAACAGTTATTAGCAAAAGAAGAAGAAAAGACCCTATAATCATAAATAGTAGGCAAGAGGTTAAAAGAAATATTTCCTCAAAATAGCGAGAACCAAACTACGGTGAAAGCAAGGTGATCAAGAAATTATTTGAACAAAGTGAGTCACTTTAGTAAGAAATCAGTTCATCCCTGCAAACGACCGCCATATGCTAAGGAGAAGCAAAGTTGCTTCCTAATATTCAGCCGCTTGCCATGTATTCACGCAAAGTGCATGTTACGGCGTTTTACGAGGTTGCTTCTCACTACCCGCATTACACTGCTACTTGCGTGAACTGCGTATTTCCTCAGCGGCTCAGGAGCTTAAATCACTGAAATCAAGTTCAGCGCTATTTTTTTAGAGTAAGACCATCGCTCAAAACTGCGGCGGTTTGAAATTCAACGTTAGCTTCTTTAAAACACGCTGGTATCGCAGATATAAAATTAAATATTTGTCCTTTGAGAATGCGTTAATCTGAATTAGCGATGATTAGACGGTAAACTTTTGCACTGTTCCACTGTTGGATATTATTTTCGAGTAGTTGGTTGCACCAGCAGCTCTTCCTTCTGGGAATGCATGGACTCAATATATCAGCGCCGCTTTGCAGCTGTCGTAACAAATCGAGAAATTCAACACGCGCCATATTTTTCGCTAAGTTGCGCAAATTGAGATTGTTGGTTGCAAGTAGGGACCCTGGGGACCTCATAGAACGGTACAAATCTTCGATCTGCTTGCATCTGATTGAACTAGGAGTGCATCAACAAGTTAATTTTGAAGCTAACTCGCACGCACTGCTACTTGATTACATGTGAGCGAGGTTGACGAAACGTTTTGAGCTATTATGCAGTAGGAGGAGTGAATAAACAGACACCGAGGTCAGCTGTAGGTATGTAATCATCATTATCACCACCCATCATCAGCCTCTGTTAGGTTCTGTGCGGAATACGACACAAGTGCAGGAAGGATCAGAGCCCGCACTACCGGTGGGATGGTCTCACAAAGAAACAATATTATTTTACCAGAAACCAGGACAGCTTGTGGCAGCCTTTTATGCAAGTTGCCAGAGAACCTTTTGCGAAGTTTCATGAACAGCCGGTGAAATAGTAAAATATTCATGCGTCTAGGCGGATTTGTGTTATTTCTAGTAAGTTAAAATAGAAGAGAAGCTCAGGAGAAGGTGGTGGCTTGAATCGATGAAGAGATCGCTAAAAACGACGGAGAATAGGGAATGTTGTTGGAGCCAACGTTTCGACAAGTGGACTTGTCCATCGAAAAGAGGACGACAAGTTGGAGTTGCAGTCCTGATAAAGACAAGTCCACTTGCTGAAATGTTGGCTTCAGAGAGATTTCCTATTCTCCATCGTTTTAAAGATGTGTTCTTCGATTCTAGTAAGTTAGTGTATGAAGCTTTGCATGCCATCCCATTGCATTGTTCTCCTGCTCAAGGGATTCGCTTGGAAGAACTGTAGAAGGCAGTACACGCGTGATGCTTAATAACACGACAAAAGGGAACTTATTTCAGTCGCAGTAAAGATCACTTGCTGACGCAGCTCATAAAGCGCCACGGCCTTGACTGTCTGTCCATTTCAGAATATTTTTTTGTTGAAGGGTTCAAGGGAAATTTTCCATGACAAAGCCCGAATGCGTGTACACAGTATGTAGTGTCTAGTTTTAAGCCAACGTCTTCAAGGACTGAAATACGTTAAGAAAACACTTTGATACATAAAGACTTGCCTAAAGGTCAAGCGACCATAGCATCAAGTCATGAAAAAGTCATCGAATTTAATGAAGTATCAGTTGGCGCCCTAAGAAAGACAAACTGCTTCATCGAAACGTTGGCTGTAGCGATATTAAGTGCACGTATGCTTCTTAAACGTACCCCTCGCTAGGTCTGGACATTTTGAGGCGATAAGCTCATCGCGTCTATCGTGCTCTCACGCATATTGACTGCCGATAGTCGGATCCCTGTGCGTCGCGGAAGGCGCTCAGGTTTCAAACAGAACGTTGTCCGCTCTTCTGGGAAGGATCGTGCACGAAGACGCAGAGGGTGACGCTGGCAACCACTGTCTGCACGCGACGCCCCTAGACACCATGACGCAGGACACTTGTCAAACGCGCGAGGTGGCAAGCCCTAGCCAATCATGTGGCGGCGCTTTGAAAAATGCTTGCGGTAGAACGTTCAATATTCGGCACTTAAGACCCTCCACCGTGTAACCAAAACTGTCCATGTGACTTGCTGAGGGGGCCGTTTAAAGCTGCGAAGATTTCTATTTACGCAAATGTCTGTTATATTTGGTCACGCATTAGCAAAGCAGGCGTCTCAAATTCAATGCAGCATGCAACCTTCCGTGGAATAAATACTAGGTATATAAGGAAAGTAGGAAAACTTACAACTGCATGCGTTTATGCACTTTTCCAGTGAGACAAAGCTGTTCGTGCCTTTGCCGCAACCATTCTTTGGGAACGACATGCATGCGTTATTTCTGAAACTAAAGTAAAAGTGTTTCCTACTGACAAAGCACGTATCACGAATAGGATCGGCGCTGCACAGAGTAGTCGGCTTCTTCTTAGCTGCAAAAAAAAAAAAAATGATAAAGAAATAAAAACTGCGAGTTATTGATTATGCGCGCAATACACAACTTTTTCGAACGCTCAGAAATACAACATTGGTCCGATTTATGTTAATTCTCTTAGTAATACTTTGCTCATTGCAATGTGTGTAGGCATAATCGGATGAGATAACATACTTTCGCATTCTTGTGGGACATGTTTCAGAGAACGTTAAGGAAAACAATGCAGCAGAGAATCATGCTACATCCATAAATTTCAAGTAATATCCTCTAAATTTTCCTTTCTTTAATTTTTACACTACGTGCATGCATTCCAGTTCGTAAAATTTAGCTGTTATGCCTGAATAATTAGCAAATGTTGGCCAATATTTGTTTTGTTAGCACAGTTTGTCCTTATTACCACGAATCATGCGACCTTCTTTTCCAGTACCCTTGCTATTGCAGTGGTTTCGGAGACCATCTTCACAGTTTTCTTCCCATAATGGTTTTCGCTGATTCCAAATGGTTTTGTTAACAATATGCCCAGCACCAGGATTGATCACCAGGGCTCACCACAAAAAATTACGAAATGAGTAAACGTCACGCATTTTCTGCGCGAAATCCTCGGCATGCATTACAATTTAAGCGGTTGGTCAAGGCGCGCGTAAATTTTGGATTCGGTTCGCGTAGACTGATGGTTCATATGAGGGATAGTAGAGTGCAAATGGCCGCACTGATAACAAAATAGAGTACTGTGAAGGGAATATATATGTCTGGCTAAAGTAGATATAGAAGTGAAACGTATTTTAAGGCCCTAAAATGACGTATGGGTTCGTGTGTAGTTGAACCACCTTGAACGACACGTGTGGGGACCACGTGTGTGGAGTTCCGCCGCGGTGGTCTAGTGGCTATGGTACTCGGATGCTGAACTGAGGGTCGTGGGGTTGAATCCCGGCCGGGGCGGCTGCATTTCGATGGAGGATAAATGTTGAGGCCCCCTGTACTGTGCGATGTCAGTGCACGTTAAAGGACCCCAGCTGGTTGAAATTTCCGCAGCTTCCCACTAACGGCGTCTCTGATTATCATAGCTGGTTTCGAGACGTGAAACCCCAGAAATCATCAATCAACCACGTGTGTGGGTAAATTCGATAAGGTCGCTGTACATGTGCAACGAACCCAGTACAGATTAACCCAGTAGTCTTTCCATAACCAACGAGCTTTTTCTTGTCCTACAGAATTGAAATAATTTTAAACGGTGTGAAACACTTTTGAACCATTGGAGCATTGATTGAGCATGTTGCGAAAGAAGTCTCTTATCTTAAGGGAATTATCATTTGGATTGTACTCACGTTTGCACACAGACTGACACTTCAGTTCGCTCGCAAAGTAGTTGCCGTTGCTTTCGCACGTGTAGAAAGTGAACATTTTGCAGCTGTCCGTCGGCTTATCATAGTACCAAGCGTATTTAGGAATAGCACAACGGACCAAGGATGGTGGTTTCAGGCAATCCTTCAACATGATCTTAGATCGTGCTGCAAGCATGTAATACCTGTTAATATCATTCTTGCGTGTAAAAGACTCAATCACACTGTGAACGCATCCTACTGGGTAAGGTGCTGAAACTCGTGTGCGTGTTTGCTGCTAGAATAAACTTTGAATCACTATCTAGCAACTCTATTCTACTGTCGTTGCCTGCTGTAGCTTCCTAGTGAGTGAGATGAAAGATGTGGCGCCGCGGTAAAATAAGAAAGAGAATACAAAGACAGAAACGGCATCAATATTTTATCTTTAGAAGCAATCTGAGTAGATTATTATTATTATTCTTAATGTTATTATCTGGCATGTAAACCCATACGCAAATGGACTAAGACAATGGGAACACATGTGAAAAGCTAGTAGTTTCTCCTCCACCTGCTAGAATAAATATAAATATGAAACTACAAACGGAAGGCATGTAACACAAGGCTAAATCTGACGCTCGGTATTCGCTATTGTGAAGCACGACAGATTGATATTGTGAAGCATAACAGATGGCACGCAAACACAAGACGGGGGGCCTTTTTCCTTTACAAGATTGCCTCTAGCAATTCTGCAGCCCACTTATTGCGGCTCGTTTCAAGCAGACGCGTGTTCTCAAACCGGGGTACGTAGCCGCACAGGGCACATTGGAGGCGCAGATGTGGCCCTGTGCTATTCCTAAATGATAAGCTGTGTTCCCATAAACGGGCATTCGTCGAGCGTCCACTCTGGCCGATAAAGTATATTAGCTGTGAAACACCTTATGCGCTTGGGCTGTCGGCACCTCATGTCGTAACGTAACGGTAAAGCAAAGTATGTTAAAGAATCAACGCACAGTTCACAAAGAAAGACGCCACCCTTTGGAATCTGAACACACAACTACCCGGGATGCGACGATGGGAGCTGGAAGCTCTACCGATCGCACTACCTGCACATACGACACATAGACTAAATGGGCCTTATATCTTCCATACACCACTTTACGATAATCGTATAAGTGATGTCTGGTTAAAGCAAAGGTGTTTAACAAGCAAAATTGCTCTTGAATTAACATCGACCCCCTTTCACAGCACTTTTGGCAAGCAGTGGTGGTGCCGCCATCTAGGAACGGTAGGGAGAAGCAGATGGTCGTGCTAATACGCATCTGCAGTCACATCTTCGGCAGTCTCAGCTCGTTGATCGCAGCGGAGATAGCGGTGTGCCGGCGTCCTGCCGGCGCGTTGCTTGGGCAAAGAACGACTACGGTCGCTAGAAGATATCTTGTGTGGCTATAGTTGTGTTGCGACGCGCTCTGCTGCAGAAATCAAAATACAGCCACTGACAAGCAAATGATACGTCTTCTGCTGCAGCGGAGTGTTCACAAAACGACCCGCTGACAACCCATGCAGTTTCGCTCGCAAGGCTTCACCGTTCGCGGACGGATTGCAAATCGCATATTAACGGTGCATCACCGCATGCTTCGCACCTCCTTAAGTTTTACATTGTGGAGCTCCATGCTTTTCTTTCCGCAGCCCAGGGGCATCTCTTAGAATGCGGCCTCACTATAGCGGTTACGGTCATCTTGCTTATTTTTCCTTTGCACCACATATTCCATGTAAGTTATGCTCTAGCTAGAGTAACGCAGGGTTTCGTTATGCTTTGTGATCGAGTACGAGGACGTGGGCCGACGTAGCCACCAGCGCTCACCTGACGACGTAGCCATGCATTGTATTTTTGGCACAGAAAACCCAAACAATGAGTTTTATAAAGTTTTAAGCTGCCACTCAAGCGACTAGTTATTTTAAAGTAATTTTTAGACAGGAACCTAATATAGAACTTTAATTATCACTAACGCGCTCCCTGTTATAGAATTTTTAATCGCTTCAAGCTACGATCCCTCGTGCCCAAGTCAGCAATGATGGTACTGAAGGAAGTTTGTTGCCACCGTTTTTACTTTTTCATTGATGCCCATTCCAATAAGCATCTCGTTAAATATCTTAGTATCTATGATAAATAATTGGCTGAGAGTAAGCACTGGGTGATATTTCTTAAAGTAAGATTTATACCAACGAGTCTCTCATTAATTGTGGAGTTTTTCTTTTTAGCATACTGCGCACGGAGAGAGGTTCCATGTGGGAAGTATTCCCGGCAGTCACAGGATTCTAGACTGTCAAAATCTTCTGTTCTCAGTGCTTCGTAGTAGACTGCGGAAGTTCGAGCTTTTGGTAAGCACGTTAAAAACCATAAAAGAATATGCCACGTCCCAGATTTTGGTTACCGGGGCCAAAGCCCACATTGGATGGCGTCATTTGGTCAAAATGCCATCTGAATAGTATTTCCAGTGCTTCATACACTGCGATACACAGGTGGTCTCGAATGGCTCAGGTTAAAATCTCAATATAGCAGTCACTGAGCTCCTGTAGCCAAATTCTCTGTGAGTCTAACTTGTGTAAGTGGCTCATGTGAGCCAGAAAACATCTGCAATTTGTTCGTTTAAAGAACATAGTGTGATGCCATCATTGCAGTGAAATTCCGGAAGTTGAGGCAGACATGCATGACATTTTGTTACTATATTTCAGGATGCTATTTTCAACAAAGTATTGCTTGTGTCAAATACCTTGTCAAATAGAGCTTTGAAATAGGTATCCTATATTAATTGACTAAGCCGTGGCTGCTTTTCTTTTTTCGGGAATGGAACGTTATATAAATACTCACGATCGCACATTTGCAAACACTTGCTCAGGGAGACGAACTTGTTGAAGCCCTCGATGCAGTATCCATCACTTGTAGGCACACAAGTTTTATTCTCAGGTTTGTAATACCAAAGTGATGGTATCGGTTGACATTTCTCACTGAATGGTGGAGTTATGCAGTAGGTAGGTCTATAGCTCGCCGGCTGCTTGGATTTGCCACCAAATATCGCCAGGCCTGCAAAGAGTAAATTCGCGCTTATGGAATGTGCAGAAGGCTGACGGTTTCCCATGTTTTCCACATGCTATCGTACATTTCAAAGCTACAAAGGTGTTTAGTTACTTGGTAGCGTGCCCAACATTAGAAAACTTGTGTGGGTTGCCCTATGTATTGTGCATCACTAAGCTAGATGCACTTTCTTATATGGAGTCATTTACACCGATTAAAAATGTTCGACATGTTATCGCTGTACGGATCCCTGTGGAGCCTTGTAGGCGGAGACTGCCACGTGTAGGTGAAGAATTTAATGAGATATGCTTTATCGTGGGCACAAAAACACTTATCGCTCCGTTTGCAGCCTTGTTGACATGTCTTAGAAAAGAGTTAAAATGTAACAAATTAAATATGAATCCAGACTAGCGAAATGCCACTATTCTGTAATACAACAAATACCTCGTGATTGTGCAACGAATAAGTGAGCACTGACAACAAATAATTATCAATATGCGCAAGTCTTGAACACACAATCCCGTCAGCCGTAGTGATCCTCTCTCCACCTTTTTTTTTGTATTTGGCTTGGCGCGACCGATATGGAGCCATATATGCAATTTGGAGTGTAATTCGGCCAAACATGACAACACTGGCAGGCTTGTTTTTGTAAAAGAATGGCCCAGACAGACTCGATCGATGAGACGCGGCATATTCATGGCTATAAAAAATCCACAACACAGAAGCGCTGTGAATAAAAGTGCATATGCTAATTTGTCCGTAAAATCTACTCACGCAGGGGCAGGGAATAAGCAATGGTGTCCATGATGTCATCATTGCTAGCTGCACTGCTTGGAGCTCAGCTGCCGTGTTACATCGCGGAAGTTGAGGTCCCCTTCGGGTCAACTTTGCTATTGTCGATGTCGCGAGGTACGGCGTCTAGCTCTCTACTGCGCATGCGAAATTCAATGTTCATCTAAATTGCCTTCGAAGGTGCGTCCGCCGTTGAGAGTTGGTAGATGACATGTGCATGTCCACGAAAATCGCTCCGGCAGGCTATTTCAGCAGCAAAATTTAGGTGCCAGTGCCCCTTTAAGGCGCATCCGGAGGAAGGACTGAATCCGGGTTTTTCGCCGACGCGGACGGGAACTCCGCCAGCGGTCCGGCAGCGGACACGTCCACACGTTGGACGACGCCCTAGGAGACGACACAAGCGGTGAACCGGGATACTGTCTACCGCAGCCTCCCTACTGGCTACCGGAAGCAGGGTTTGAAAGTTTCCTTGGCAGGAAAGAAGTGTACTGGTTGCCAGTAACTTCGTCACGACAAGCGAAAACTCCAGAAGTACCCCCTACCCCAAGAATCCGGATGGGGATAACAGGTTGGCATTATCCGTCAGGACCTGGCGCGGACGAAGCGAATCGGTGATGTGCGGTCACGTAACGCCCCGTCCGGCCCGGAAAATCCGGATTCGGTCCTTTGCCTGGACGCAACTCTAAGACGTTATTTTAATATGTGAGTATAACTGACATTCACAACCTGCCTGCTTCATTGACGCAGTTACATCTACGAGGGCCTCCAGTCGTTGTTAATTATGCCGCGGAGGCAGCGGCTGGAAGATGCGCAAGCTTTTCCGAATTCATCTAAAGAGAGAGCCCACCCGAAAGATTTGAAAGATGCCTGAGCTTTAGCAAAGATACTACTCATCGCAAATAAGGCACTTAGAATATGGTTACCTTTGTGCTTAGTGATCAGCTTAGCTATGAAACTTAATTTTGTCGAAACACAGCAATCCACGTGAAAGAGCGTTTGGTAAAAGGCTTCTGACGTGTGAATGCCTTTTAGCGATATTGAATCTCGATGGAAAAAACAATTGGTCATAAAAGGACAGAAAGTTGAGTGAGTTGGTAAGGATTCATTATGTAATGAAAAGGCGTGCAAAACACGGGCCCAAGAGAATAGGAGTGGACAACACGAACTCCAACTATAGGTTTTTCTTGTCCTTCTTTCTCGCCTCTGTGCTCTCCTTCGGTTGATAGTCGGCGTTCGTGTTGTCAAGTCCACTTCTCTTGTGTCGTGCTTTGGGCGCCTGTTCCTTGCATAATGAACAAATGGTCCTGTAAAAGCTTGCTCTTAACTCGGAATGAAAGGCCAAGTCACTTTTCTTTGCTTTGCTCATTTGCTTCACATTTTGTGTGATAGCGCAAGCATAAAATTCTCACATGATCAACTTATTTCGATATTTTTGATAAATCTAATGCACTATTTCATAGAACTATGCTGCTTATGACAGCTCTCGATGTCATAGAAACATGCTCTATACTGATGTGCCTTAACACGACCAATTAAGTGGCATTAAATTTGTTGCAAAATTTGAACACGAATGCGAACTGATGCCATGCATGAAGCTAAAGGTATTCCATTTATTGTCGGCAGCCGTTCAGCTTCTCAATTTTGTTGTGATAGTTTATCAGTGAAGAGAAGAGGCTTTCGCAATGTATTTTAGTTATCTATATAACCACTGTACTCAGAGGTCCTCCTTAGGCACAGACCTTGGAATGTCGAAGGCCTGCAAAACGACGTCGTTGTGTTGCAGCAGCTGTAAAACAATGCCGGCGGCGTGAGAGCAATTAACATAATGTTACAAATGGGCCGTTAACACTTGCCTGAACATTCTGCCTTAGAATGCCGAGAAAAATGACATACCACAGACGCAGGAAATGTAGACGAGAAGGACAAGGATGTTGTGCAGGCGCTTCATTGTCAGCCGAGGGAGCATCTCCTAGAGCAAGACTTGAGTCATGTTCAAGCGACTGTATACCTAGATCGCTTCCAACGTTAAAAAAATGACCCCTTTTTCTAAGTATTGTTTTCAACGATGGCCTTGCGCACTCGCTCCTGGTAGAAAAGTATGTCTTCAGTGAGCGACAAGGACGTAGAATATATCAGACTATTGTCATCGGAATGTTGTTCGAGTAAAAATTGGAGTGACATGTAGGTGCGCTCGCAAACATATATATGACAAAGCAACTCTATACGGACCTCTTGGCGATGGCACGGACTATGTTAGAGTTACGAAGAAAGTAAGGAGCAGGCCGCGTTTGCACAACCGCACTCTCAATCAAATTGGCGATTAAAGAATGACAGTCCTGCAGGCCACAGCGAAATGAGAACATATTTTTATACGCTTGTAAAGAAAAATATGAGCCCTTGCAATGAAAGGCGGGGTTCGGCAAAAAGAAAAAAAAAATGTGGACTGGAGCAAACACGAGTAGCAGCTAGGAAGTGTTATGCAAACGTGTTACGCATAAAGTAAGGAACTAAAAAAATGGAAGCGCCTAAGAAATAATTTTGGAGATATATGCATTGAGGTTCGTGAACTTCTGGGAGGTCGATAGAAGAGTTCAACTTGTAGCATGCGATCAGAGTCACAGAA
This sequence comes from Hyalomma asiaticum, assembly GCA_013339685.2. Lineage (NCBI taxonomy): Eukaryota > Metazoa > Arthropoda > Arachnida > Ixodida > Ixodidae > Hyalomma > Hyalomma asiaticum. The sequence continues at coordinate 35,978,568 of CM023487.1, read as the reverse complement.
ACACGCTGTCTACTGAGGCGGTCGAACACGACCGAACAGATAACACGACAAAACTGGCATGCGTCATTGCAATGCCCCAGCATTGACTGTCACATTCCTCCTTGATGTCAGCATTTTAAATTTTAATGAAATCGGTCCTCAGGCGCCGGACTGCTTTCTGAAAAACCTGAACAAAATGAAAACAAAAACAAGCTACGAAAAAAAAATTACAGCATATCCACGGAGTGAATGATGGTGAGTAGGCGAAGCTCGGGATGTTCATCGTAGATCGGGCCGAGTTCCGGATTAATTTAGTTAACGCGCACGCTACGAATCCTTATGGTTCAACTACGCACAAGTGAAATCTCCCACCGGCAAGTCAAGTTCCAGTGCCTATATATGTATATATGGGTGGCCGGTGAACGCTTCTCCAACGCAAGCAGTCGGTATTTCTCAATCAAGAAACTCGCTAGGAGACGCTGCCTGCGCCAACGTTGTCTCTCGCGGGTGAGGGCGCGTTCTCCTTCTTTGCGAGCTGGTACAGCGTTCATTTAAGAAAGAGCGTTTCCATCGAAGCGCGCCTTTCGCTCTCTCTCTCTCTGTCTCTCTCTCACAAGACAGCAAATGGAAGAGTGAGAGAGAGAGAGAGAGGCACGCGCTCGCCCTCGGCGAGCGTCGGCGCGTGCGTGCCTCCCGGCATATATATATATATATATATATATATATATATATATATATATATATATATATATATATATATGTGTGTGTGTGTGTATATATATATATATATATCGAAATGCGACCACAGTGAGCCAATTTCCGCACTGTATAAAATTCAAAGTTGCTTATATCCTCACGTCCCCTTATGTGCTACATTCTATAGAGCAATCGCGGGTGAAAATAAACAAGAAAAATACTGCTTGCTGCTCCGCCACGTGGTAAAGTTGTCATGATAACATTACTCCCCCTAAAAGAAGGGTTGGAGGGCCTAAACCTCCATTTATATAAACACTTGTTACGAATGAAACGATTATTTCACGCCTTTCCTTACATTTTTAAATGGTACAAAAGGATTGTACTTACGCATGCATATTGCCTGGCACTCCATTTCTGACAAAAACATGTTGCCTCCATGCGGCAAATGTGAGCGTTGTAGGTGAACATCTTGCAGCTTTTGGTGTCAGCATCGTAGTACCAGGCATGCGCCACTTGGCCGCACGAAACGAATACCGGTGTTATCAGGCACATCTGTGGAAGGTTTTTCTTAGAGGAGAGTGTAAATATTCAGAGAAGTGATACAACTCAGGTCAATTATCATTCGCGAAAAAGCATCTTAGAAACACCGTAGCAATTAATATTCTCACATAAAGTTAGATATGTGTCTCTATACTTGCCGAAATAAGGTGTATGACATGATTAAGAAAGAAAACATTGCAAAGTCTATCTTCATATTCAATGTAAATCTCTTAAAAGGCAAGCCATCAGCACTGTTCTTTTTTTCTTTTTTGGTGTACCCCCTGTCTCGCTTGCGTTCTCTAGGGATCCACCGTTACCTTCAATGACCAATGGTTGTCTTGTCTCCGCATTACGTGCCGTTCCCTCATCCACTTCTTAATTTCTACTAATATATTTTTAACGCACATTTGTCCTCTCCCCTTCATTGGAGGCGAAATAGAAGAGCTTTCGTACAGCTATTTGTGAGTGTGTTAAAAAAACCCTGACGAGCAACATTCATCCCAAGCCAGCCGCCACTTCATACCTACTCGTCATCTCTTCATTTTTTTTTTTAATTTAAAGGGACAAATCTTGCTTTGTTTCATCCACTTCCGGTCTCGTGTGTCCCAAAGATTTGTTCGTGCATGCTTGATCGGGGGAATAGAGGTATGCTGTCTTTGCCCAAATACACATTTCACAACTGGACATGAGCGCCATCACCCGTACCGCTTTATATTGTAAGCTGCATGCATTCACCACTTGTGAAATTGCACGGCACAGTCAGTAATGATTAAAGGGCCTGTTCCAGAAGCATAATGGTAAAAATGACATGTAGGCTAAGAGCGCCCGTCGCGTCGATCTATCGTTTCCTTGCTAGTGTTTTTTGGTGTCAGTCTATCAAGTAGCTAGTACACTACTTTTGTTCCCCGATTCATGTTATTTGATCTTTGTGGATAAAATATTCTATTAGGGCAACATGTTCTTCATAAAAAGTGCTCTCCATAGACCTGTGTGTCATTCCTTCAAGCAAGCCGGTACGTGCAACCAGACATTCTTGTATGCAGTTAATACACATACATAGCTTTTGTCGTTCGCACATCTCTTTGCACTTCGCCGCTGTCACAAATCGGTTGCCTCCCCCGCTGCAGAGGCCGCCACTTATAGGTCTACAGGAGTTTTGCTGTTGCGTTGTAGTACCACTGTCTTGCACTTGGTTGGCAGCCTCCGAAAAAAGGTGGCTTGCTGCAGAATGGTGGAGCTTTTGTTTCGGGCTTGCCTGTATTTTCGCCCCACACTGAAATTAGCAAAAGTAGGCGTTAATACGCGACAGGTGCGTTATTTTTCAAGTTCATCTCTCTCGCAGCGCTTTTTGAATAGACAACCACTGTTCCAATAAGTATGGTGAAGATGCTCCTATATATTAAGGTTCCCGTCTTCTCTGAGCACCAAACCGCGTAGGATATAAATGAATTTACGCATTTTTGCATGTGCGCTTATGGTAACACTTTGCCAGAACTACGGCGAGCGGGTAGAACTTGACAAAGGCCGCGAAAATTCGCTTCTGATTTCATTTACCATATTGCAGAAATAGGTAGCGACTGTTTGCGTCTTCATTACAATCAAGTGAACGAAGAACGCTATTGCCGCTAATATAAAAATAAAGAATATTTGTGACGAAACATACGCCTACGGTTCCATCCGTCTTGGTTGCAAAAAGAAGTTACCTGCAGGACGCGCAATCATCGCATGAAGAACAGAAGCTGAAACCACGACAGGAAAGTCATAAATTGTTACTAACTAGAAAAAATCCCATTAATACAGGGAGTAATGGAGACGAGAAGAAGAAGAACGCTGCCTTTCACTGACATCTCTAGCAGACAGCGCATGCCATCTAAACAGGAAGTTCTTTTCGGGAAATCAATTTGCATGGCCGTGCTCAACCTATACATCATTGGCGTTTCAGGATGCGGACATCTGTAATAAAAATACAGAATGCGTCGTAGCTTGAAGGGTGATTGCATTACCAGAAGAATTGCTTTGTCCACTCGCATTACAAAGCGAACAAAGCAGTACAGAGCCGCTTTAGCTTTCAAGTTTTCGCAATTCGATTGTACAGAATATAGAGAGCAGACATTATTTCGTGTCTTGTACATTTCGCACCACGTGTTTTGCTGCATGTGTCATATGCATGCGATAACGAAGAAGGAAGGAATGCGCAAAAAATGGAATAAATATGAATGCGCGATAATAAAATGACGATAATAGAGCCTTTATTTTTTTGTCTGGGTTGCAAATGATGTAAAGTATGACATGTGCTTCTCAAGTAAGTGCGCTTTAGTTGCCGATCGCTACTGATAGCTCAATGCGTCTGGGTCGTAGAGTGACCAGTACAGACAAACTAAAAATTATTTCTGGCGTTTAAGCAGCAATACCAATTTGTAACATTGCAAATGCTTATCGGATTGGCTTAGCTACCCAATGATGCATCCTGCAGGTGACTTAATTTAGATTGACTGGAGCGCGTTTTATGAAAAAAAAAAAAATTCGCTATTTTCTTTTCGGACTACCTGCTTAGATTGCGTCCTCTTTCACTTGTGCTATGTTTACCAGTCTATGAGATCGGAAACTATTTTCAGTCTTTCAATTTATTAACATTGCTGGAAAATACGGCGAACTTTGCAATTTATTCAGATTTGCTCATTGCAAAAGCGTCACAAATGTTTTCCTAATTGCAGAATTTATTATTTATACAGTGAGACCACTTCTCTGGGCTGCAATGGAAACAATTTTAGCAACTGCATTGCATCATAGTCCTTGCAAATAAAATACAGTTTCCCCGCCTTGAAATCAAAGTGAATAAAAAATAAAGTCTCATAAAATGGAGCTCCTTAAGATTCAATAAAGTTCACTGTCTGTCCGTCTGTCTGTCTGTCTGTCTGTCTGTCTGTCTGTCTGTCTCATAAAACTGCAGAAAACATATTTAACAACGAAACTAAATCATCAGAGCTAGTTCTGCACTTCAAAAAACACATGCAATTTTTTTCAGGCACATTTGTGAATGCCGTGAAAATACTGGTTCATTTAGTATGGAATAACGACCCTGTGTCCGTGCGGTGTCACCAGGCCGAAAGAAGAAAAAAAAACATGGAATACAGGCGCCAGGCTTTTTTTTTTTGTTTCTGTAAAGATGAAAGCTCTGAAGTGGCAGTTCGAAAAGGGAGACACTGGACGCTTTGTTCAGCGCGCATGCATGATGGCTTACAAATTTTTTCTTGTATTTGCGTCATGCAAACAAGTCAATGACGTACTGATTTTCTGAGAAACTACTGATACTAGCTCAAAGGCTTTGTTGTCATTCTCGCCAAGAACTGAAAATGTAGTTGCCAACCAATTTTATTCGGACAAAATAAGGAATAATGCACTGGGAAAATAAGTGGAGTGTTTCACATACACCAGCACAGTGATTCTTGCGTCAGCATGTTGTCCATGTGCCTGCAGAGCATTGAGATAATATATAAATTAATCGTATGACAAGTCGCTGACGTGAAGTGGGGTTTCTTGTTCTTGTTTCTTTTACTGCATTTTGTATATTCTGTGTGGTTTGTAAAAATAGCGGTTGTATTTTATTTTGTCCCCTCTTAGGCACTGTTTGGTTTCACTGCGAAACATTGAGTTGATTTTAATGGGTATGTGCGGTGACCAAAAATTTTGAAAGTGTTCTCTTGTGTGATATTAAAATGGATGCTGGTTAGTGCAACTAAAGCAAAAAGTGTTTTGCCAGGCTTACCCTTGATTTAAATTTATGAAAACAGGCTGCTGTTTCCTGTTTAGGCCAGGCTTAATTCAATGGTGCATTTGTTGTAACGTGTGACAACACTGAAGCATCTGCTAATAATGTTTTACCCACTGTGGTGCCATTGTGTTTTGATGTATTTTGTTTGAAGTTGTCCTTGCACTGCAGTCCGGTGTCGTATTTAATGACAGGCGAGAGTTAGCAAAAAAATACACATTTTATGTACTCATATTTCTTTATGTCTGATATGCTTATTCATAGACCAATTCTACTTTGACAGTGCTAATATATATAAAGTGGCAAGATGTATTTGAAAACCCCGCATATATAAAAATATATTTTTTTTTTGATGACAGAGTGATCACCGGTTTGTACGGATTCATCATGCGAGGAAGACATGAAGACAAGAAAATTAGAGAAAGATGCAGATGGCGCAAACACCAGAGTTTTCGTTGTGTGTATCCTCTATCTCCTATCAGTGACTGTGTGCCTAACTTTATTCTACACTGCATTTTTTGTATTTTATCTGATTGATGACAATCTGTGTCGCTCACATAGAAAGATATTTTGTGCAGCCCCAATATGTGTTTTATTGCCACAGAGATCAGATGGACCAATATTAAGTAGCCTCACATACTTGTTGCTGCATTCACGCATCCGTGACTGTGCTCCTATTTCAGCCTATAGGCGATCTGTCGACAACCTCACTAGGCCTCGGAAAGAGCCTGGTTGAATAATAAGAGGCGGTAGCACCTACTCTCTCAATGAGAGTCGCGTGCAAACAACCACCGTTCCGTGGTGGTCAAATGACTACCTTAACGGGGTGATATTATTTGTTTCTGAGAGTCTCAGCCAGCACCACAAAGTAGTTAAGCTAACTCTTCGTGATGAAACAGCGCAAAATAATCGGACAAGAAAGGACACAGGACAGGCTTTGACTCGTAACTAGGGTTTTGTTGAAAGGACATATACTAAAAGAGAACGAAAGAAACAGCAAGGCTGATAAACTGTCTCACATAAGCGAGCACTGTGGCGCATGTGACTGTGAACCTCTCCTTGATAAGTGCACGCTCATTCATCGCCATTGGGATTCGCACGTTCGTGAGATTGCAGAGGAATTCGAAATTCCTAAGGAAAAAGAGCTGTGCATTAGCCACCCATCTGTCTCATTATCAGAAGGGGAGCTAAATTTGTTACAAGATTCGCGTACTCATTAGTCATTATTGGGCATAGTGACGTCCTAGTGGCAAATCCTGCGCATGTGTGTTGTTGTTCTTGTTGAAAACGATGTTTAAGTGCACGTAGCTTTCGTGTATATGTGACCTTTCAATAAAACATTAGTTGTGAGTCAGCGCCGGTGCTGTGTCCTTTTTTGTCCCGTCCTTTAGCGCTCTTTTATCATGAAGCTGAATCAACTCTCCCGGCTGGCACTTCTAACTCTTGCCAGGGTAGTCGCGGAAACCATCCTAACTGTTACTAGCATAGTCATACGGCTACCCCAGTGGGAGTCACTCTCGTCATCACAAGCGGGTCTTCGTGACTACCGAAGTATCATTCGAAGACATAGTGAGACATAGTGACATAGTCACATGTACTCGTCACTTGGTAGTCATACATACATCTCTCCTCTCTGGAGATAGGAGTCGCAGAAGGGAGTCGTAGAACGGCGATTTCAAGAGAGTCATGCGAAAAGTCGTGCCACTCCGCAAAACGTTCTCATGTGTAGCGAGCAGATTACCCGCCAAAAAGAACCGGTACAGACTTTCTCTTTGCAGTGTAGAATCCATCGGCCTTGGCTTAGAAAATGTCGTATAACGAACTAACCTTTATTTGATGATTAATGCCCTGTTTGATATTTTGTCTATGTAGAAGGACAACACGTGCTTCTCCGAAAGGCATCATCCATCTTCATATAACACTTTCTCTCGCTTATTATAATACCCTTTACTGCACTTTGGCGCGTTCACCTCTGGATAAATCCACGAAGGTGCACGTGAACAGCTTCACACTACAGAAACATGGTACCTAAATAAATACTACCTTGACCTTATGAGCAACTGTAGCAACTCGTAGGCGAACTCATCTATCCTTCACATGACGAACTATTCTCCGTACCGAGCCGAATGCCATTCAAAACTACGCTTAAATGAGCGTGCAGAAAGGCGCATTGTACAATATTCACACCCTGGTGTTAACGATCAGCAAAACTTGCATATTCCAGGCATGATACGACTGAACAACACGCAAACGGAATGACAAATTCGGTAGTTTACCGGGTCCGAAAGACCATGACTAAACGTCCGCTGAACGAAATAGTCTAGACTGGTAGCTAAGCCATGCACAGGCATAGGTCTAAATCCACTTCTCCATATATAGATGCAACTGCAGTGCGATGCACATTCCCAATTCGCCGACCTCAACGCAACAAGGCAATGAAAATTACAGAGAAAACAAGCATGCAACGCATGTACCATATCAGTAGTCGCTCAAGTGGCTGTTGCGTTTTGAGTTGACTCGGACGCTATGCGCGTCGGAGCCAGAGAGAGACACCCGCACAGGCGAGCGTCGCGAAAACAAGTGCTTTATTCGGACATGCTCGTCCAAGTCCCCGACATGGGGGGGGGGGGGGGGGGCGCCACCAGACAGCTGACTTGCACACAGGTAACACCACAGCATGTCCTCCCTACTTGTGTAGACTTACAAGTTCAAACGGGCTGGGGGAACTACACAGCGGCAACTAGATGTTTTCCTAACACCCTCGTCTACAGGGTCAGTGCCGACGTCTGGTTCTACGCCCGCTGCAGTGTCTGGTACGTCCGCCATCGAATTTGCAGGAGATGCATCTGTCGTTCTGCCTGTAGGAGTTGCAGAGTCCATTTGGTTCTGATGTGAGAACTCCGCCAGGCGTCGCCGGTTAAGCTGCAGGACTGCACCTTGATCCGTCTCAACGATATATCAGCGAGGTCGTTGGCCCTCACTTTACAATGTAGCTCGAACCCCATCAGGTCGAACCCACACTTGTTCTCCTACCTCCAGTAGAGGCAGAGGCCCAGCGCTATGACGCTGGTTGAAGTTGCACTCGCTTTTCGTCTTGTAAAACGCATCGCTTGTGGTCACTGTGTCTCTAGCAGGCCAAGACGGTTGCAATAAGTGTTTCATCTTCGGCAAGCGAGTTCTGCGTTGGCTCCCCGTTAGGAGCTGAGCGGGTCTGCCACCATCTGCGCTCGGCGTATCTCTGTAGCTCAGTAAAGCTGTGGGTCGCTTGATTTGCTCAGCAGTTCCTTCACTGTGCGAACCATCCTTTCAGCCTCTCCATTTGATTGGGGAAAATGCAGGCTGCTGGTCACGAGGGTGAAACCATAGGATCGGCGAACCTCTTGAGATCGTAGGAGGAAAACGGTGGCCCATTATGAAATCGCACGACTTCCGCGATACCATGTCGAGCAAATATGCTCTTGAGCACCTCGACAACCGCAGAACCTGTAGACGATCGAAGGGTAATAATCTCCGGGAAACGGGAGTAATAATCCACAACGAGAAAAAAATATCTTTCTTTTGCTGTGGATAAGATCCATACCCAGAACCTTCATGCACTTGCCCCACTCCCTGTACTAGAACACTAAGCTGGTCCAAACATTCTCACAATGCGCCCACGTAGGTCCGTCAAGGTGCCCCAACTAATTGCTGAGGTATAACACAACGATACCATTGCGATAGACGCCGCTATGGAGGGCTCCCAAAATTTCGAATCCGTGGGGTTTTTCAACGTGCACTAATAGCGCGCCGAGGAAGGGCTTTTACCCTTTTCACCTCCACCCAAAATGCGACAGCGCCTGCCGAGTTCAAGACCTCGTCCTTTCGTTTAGCAGTCAGGTGCCATAACTATTATATAACCACAGCTAACAACAAAGACACCATTAACGCTCACACCAAACCGACAGAGACAAGCAAGTTGTCTCCTGTTTCGCACTCTTTCAAAATGGTCATTGATATTGACACAGTGGGGTTGCTGGAAAAGAGGCGAACTTAAGAAAACTGTCGCAAGTGACGTGGCGTTTTAGTGGTTTTATGTGGGGTTTAAATTTATGTTGACGCAGTTCTTGATGTAAATGTTACCGCACGCAGTACAATTATTTCCCAATTGGGTGAACTGGCTCAGACCCTTATTAAATGCCAGTATCAGCCACACATAATTTATTTAATAATTATAGCAATAGAGCTCATTGCCGACAGCCTGTCACGTGACATTTGGAGGAGTGCTCGGCGAGGAAAGGATGGCACCGGTAAGACGACGCATAGCGAAGGAAAGAGCGATATGAGTGGGGCCCAGTTTTCAACCATAAAGCCCGTGTAACTCCGCTACTACTTCACCGTTTCGAAAAATACTTGCGGCTGCGTATCCGTTGACTACTTGTGTACATTTGCGACACCGAAACTAAATTTCGACTACTGGGTGGTTTAGGGGCCCTTTAAAGCAGAACAGAGCCAATTATTAGTAGACTATAACAAGTGGGTGGGAAGGGCACGTTAGATTGAGGATGAAGCATAGCTGAGGCATGCACAGTACAGAATAGCAACTGGTGAGAAAGGAGGTGGCGGTGATGAGGTGAGTGAGGAGGAGGAGGAAGATGTCACAACCGCACATTGCGCTTCAAGCAAGTTTGAACGTAAACACGTGACACAAATCCCGTAACATGACATCAGGGCTAGTCACGATAGATGTTCCCGTCGAATTTGTGTAATAGCTGCTCACATGACATCTTTACGCCGAAACCCTGCAAACGGTTTCCCGTGGGACGTTCTCACAGAAACTACGTAACGGCTGGTAACGTGACCAATCCGTGACTTTGTGGAAGTAGGAACAAGTTAAGTCAGCCACAAGTTTCGCTCTTAAACTAGCAGCGCTAGTGGACACTGCCGGTATATTTTGCACCGAAGACTGCGCTTGTTCGAATTGTGAGGTGCACTGCTCGATTCTCTTGAGGATTGAAAAAAAAAACATATTTGAAGAAAATACGAAACTATTACCAGTGTAACTACACGCATTGAGCAACGTGATAGAAGTTGCCTCCGTTCAGCTTGGTTATTGTGCATGGTTTTCAGTATGCCTGTGTCAGAGTGTGACTGTGTGATGACCTATACGTTGCTACGTTTGGCGAACGCCGACGAAGCGGCCGGTTCTGTCATCGGATTCACGGCAGCGCACGTGTCGACCACATGGAATCGGCGCGACGCATTAGAACACCTAAGCAAATTCTCAGAAAGGGCAGCACACGGCAAGAAAGAGCGCCTTAATGGAATGTGGGGTCACCGATAGGCGCGGGAGACAATTGCCCTTTACGTGGGAGACATTCTACTGAGGAAAAAAGAAACTGAAAAAGCCGACGATGCCATTGGGATACTTAAGGAACCCACGTGCCTAGAAATGCATGCAGACGGGACGACGACCACGGCCCAGGAGGAAGAACACCACCAAAGGATTGCGCGGCGACAACTGTTATAGCAAATGCTGACCCTACATTGAAAGACAGAAGTAATCGGGTCTACGAACCAGTGACGTCTGTAGGTGAGTTTCCGGCGAGTTTCATGGCATAGAGCCTAATTTATTTTTCGTTTGTGACTTAGACTAGCGAAAAGATGTGCGTGTAATAATAGAACCTGGACGCTTATATTCCCACTTTCGCTGTTTTTTTTCCCAATCAACTAGTACTAACGACGGCCGATCGGCAAAGTATGACGGTCTGCAGTTTAACATTCTTTTCTGCATAATCGAACAGTTAAGTTAGAGAAGAAGTTAGAGAGGAGTGTAGTTTGCTGCTGTATCCTTTTTCTTGTTTTCCAAGAAATAAAATAAAGTTACTACTACTACTAAAAAAAAAGAAGCTTACTTGCAACGATAACGAAATATTTCTAGCTATGTGCAATACGAAAACTCGGAAATGTAGATTATTTCTTTTTCTTTCCTCTTCAGAGATGGGAAAACTATTTCTGGCTTTCAGTGCTCTGCTGGCTACTGTGGATGTTGTCATGTGTTCAAGTAAGTCTTCAGTTTTATTCAGCCCTTTGTGCAGTCCTGCACACTTCCCTTGTTTTTATAACTTCATAACACTTGTGTCATCTAGATCATGGCTCCTCACTATATTTGTCTGAAGGTGTCTGTGCGTTGTGCGATGTCTTTTCCCGTTTTCAGCGTCAAACTCTCCGTACTGCGTAAATAAAAATGCACAGGCAGTATGTACCTGATCGAACAAAAGCTCGGTGTCGTTCAATGCTTGTATTACGAAAGTCACATGGCGAGTCCCAGCGTCATTTCGTACAATAATATTGCATGAAAGTGGCGTATGTTTAGTATCGATGTGGACATAGTCGCCACAGCGGCATGCACCGTATTTGAGTGTTCGGTATAGCTAGGGAGAGTTAGGTGAATCTGTAAAATTTAGCGCTCACTTTTCTTTTACAAGCCCGACCGCCACCTTCCTCAGGTGTTCCGCAGCCTCTGAAGCCAATGACAGTGCGAACTTGTAGACATCGTTTTGGGCGTAATGGCAAAGTAGAAGGGAATTTCTGTTCTCGTAAACGCGTTATATTAAGTCGGTGGTGAATGCTTAGCGTTTCATATGCTTCGCCTGTATGAAGTAGCCGTCACCTAGAAGCCGTTGTTAGCAACAGGATCTCCAAAGGGGACATTAAAAGACAATTAGGGTTGTTGAAGGGCACACCCACACTTTTAAATATATGTACTACTTGCTACTCTGGGGTACCGACAGCTTGCCACACATGTCGCTACCCTGTTAGTAACCCTAGCTCTTAACGGTGAGGGAAGTAACAGTTCATACCCTCACCGTTGATAACAGCAGTTCGTAAATGTTGCTTCCACGCCTTGGCCGACAATAATGAGAGAACGTCTACCCTTACCCGTACTAACTGCGACTAAACAGGGGTAAGACTATTTGACTCACATGTGATGTTTGCATTCCCTCATCAACTCGAACCTATTCGAAAGCTAAATATCACATGAAAGCAAAAGGACGCAGCATTGTCCCGTTATACCAACTATAGCTAGATAATCATATCGCGCAATTAAAATGGTAAATAGAGTGTGCAGTGACATATTCACGTCACAATGTACTTGTAAAGGCATGATCGAATACTCAATGAGAACACACAGTAATCATGCATGCAAGTAACATCAACCGTTCCACGCGACACAAACAACAGCACCTTCAAGGCTGTTAGGGTTTTGCACTTGGGTAGCACAGGTTGAACCGTCCAGCAGACGTGAACTTCGATAAATAATCGGGGTTCTTGACTGCGGTTCTGATATCTTGCTGGCCACATATACCTGTCACTTGGGGTAGCACATGACACGCAGCGTAAGTGCAAAAACAGCGAATACCCTCTCTTATTTAACATACTAATAAACTACCCGGCACTTATAATGCATAATATTGTTCCAGCCATTCTGGGACCATTTCTTGGCACTTTACACAAATTACGCGACGATGAGCGAGAGTTGCACGGCAGGTTCCATGTGTTACCGCTGAACACGTTTGCAATGCTGGAAATCTACAGCGAAGGTTCAATAAAAGCGGCAGAACACTATACATGTACCGTTTCCTGAAAAGAATCTTCTATCGCATAGTTCATGTTGACGTAGTAGTAGTCGGCGTAGTCACGCCAAACGAAGTTGTTACCGAAAAAAACATGACCTATTGCCATCCATGCACTAGTGAGGCGAAAAAAAAAAGCATGCATCGGAGTGGGTAAAAGCATCCAAAGGCAAGTGCCTTAATCGGTCTACGCACCAGTGGTTCCGAGACCTCAACATATGTTGACCATGTATCTTCCTTGGATATTCTACTACCGCTCTCACAACTTTCGAAGAGCAAAAGAAGCAGCACTTCGTCACCAAGTTGCCAAATATATGATGTACTAGTTTGTGCAAACACAGAAATCTATCGAACATGTACGACCAACGGAGGAAAGCTGGTATTTAGCGAACTCCACCTATCCTTTAGGAAGCCCCACAATTTCTTGTTTGTTGGCACCAGAAATATTTTTGTCACCTCTCGTTGCGTTATGAAAATTAAACAGAGAATTGATGCAACCACGAAATCTCAAGTATACATCGCAATACGTGAAACAATTTAACATGCAGCAGTTCAAAATACTGCGAAGGAATAGTTGAAAGCAGTCTAATACGCGAGTTGTATGCTCCTACTTATCATAGTCTCTTAGAAACACCAGTCAGAGTTAAGCGGACGTATGTGTCTCCTGTACCTCAAAGGGTTCATACGTCTTTGTTAGGAAGTAATTGCGGCACGTCGTACACCCAGTGAAACCATCATACTTAGTTTGTGCAGTCTTCATTTGCAATGCTCGTGCTTATTACCAATATTTACCTTCATGGGGGAAGCTGTCTCCTTTTCAAAAGATTAAAAAGATCTCAGAAGTCAGAAATAAGCGTATTCCATCTTCACAATAGACTGAACAGTTTAAATCTTTTACGACTGTTAGTTATGAGGGTTGAGCAGTAGCTCGTAGTGGCTTCTTCAGAAAGCGTGCGTGTCTTATTATTCAGCCTGTGATTCCATATTTGTGGCTGTATACTCCAGCACACTTATACATGAAACGTCGACTATTTTTCTGTCCCCCCCCCCCCCCCCCGCCCTCCCCTCTTAAGTAATAATGCAGTAATGCATAATGTGTGTTCCTACTCGATAATGTAAAGCAGGAATAGCTATTTACTCGCACAGCCATGCAAGCCTGTTCTGACGCGCTTCGCGCTGTGTGTACTCTACGCTAGGCAGCGAAGTGGAAAAGTTCAAAGATTGTGCAAAGACTTTTCGTTCTGAATGCGAGAGAAAAGGTGAAAAGACCGTTTGTCTCATTACTGCAGAGGGCCATATGCTATCGATGTGCAGTAAGTATATTCATTTTTTACGTATCATGTAAACGTGTTCTCATCAGTGGGATTCCTGTACATTCGCGGCCAGTTAATATATTCTGGAAAAAGATTAATGTATCCGCTAATTGTTGCACTCCCTAGGAACACTCCTACAAATGAACTTTGTGATATGTGCATCAGCGCACAGTCGCGTGCAGTCTCTCTTACACAATGCAGACGTCTGTAGATTAAAGTGAGTGCCGAAGTTACATCCCCTTGAGTCGCCACACTGCGGCGACGTACCTGATTAGTCCATAATACGCACTCAACTACTAAATTTGCGCATAGACGCCGATACTACTCGTACCGCCTCAGTGAATGCCAATCATTTCGTTTTAAGGTATATGCTAGCTGGCTGCTTCGCGTGACAGCGATTCCCACACTAAGTGGGATCTGACAGGTTCTTCCCCAAGCTATAACGATTCAAATTGCTGAAAACCTACTGCGGAGGTGAACCGAATGCGCTGCGCAAGAAACAACAGTGTCCCCCGGTAGTCGTGCAAATAAAACGGTTTGACGAAAATTTGGTGTAGGTACGTGCGTCTTGGCGCTTTCACACTTGATTTACTTGCGGCATCGCTATTTCTGCCTATTTATTTATCTATTAGTGAGCGAGCGAGTGAGTGAGTGAGTGAGTGAGTGAGTGAGTGAGTGAGTGAGTGAGTGAGTGAGTGAGTGAGTGAGTGAGTGAGTGAGTGAGTGAGTGAGTGAGTGAGTGAGTGAGTGAGTGAGTTAGGTTAGTTGTCTGTGTACTTCTAAAATTTTCCGACGGGAAATGACTCTTAAGGCTGGAGAGGATAAAGGCAGAGCCTTGTATCGCTCATTGCCGTGCCATGCTGGGTGTGCGTATCAACGCGACGGCAATAAAAAGTTGCATGACAAATAACGAAGAGAAACAATCGAGAACTCTTGAGTAATTTTAGAACATATCTTTTAGGCTGTAAGTGTAACTACGGTAGGTTGCTTTTTTCAGCAGCCTGTACAAATCTTCTAAGAACCAAAGCCCGGCCGATATTTTCCACCTTTAAAGCAAGCGCTTTTCACTACAGCCAGTGATAAATTCACCAATCACAACTGCCGCTTGTAGACGGTAGCGTAGAATGCTCCTTTCAGTTTTACGCTGAGTAGTGTAAGAAAACACGAGTATGAACGGAGATGAGCCCAAGAAAAATTTTTTGAGCGAGCTGACTGAAGTCCCTTGATTGACGCGGTTGTAACGTGCGGGTGGTTTCATGGAACTATAAGAGCTGGAGGAGATTGGCCAAGCATGAAACGGGGCACACATTCGAATACAGGAATTTACACGCGTGCAGCTTCGTTATGTATTTATATAACGTAGCGTAAATGCTCTTGACATACCGAGGCTCAAGGGCATGTGAATAACGCCGAACGTGCGGAAAATTTGATTTGTCTTTTCTTCTGAGTCCAGCCAGCGTCAGGTAATCTAATACGTCTGTAAGAATGTGGTGCACGTACATACATGGGCGCAACAGTTACGCATCAGTTACACTTACGTATTACCGTCAGAAGCGTCGCAAATGTCGCGCAACTCAACAAAATTATTCGTGCGATGTCATTGTAAATTTACTAAATGTATATAAATAGGCGGAGAAACGATGCAGTGTTACGCAGCTAACTATTCAGAGCGACAGTTTCATATTTTACATTTATGCGCAGGAGCGAAAAGAGGGCAAAAATAGTGAGAGTTTTGAATTGGGTCAAAATGCGCAGGGCGAACATACCTGCCAAAAGAGCTACCAAAAAGTGCAGAGCTACCAGAATAGGGTAGATGGATGTGTGTTGATTGATTGATTTGTGGGGTTTAACGTCCAAAAACCAGCTCTGATCACGAGAGACGCCATAGTGGAGGTCTCCGGAAATTTCTACCATCTGGGGCTCCTTAACGTGCATTGACATCGCACAGCACGCGTGCCTCAATAGATGTTAGTAACACCCCCCACGAATTGTCGTGGCAGCCATTAGAAAAATTCCGAGAAATTCCGGTAATTTTCCGAATCAGCAAGTCAAATGAGCATTGAAGCAATGGAAATTACAACCCGGTAGTTGCATATTCTTTTCACGACGTCTTTAAAGCTTGTCTCTCGGGTTATATGGATTGTAGCGGAACGTGGGAGCGAATGAATGGCTTCTGCATGCGCGCACCTGCCCGTGCTGTTCCCGGTTGCCAGTGCCAACGCAGGCGCGGGCTATTCCCGGGACTTCTTTGCCCGTGGCTTTTGTCAGCCTGCGCACGCTGATGGCCGTGCACCCATCTTTTAGTCTTCCTTGGGCATGTTTATTTTCTCGTTCTCTCTCTCTCATGTCGCGCCGCCGCGCCCTCTCGGGCACGCGACAGTGTTCTGAATGAAGATTCACTTCCTTGCCAGACACCGTCGTTGTCGGAGCTGTGTAGACGTGCTCTACGAATTGGTTACACTGACGTGATAATACCCGCAACTAATACCCCTGATAGACGGGCAAAAGTAAAGTCCTTTGCAGTGAACCCCTTTTTCTGCTCTCAAGGACCTTCTGCAGAAAGTAGTTGCGCCGATGACACACGGAAGCACGTGAACTTCTTTAGGTGGTTCCTAAGACGAACGCCGCAAGAAAATGGCGCCGCTTGTTAAAGCAGCAAGACAGCGAACACTTTTAAAGTGTTCCGCATTTCATTACATTTAGTGATCGCGGAGCGTAAAAATATCGTTTTTATTGCTGATGGCTTATAATGTTGATTGTTCGTTTCACGCGCAATCCCTGCCACGACGAAGAAGCAAATGACACTGCCGGAATCCCGCATGGCGGTGATGTGAGCGTTCGAGAGTGGGTAAAAATAAATCCTTGCAGTCCTACAAATCTCACTAATGCTAAAATTTAAAGCTTATACGCAAGACAAGAAAATACTTGTGGGGTGTTGTAATATTGTGAAAAGATCTCTCCAGTTTACGAGTCGTGTACGCTGCCTGCGAGAGTACGTCCTTTACGCTCGAAAAGTAGATCGCCGATCTACCTTTCTGCAAAGGAACATTCACGGGAAGGAGATACCCCTTTGTCGTGTGTCACTGGGCATGAACGCCGTTCTAGTAGATGTCCCCTTACCTAAAGTACTTTAGCATGCCAGTGTGTCAGGGGTACAAGTCAAGTCAGAGCCATGTCCCTCGCAGAACCACAAATGCAACTGACGCAAGGAGCCACCTCACCACAAGATCAGCCCGAGTAGTTTAACATAAGTGAGAATCCAAACGCTGCAAATGTGACCGGCGACGCAGTCACTGCGGTATCCCTCCGCCTGCCGCCGTATCAAGAGCCGCAACCCCACAGTTTGGTTCCTGCAGGTGGGATCACCATTCCGCATCTCAGCTCCAAAAACATCTTGTCGTCAGCGCACTGCCACCCACCGCCGCAGAAGAGGTTTCCGACTTCTTGGTTTCCTTCAGCAGAAACCCCCCGACGGCGCCTACGACAAACTCAATGCAGCGCTGCCCGACAGAACGGCCGCGTCAGAATGGACACGCATCGAATGGCTGCTTTCAACTGCGGAACTCGTAGACAGGAGGCCCATGCAACTCTTACGACGGAAGCAGCAACTCCTTGGATCGCGCACGCACGCAGTGGGCAATGAACTGTTACGCAAGTTGTTCCTCCAACGTTTTACATTAAATGTGCAAGTGGTGCTGGTCAATGCTTCCAAAATGGCCCTGTCTTCCCTCGCAGCACTACCCAACAAAGTCATGGAAGCGTCAGCACAGCATGTGGAAGTTGCCACCGTCAACAATCCTTCATTACGATTTTCATCAAGTGCTGCGCCTGGCTCAACCACTACTGCTAGAGCGTCACCACCATGCGGTCCACCATCTCTCCTGTCCACAATGAGTACCTCCGCGATAGGCTTGAAGAGATACTCGTGGCTGCTACGCGACGATACCATGCTCCACGCCGTTCGCGACAGCGTGGACGATCTCGAAACCTCCAGCGACATGGAGAGAGAGATCAGAGTGAGTCTGTCTGTCCACGCTTGTGCTACTGCCATCGCCGTTTCGGTGCCGAGGCTCGACACGGCCGCTTGCCATGCGCCTGGACGAGAAACCCGCCAGCCGACCACTAGTGGTCGGCTGGCGGGTTTTTCGATTACGTCCCCGACTGCACCACCGGACGGAAACTTGTGGTCAACGGGGTCCAGCCACGAATTCGGAACGCACTCGGCCTGCCATATTTCACCTACGACCCGTAAAGGGCACCCGCGGTCCTGTCTGCTCACAACGTTCTGTCACATTGGACCTGAGGCTTCGAAGACTGTCCCGGTGGGTGTTTCTGGTCGCCGACGGTAGCTTCGAAAGTATAGAAGCTGGTTTTATTGCCAAGCATGTCCTCCTCGTCGACCTCAGCTACTAGAGCCTACTTACGCTACAACGAGCTTAAGTGTTGAATTCATCGATGTGGATGCAACTACTGATGTGGCGCCTTTCTGCACTACAGTTCCCTCAGAAATGATCGCTACCTTACTAAAAGGATTTCGCTCACTAACATCGCCGCCAGATCGGACTCAACCCATTGCTCACGTTATTCAGCACCACATAATAACATCAAGACAACCTGTCTTCTGTCGTCCACGGTGCCTCGGCCCCGACAAGTTCAAACTAGCCCGTGCGCAGTTCGAGCGCATGTTGGAACTTGGTATAATTCATCCAGCAGTTGGGTTTCACCTCTCCATCTGGTCCCTGAAAAGTCATGCGATTGGAGACCATGCGTCGACTATCAGCTTATTAACACCACGACCGTCCTTGACCAGTATCCACTGCCCAACCACCAAAGACTTTACCTCGTCTCTGCACGGTGCAACAATACTTTCCAAGGTTGATCTTGTTCGGGCATACCACCAAATCCTGGTGGCCGAAGCCCTAAAACAGTCATAACGACATTTGGGCTTTTCCAAATCTTGCGAATGCGATCCTCACTGCGGAATGCCGCATAAACGTCCCAGCGCTTGCCTCCGTGATGCGCGACTCCCATTCGTGTTTACATATGTGGATGATCTTCCGGTAGCAAGCTAACCCATAGCAGAGCACATGCAACGCGTTCGCCTCCTCATTCAGCGTCTTGGACCAAATGGAATTGTGATCAACAGCGGGAAAAGTCAGTTGGGAGTGCACGCTCTCGCAATCCTCGGCCATCATGTCGACAGCAACGGCATCTGCCCCTTTCCAGGTAATCAAAGCAGTCGTCGAGTTTCCCAAGCCGTCCTCATTTACCAAGCTTCGCCAGTTCCTCAGTATGGTGAATTTTTACGCCCCTTCATCAGAAATTGTGCCACGCTCCTGGAACCACTCGGTCACTTGCTTGGTGGCAGCAAACTGCCTGCAAGGTTGCCTGAGACAGTGCCACAGACAATGCGTTTCAAGCCATTAAACGCGCCTTGGCCGAAGCCACGCTCCTCGCTCAACCTAGCCTTAACGGCTCACTGGAACTCGCGACCAGCGCATCAAGTTCAGCGATGGGAGCCGTCCTTCAACAGCAAGTTAATGGAGAGTGGCCGCCACTCGCAGTTTATTTTAAACACGTATGAACCCAGACCAAATCCACTATAGTGTGTGCGGTCGTGAACTCCTCGCCATGTACCTCTCCGTGCGCCATTTGCGCCTCCGGCTCGAAGAGCGTCTTTCACCATTTGCATCAACCATAAGCTCTTAACATACTAGATTGGTCGCTCCGAGTTCCTATACACGCTATACGAGATGCGCCAGCTTTCCTTCTTCTCGGAATTCACCACGGCGTTCGACACATCAGTGGCTGAGATTAAACCCCGGGAGTCGGGCGGGCGCCATCACACACAGCTGCTTGAAGAACTCGACAACTTCGCTTCCGTTCCACCTCCACAAACTCGCCACAGCACAGCAGAGCTTTCACGATTTGCAAATGTGCATGAAATGCCAACCTCTTCCCTCCGAAAGCCAGTAACCTTCAAAAATATAGTCATCACCTGAGGACCTCTACCGACACACCATGCGCATTTCTCTCAGGTGGTTTCCGCAAGCAGGCCTTCAACTCCCTGCACAACCTCGCCAACCCTGCAATTCGAGCACACAGAAGATCATTGCAGCTCGATTTGTGGGGCCTTGTATGAAAGCGGACACTCCAGACATGTGTACACCTTGCCAGCGTGCTAAAGTTTACCGATGTCCGCACCACCACCCCGGCGTTCGCTAACGGTTTGCTGTGGTGCACATTGACATTGTCGGACTGCGTCCCCCTTGCCAAGGTCACGGGTATTCATAGGTCGGCGCACTCACTCATGAGTGCACTCACTCACACTCTCTCGCACTCGTTTCATAGAGATGAGTGCGAGTGCGAGTGAGTGGAGGTGAGTGCAAGTGCGAGTGAGTGCCAGTGGGTGGGAGTGGAGGTGAGTGCGAGTGTTAGTGAGTGCCACTGTGAGTGGCACTCACTCGCAACAAACGACGCAACCAACGACGCAGCCAGTGGGAAGGAATCTGCGCCGGGCCCACGAAGTGTCAAGCAAACACGCTACTACGTTCCACGGCCTCACCTCTGACGGTCTATAAACTCTTGTGCATAAACGCATAAACGTTGCGCATGAACGCTTCACTAACATTGGGCTTTAATCAAAAACGTTCTTTATTAGCACAACTATTCCTTCTCATATTTGTGAAATATCTATGTGACACACAATCTTGACCATCAGTCTTTTTTTCATTTCATGTATTTAGTGCCGAGTAATAGAACCTGCAGTGGCAACAGTATACCATTTGGCATAGAGCAGTGCCATAGAACGAGGGGTCGCTGGCACATCACCTGCATGAAGGGCCCATGGACGGAGAGCAAGTGCAGATGCAAATGCGGTCAGTTTATTATTGTTTCGTGTCGGTCTAAATATGACGTTCCAGTTCCAGTGAAAACTACGCACGTGTTTGTGCAAATTTAATACAGATTTAGGTGGTAGGAGTCGCATGTCCTTGCCAGAAAATATTGTCATAAAGGCGCGATTTTCTCTGTGGCATTCTAATGAAAATGTCACGTAACTACTACGTTATATGACTGATATAAATTCTGGCGCTGTAAGCTGCACATTGTTGCAAGGGCCATGCAACACTTTTTTGAACAATGTCTGCAAACTTTGACAATCAGTTGTAGATTCTCATGTGAGTGCGTCAGGGAAATATTAGGGCGCTGCATGCCACAAGCAATCAGCAAGCTAGTTTTTTTTTAAAAAAAGCTGGAAATTGCTTGCTCTCCTTTTAACAAATGAGGTCACAAGTAGCGCTGACGAAGTCGCTTACCTCTTCTTTTGTTTTCAATGAAATATACACACGTTTTCTTTATTTGTTAAACTAGAAACGAACAAATCAAGCACAAGCAAGGACATTTCTGGGATTACGAAATCCCCAAGGCTAATTGGCAAGGGAGCCAGCCGTATTTCAAACCAGATTGCGAATTGCCTGCGCGCAGCGCAGTAATATTTGGCTCACGTGCTCACATGAGTCTCCACCGCAAATGGGCACCGTTTTCACAGTATGCTAAAATGTTTGGCAGAGCCCTTTTAATTGATTCTTACGCTGTTTTACGCCACCCTCTATTGTCGGTTGCGGTAAATTCGCGGCGCACCAACTGAAACCGGCCTTACCGACTCACGAAATGTTCGGTGCGTCCCAAAGCCATAGAAATAAATCTGTGGCCCATACGCATAGCGCTCCGGATTAGAAATCTCCGACGACCTGAAATGTGGCGTTCAATACTGGAAGATGGTGTGGTGTCCCGGTTACCGAGCTATGCAAGTCACTCAGAACAGCTCTGTCGTCTTTGGCGTCTTGTGCCAAAACAGTCAAAGAGCAAGTACTGCAAAATTATTTCGGTTTGGCCGAACTCCTTGCACTACTAAGTACATCTGCCTAGCTTAAAAGTTTAATGTTTTAGTGGTGTGTCGGGGACCAGCAACGTGCGGTGTTTCTGTCAGTAAGCGCGAAACGCGGGTTGGCCCGCGTATGAGAAAAATAAACAGGCTCTAGAATACCTGCAATAGCGTCATCTCGTATACGGTGGTTTGTGTCGGGCACCACAGGGCTCGCGGACCTTGAGCTCTCAATT
The DNA here is from genome assembly GCA_013339685.2 of Hyalomma asiaticum. Classification (NCBI taxonomy): domain Eukaryota; kingdom Metazoa; phylum Arthropoda; class Arachnida; order Ixodida; family Ixodidae; genus Hyalomma; species Hyalomma asiaticum. Next base: position 35,956,537 of record CM023487.1, on the reverse strand, counting down.
ATTTTGCGATAAACATTGTAGATTTCACTGTTCCCCCAAATGGGAGAATCGGGAGCGGTAACTTCAGGTGATCCTCAGAGGTTATATGCTACCGTACTTCAGCGCTGTTCATGAGCACCAAGGAGCGCTGTTTATGGATGTAAAGGCGACCCGGCCTTTATGTAGCACATTGCGGAGGGCATGGCGTTTCGGGAAACTGTGGGCCTGGTAGAGTGCGCGAATCTTCGGGCAGGAACTGGGCACAGAGAAAACACCAAGCACCCCGCAAGCGCCACAAAGAACAGCCAAATGCTGTCTGGCCCGACGTCGATGTACCAGAAAGTTTTCATCATCATCATCATAAGCCTGTTTAGGTCCACTGCAGGACGAAGGCCTCTCCCAACGATTTCCAATCCACCCTATCCTGAGCGAGTTGGTTCCACTTTATACCCGCAAACTTTTTAATTTCATCGCTCCATCTAACCTTTGGCCTACCTCTGTTGCGTTTTCCCTCTGGTGGTATCCATTCCGTCGCTCTTACTGTCCACCTATTATCCTTCCTCCTCATGACATGTCCTGCCCAGGTCCACTTCTTTCTTTTAATTGACATAATAATATCAGCTACTCCTGTCTGTTCCCTGATCCGTTCCGCTCGTTTTTTATCTCTTATCGTTACCCCCAACATTTTTCTTTCCATTGCACGTTGCGTGCTCCTTAGTTTCATCTCTAGTCTTTTCGTTATCCTCCACGTTTCTGCACCGTACGTTAGTACTGGGAGAACGCAGTGATTGAATACTTTTCGCTCTAGTGAGAGCGGTAAGTTTCCAGTCATGATTTCGTAATGCCTTCCGAATGCGCTCCAGCCCAACCTTATTCTACGGAGAATTTCTTTTTCATGGTTAGGAGTTCCTGTTATTAACTGTCCCAGGTATACGTATTCGTTTACCCATTGTAAGGGTTCATTGTTGATTTTAAATTCCTGTGCCTTAGCTAGGCTATTGAGCATAACTTTGGTCTTTTGCCTATTCATTCTTAATCCAATTTTAATACTTTCCCTGTTTAGGTCATCAATCATGTTTTGTAGTTCGTCTCCATCATTGCTAAAGAGCACAATGTCGTCTGCGAATCTTAAATTGGTGTGATATTCTCCGTCTATTCGAATTCCGCTGTCTTTCCAGTCTAGACGTTTAAAGATTTCCTCTAAACATGCAGTGAATAGCATCGGGGATATCGTATCTCCCTGTCTCACGCCTCTCCCGATCGGGATTTCTCTGCTTTTCTCATGTAGGAGCAGTGTGGCTGTGCAATCTTTGTATATGTTGTTGATGGTTTTCACGTATATGTCAGGTACCCCTTGTCTACGTAGAGCTTCTAGAACTGCTTGTATTTCTGTGGAGTCAAATGCTTTCTCGTAGTCGATAAACGCCATATAAAGAGGTTTGTTATATTCCGCGTACTTCTCAATTACTAGGTTGATAGCGTGGCTGTGGTCCATTGTCGAGTAACCTTTCCTAAAACCAGCTTGTTCTCTCGGTTGATTACAATCGAGTGTTTCTCTTATCCTCGTAGAAATTACTTTTGTAAATAGCTTGTATATTACTGAGAGTAGGCTAATTGGTCTGTAATTCTTTAACTCATTTATGTCACCTTTCTTGTGGATAAGGATTATATTCGCACTTTTCCAACGGCGTGGTATACTGCATGTCTTGACACATTTCGTGAAGAGCGATGCAAGTCTTTCAAAAACATTTAAAATCGAAAACAGATATGACTAGCGAAGACCAGTGAATTGCACGAGCGTAGAAAAATTGGGAATCAAGGCTTTAGGGCCACCATACGGAATGCGGTACATGGCAAACACTACTTGTTAAACTTGCTTATGTAAGGCAATTTTCATGAGCCATGTGTTAGCTAGCCTTCAGTGATGTGGAACAATAAGGAATTTTTTTTTCCCTAGATAAATGTATTGATTCAATTTATTTTGAAGTTAATCTCTTACGACATGCTCCATGTGTGCATTTGAAGTTAAGACAGCTCCGACAACGTTTCGACGCAATTTCGGCCTATTCTTCGAGGGGTGACCGTCTGGTTCACAGAGACGGCTTCACTCCTGGTCCTCCCCGCAAGGCGCCTCCTTTCCCTCGCTTCACAAAGGCGGTTAGCATATACAGAGGGCGTTGTTCCAAGGGACGGGTTGATGTTAGCAGGTGTGCCCTAGATGTGCCATGATTCTAGCAAAAGCCCCCTTCCCAGATTACTTTCGGTCTGTATAAATACAGCGCCGTTGAGGTGGATTTTGTGGCTGCGCTCTAAAAAGTGCTCCACCAGTGCGTTGCCTTGTCTTTCCATTCTTAGCACACTGTTGCTGTGCTGGTACGCTGGTACGTGTTGCACGGGCTCATGCAGCACACATAAATTACAACATCGGGAGAACCGATATGCGCCTAAACCACGTCAGGTGAGATAAGAGACTGCCTCAAACAATTTGTGAGCTCTCTTCTCCGATAAGAAACGTCTGACGTGGTACTGGTACTTCATTTTCCCAAAAGAATCCTCATTTCTCTATTGAGTGTAACCCACGTGTAAAGTCAAGTTTTCCAATTTAAAGTTCATTCATTTCATATGAAAGACTCATCTGTGTATGTTATTGTTTGGTCATGTGGTAGGCAAGTTGCACTGCACCGTGATTTGGCAAGTCTTCGTTTCTATATCTTTTTCCAGAATTCCAAGGCTATTAACTAGGAGACACCGGCTGTCTTTCATGAGCGACTCACTGATACAACTCCCACAGGAAAGGTTTCAACGCTTACTTTTGCTACTCTCACAGGAGGTGTGCACGAAATCTACAAGCATGGAACACCGCAAGGATTACACTTAAACAATAAATCTGTGTTGTTGAAATATTACCACATGGTGCCTGATTTTAAGCGAAAAGTGAGGAAAAAATTGCAAGAAATTGTACCGTTTGAGTAAAGGCCGACACAAATAGCGTCTTGCTTGACATCTATAAGAAGGTGTTTGTGGTAGTCTCCTGTGATTGTAAGTGATGCGTTTACACAACCACCTGCATCGCGTTTGCGTTTTACATAATCGAAAGTTGTCTGCCGAAATGTGAGCAGGTGAGGAGGTTGTTCAAAATCATTAAGAAGAATACAATTCCGTAGATCCAATGTTTCGAGAAGTGAACTGGTTTCCCAAATGGTAGAGAATTCACTCAGTGAATATATGTAGTGAGAGAGAGAGAGAGAGAGAGAGAGAGAGAGAGAGAGAGAGAGAGAGAGAGAGAGAGAGGCAGAGATGATAGGCGGAAGGTAGAGAGGTTAACCGGAAGGAAAATATCCAGTTTCCTACCCTGCACTGGGGAAGGGGTGAAGGGAGACAGAAAGGGATGGAAGAAAAGAATGAAGGGAGAAAGAGAGAGGTCAAATCGCGCGCACACACAAGCACGGCATGTGTCAGAGACGGTTCATGAGGCCCGTTGTGCGCAAAAACTTGAGCACAGCCTTCGTGGCTTTCTGCTGCGAGACACTATCGTTCCGGCATTCCAATACGGTTTCCTCAGACAGCGGTCGACCATCAAGGCGTGATAATTCTGCGGCGAGAGACTGTCGCTGGGAGCAGTACCCAGGGCAATCGCAGAGGACGTGCTCAATCGCTTCCTCGCTGCCGCAGTGAACACAGGCAGCACTGTCTTCCAGTCCAATGTGGTAGCCAACACTTCTTGTGAATGACGTACCTAGCCACAGGCGGCAAAGTACGGTCGTTTCACAGCGCGAAAGCCCACGCGGAACTCGAAGTTGAAGTGATGGGTCGAGGCGGTGTAGACGGGTATGTAGAAGACCAGGAGAGTTCCACTGCCCTATAGTCATATCACGCGCAAGCGAGCGAAGTTTTCTTACTGCATCCGTTCTTGACAGTAGGATGGCTGCAGCACTTCAATTTCGTGAGCAGGTTTCGCAGCATTATCTGCGTGCTAGTTGCCGATTATTCGAGAGTGACCTGGTAGCCACTGAAACGTGGTGTCATGGCTTTTGTCGGTTAATTGGTGATGTAGCTGTCATGTTTGAAGCACTAATTGGTCTTGCGGCCCGCTACGTAAGGCCGATAAAAGGCACTGAAGGGCTGACTTGGAATCTGTAAAGTGGCCCATTTCTGTGGTGGCTCCCCTTCGATCACGCAAAGTGCGGTGCGTAGTGCCTCAAGCTCCACGGCAGTCGATGTTGTGCCATGAGATGTCTTGAACAGTACATCTACTGCTTTGGCAGGGAAGGTCACAGCTCCTGCAGATCTGCCTGCTGCTGTTGAGCCATCAGTGTAAAGCTGAAGATTCCTGTAGTCCTCATGTAGCATTAGCAGAGACAGCTGCTTTAAAGCCGCCGGTGAGAGTTCCACTTTCGTCCGAATTCCTGGCACTGTCAGCCGTACCTTTGGACGGGCCAAACACCAAGGAGGCGTCGGAAGTCTCTCAGCAGGAGTATAATTCTTTGGGAGGCACTCGCGGTATACCGATAGCCTCTTACAAAAAGAGGCACCGGGCCGGTCTTCTGGAAGCGAGGCGGGGTGGTGGGCAGGAGCACGAGCAAGGTGTCGAATGTGTGTCCTAAGCACCTCCAAAGTGATGTGAATAGTGGCAGGAAGGTCTTTGGCAATCGCTATAGTATCTGCTGTTGAGTTGCAGCGTGGCAATCCGAGGCAGATTTTAAGTGCCTGGCCCTGAGCGCTCTCGAGTGCGCGTAGGTTGCCTTTACAGGTGTCAGTCAGCACCGGTAAGCTGTATCTCAGGTACCCGAGAAAGAGCGTCCGGTATAGGTGCAACATGGCGTTCACTGACGTACCCCACGTCTTCCCTCCGCAGAAGTGAAAAACTTGTGAGGTGGCCGTTAGGCGCTCCTTGAGACCGGCCACATGGGGACTCCAGCAGAGGTCCCGATCGATGGTTACTCCCAGGAACCTGTGCGTCCTAGCGTAACAAATATTTTGCCCCTTGATAGATATGGCATATGCTGTCATTGGCTTTCGCGTGAAAGCGACCAGCGCCGATTTTTCAGGGGAAATTTCAAGGCCTCGTTCGTTAAGGTATGCCGATATCGAAGTCGCGGCTTTTTGGAGCCTCGCGCGTATCTGAGGACGTGTTACGCCTGACGTCCAAACACAGATGTCGTCAGCATAAATCGATATCTGTACACAACCTAGTATGCGTTCCACGAGACCAATCATAACCAAATTGAATAATGCGGGCTCAAGACGCCCCCTTGAGGAACTCCACGGTGTGTGTAGTGCTGAGAGGTCGGCCCATCGTCGGTCGGCGCAAAGAAGGATCTCATCTGTAGGTAGGCACGAATCGAGGCGGTATGCTCGGCCACCAAGACCGACGGACTCAAGGGCGTCGAGTATGGCCTCGTGAGAAACGTTGTCGTAAGCTCCTTTTATGTCCAAAAATAGTGCCGCGGTTAATCGCCTGCTCAATTTCTGGTCGACGTGCCGAGCGAAGATATAGACGGACAAAGTCCGTACACGATCTAAGGACAGCCAGGCGCATGCAAAAGAAGATACAGCGTCGCATAGATAAACTTGAATTTCAACGGTGGGTAAGGTTCTGTGAGTCTCTGGACCCCCGGAAACCTTTATCGCAAATATGGAGAACATTGCGAGGTCTTCGTACGCTTCCAGAGCAGCGGTTTCCGTTCGAAGCTTTAGCGCTATACCAAGGTCGACGGGATATCGAGGTAGCCGAAGATTTCTGTAAGAAGATTGCCGGCAATGCAGCTTGCACAGGAGTCCCTGCTACAAAGAACACTCCACAGTCACTGGACTCACGCATGGACCTGCCCTTTACCATTGAGGAGCTGGATGCGGCCCTTGTGTTGTGCAATCGTTCGTCATCACCTGGCCCAGATGGCATCTCCTACAGGATCTTATGCAACCTAGGTGAGGAGGCGCGGAAAGCTTTGTTGGAAATAATCAATGACTCATGGCGAGACAGACATGTCCCCCAAGAATGGAAAACGAGCCAATTGGTTCCGCTCCTAAAAGCTGGGAAATCGCCTCTAGAGCTCTCGTCATACCGCCCAATAGCACTAGCTAGCTGTGTAGGGAAGCTGATGGAGCGCATGATCCTCGCCAAACTCGAGTGGTTCCTAGAGCGCTACGAGGTTTATCCAAGTGTCATGGCTGGTTTTGTCGTGTTCGTTGCTCTATCGACAACATTGTTGAATATATGTAGAAAACACTGTAGCGCCTATTCAGCTGAAATCATGGGAGAAATTCGCTCACATGTCCGCGCTCATTTTCTGCTTTTCCAGGGTGTTGTTGATACAAACTTAATACCACAGTCTGAAGCATATCTTGGATAAACAAGCGGAATCACCTGCTTCTGCATCGTTAAGTTAGCGATGCTTCATTATTGAACGGTAAGCATTAGCAATCATATTATATGAGTGGCTCGTCATTGCAACCATTAGTTGGTAGTCGCATCGTATCCTCTTTTAGGAGCTGGAGTGTGCATTTGTAAAAACAAACGCGTATACTTTCCTCAGAATGGGGGACTAATTATTGCGACAGCAGCGCATCGGGATACTGGAGTTAAGTATTTAAGTATTTAAGGAATACAGGAGTTAAGTACTGGAGTTAAACATCGGAATCGGAGTTAAGTATTTAGGCACCATGGAAAGCGATGTGACATAGGCTATTCCTTGTTGACGGCTTTGCGTGGCATCGTGACTGCCACAATGAAGATGATCTGCTCGAATTTCTTGCTAAGAACACTCGCTAAATATTACAATAATGATTGCAACAACGACGATTAACTTACCATATTTTAGTAGCTGCACGCTTCCGCTCGACAGAAAACACATGGCTTTCTGTCCGAAGTTACAGCGCTGTGTGCTCCCACAGCTTTGTCTTACAAATTAGAGGGTGAAAGCAAACAATGGAATGTGAGGCCTGATGTGGCAACCAGTTTATGAAAGTAAGAGTTAGTACATGCATAAGCGTTTCTTTTTGCGTCTCGCCGCCAACATTTGTGTGCAGCCATCTTACGCATCCACCATTGCGTAGTTCACATTGCAGCAACGAACAGAAGTACTCTTCTTTGAATGTGCAGTTAACGAAGCGCATAGAACAGGTAGTACGTCCCCCTTAACATTTTAAGGGAAGCGTGACGTTTGCCTTGAAATGTTTCGAAGAAAGGCGCCGGTGCTGAGATGACGAAGCTTAACGAGAGCGGATAGTCAAAATAGGCGTGGACTTTTTTGCTGAGAATGCGTAAAAAGAAAACGAAGAGATAGTGCAAAGCGAGGACGGTGTTAAATACACAATATGTTCAAGCCAGCAAAAAGCAGATAAGTGAAGGAAAACAAGTGTCACCGTCGTGTAAGTGTATATCGGTACAATATCCATAGAGTCTCGCACATAGAAAAAAAAAGATCTGTAATGTTTTTTTTTGTTTTTTGTAATTTCTCGCCCTCTAGATCTTGATGTCATCGTAAAACCACAGCGTCATCCGTATAGTACAAATGGTGGGCACCACTTCCCTTCAGAGCAGCGATTGTTCGGGAACGAAAGCATGTCGACAACATGAAATGACGCCGAAGACTAGTTGTGCCCGTCACGCCACAGAGAACTAGAATCGGGCAATTAATTTTGCTTTGCATTGATTCCTCACATTGAATTTTCGCATGTCGCCTAAAAACCTATGCAAACTACAAGATCAAAAAATCACAGCATGTCCACGGGGTGAATGATGATGAGTGGGCGAAGCTCCGGAGGGAATCATCGGTAAACCGTGAATCTTCCGTGTAATTCGCCCAATCGATCATCATGTAAAGACGTCTTACGCAGCCCCTTACACAGGCCGGAACGCGCACCGCGTTTGCCGACGCCATCACATGACTGCTGAGAGAGTATAAGGCGGAGAGGCCACAGCGTCTTACACCAGCTTCTTACACGGGCCATAACGCGCTAGCAAAAACGCGTTAGAAACGCGCAGTCTTTGGTTAATGTTGGGTATTTAGTGTCATCGTGGTGCATGTGTCCATGTGGCGAACAAAAAGAAAAAAGAAGTGTCCATGTGGCGTGGTGGCTAGCGCCGCGCGTTCGGAAGCGAGGGGTCCCTAGTTCGATTCCGCGCTTCGGACACAACTTTCGGAATTCTTTTCATAAAACTAGACGTATCTACCTACTACTACTACTACTACTACTACTACTACTACCACTACTACATACTACAGAGGAGGGACAGACCCACACCCTAAGGAGCTTCGCCCCTAAAAGGATATAAAGAAATTAAAGAAGGCATCTTTAAGCAATGCATAATCTTAGACTGTAGTTATACGCTTGGAAAATCAAGCTACACTGAAAACTTCTGGAATTAGAAATTTTACCAACTAATTATTCGCTTTGCATTGTTTAAGTGCTTGATGCATCGCATATTCTGTGGCCGCGTTCTACTTCTGGTTATATCTCACCTATAGCAATCGTAAGGACGGTAGTGCGCAACACATTTCACAGGTGTCTCTTATTGGTGAAAGTGAGCATTTGGCATCCCGTTATGAAATAGGAATATGTAGATAATGCAGCAGTACTACATGGCGCTCCCAGACACCGCGCTTTTACAGCGGAGGTGGTTGGTTTTGGCGTTGGAAGGAGGAACAGTAATCTGAATAGAAATTATGCACTTTAATACAGTGATGTGCACTTTAGCATAAACGCACACTAATTTTCTGAAACGTATGTTACATAATATGCGTTTCATTACTTTGTACATTCACACCTATACAGCGCACGATGAGCAAGCTCCAGATAAACGGGTCATAAATCATGTCTGAAAGTAATAGTGGAGAATTGATTGCTCATGTGGATAAAATATCGACTAAAGGTCTTGTATGTAAAAAAAGCACATCCACATTGTTTTCTTTTTGTTGAGACGCTCCGTGGTGCCACAGCCTACTCACACAAAGCAGAGGGTGGTTTGCTTAACGTGGGTAGATGATTCATACGCTACAAATCATACTTTCCATGCTGATATCTATGCGCCATAATAAAACGAAGCGAATTAAGAAAATACTGCATCACTTTTTAAACAAACCCTTACACACAGCTTGTAGTGCGCTGTTACCGAGTGTCATGCTTTCGGAGTACCTGCCTCAGAACCATTGTAGGCTCAGTGGATGACGGCGCTGACCAGCTCCGATGTACAATAAACCTTGGGCCATCCAACAAGCCCTCGAATCGGCCGGGAGCCAAGGACTCCAACTTCAATATGCCCGACACTTTTATGAAAGCGAAAATTAGCATCCACTTGTTTTGTAGCACACGGCTACAAGAAAATCTATACAGATTTCTCAGAAATGAAAGCTTCCGAGCTGCGGAAAAATTCGCCCTGGTCTGGGGTTCGAACCCGGGACCAACGCCTGTCCGGGGCGCTCGCTCTGCCAATTGAGCTAACCAGGAGGCTAGCGGTTGACAGCGCGAGGGCGAATCCATCGAAAACTCGAAACACAAGGACAAGCAAATGCCAAAACAAGCTTTCATTTCTGAGAAATCCGTATGGATTTCCTTGCATCCTTGTGCTACAAAACGGGAGGATGCTAATATTCTCTTTCATAAACGTTGCTCCACCTTGCGGATTTCCGCAGAACTCATCTGCCATAGACGCACTTTTACATTGTATTTCCGACCGTACTCACATGAAGGGTGGGCAGATATACCGCGAAAATATTCCAGACTACAGACGTCTAAGTATATAAAATCATCAACGATTTCCAATCCACCCTATCCTGAGCGAGTTTGTTCCACTTTATGCCCGCAAACTTTAATTTCATCGCTCCATCTAACCTTTTGCCTACCTCTGTTGCGTTTTCCCTCTCTTGGTATCCACTCGTCGCTCTTACTGTCCACCTATTATCCTTCCTCCTCATGACATGTCCTGCCCAGGTCCACTTCTTTCTTTTAATTGCTAAGATAATATCGGCCACTCCTGTCTGTTCTCTGATCCATTCCGCTCGTTTTTTATCTCTTAGCGTTACCCCTATCATTTTTCTTTCCATTGCACATTGCGTGCTCCTTAGTTTCATCTTTAGTTTTTTCGTTATTCTCCATGTTTCTGCACCGTACGTTAGTACTGGGAGAATGCAGTGATTGAATACTTTTCCCTTTAATGAGAGCGGTAAGTTTCCGGTCATGATTTCGTAATGCCTTCCGAATGCGCTCCAGCCCTTCCTTATTCTACGGAGAATTTCTCTTCCTGGGTAGGAGTTCCTGATATTAACTGTCCCAGATATACATATTCGTTTACGCATTGTAAGGGTTCATTGTTGATTTTAATTCCTGTTCCTTAGCTAAGCAATCGAGCATAACTTTGGTCTTTTGCCTATTCATTTTTAATCCAATTTTAATGCTTTCCCTGTTTAGGTCATCAATCATGTTTTGTAATTCGTCCCCATCATCGCTAAAGAGCACAATGTCGTCTGCAAATCTTAAATTGTTTAGATATTCTCCGTCTATTCGAATGCCCTTTTCTTCCCAGTCTAGACGTTTAAAGACTTCCTCTAAACATGCAGTGAATAGCATCGGGGATATTGTATCTCCCTGTCTCACACCTCTCCTGATCGGGATTTCTCTGCTTCTCTCATGTAGGAGTAGTGTGGCTGTGCAATCTTTGTATATGTTGTTTATGGTTTTCACGTATACGCCAGGAACCCCTTGTCTACGTAGAGCTTCTAGAACTGCTTGTATTTCTATGGAGTCAAATGCTTGCATCCATAAGTACATAAAATACAGATACTGAAATACACCTGTATTACGCATAGCGGGATATCTCACAGATACTTTTGCAAAAAGAGGAAATCTTTCTTCCTTCCTGCGAAACAGACAAACGGAGTAGCCTAGGTGATATATCTCAACCTCTCCACAGCACCAGCACGCAAGAGAGAACAGCAAAGGTGGGCACTACACCGGAATATAGATGTGCCAATAGAAATGCAAGAATGCACATAGTGAAGTACTTTTTTATTGCTTGGGCGCTGATGTTTCGCAAATCCATCTATTAATGAGCAGCACATATATAATGTGGCAGTGTATTAAAACATGCCAGTCAAGCATATCGATCGAATCACTAACATTCTCCAGTGAACTTAGAAAAAGTAAGCATTATTTTACACCTAAGATGTGTTCTATGGAGACTACGTTACTACGTTATCTGCACTTCAACAAGAGCAGCTTCTCAGATTCTCTATACAGAGCCGGTTGGAACTCAATACAAGGCGCACGAATAGGAGACGCCATTGTACCACAGCCGACGTGCACATGTTCGTGCAATGGGGCATAAAAAGGGCCTTCGTGGCAGGACAGTCCTGCAGTATGGGAATACCTCTTCTCGGACCATCTAGTGCAGAAACACATCCTCCCTCACGTTGTTCTACTCTGGCAATTTTCGGGAGCCGACGTGTCTCCATTACGAAACTCATAAAGACCGGTGGCGCACCTTTACGTGGTTTAACAAAAAAAAAAAAACAATTGGCCTTGTATCTCCGTGCTTCGCTGCAAATGTCGTCGAAAGACGATAGCCTTCCACCGGCCGTACTAGATGAGTCCCGGTTCATCTGCGGTTCGGCACGAGCTTCGGGCGTCTGTTCAGCCTCCGGGTACGCTCGCTTAGCCTCTCGGTCAGTGACAATTCGCGCATCGCGCACCTCGTCTGTTTCCTGTTGCCTCCGGGCTGCGCGCCTCGATTCACGATCTTTCGCTAGCCGCTGGGCTTGTGAACACAGTCGACCAAAAAGCAAATATTACGCATATCTGAGGCGCAACATCAATACGTAAGTATTAGATGGTGTGTTCCTTTAGTAGAAAATACATAGATGCGTAATTTTAAAGACCTTAGTGCTTGTTAGGATGCGCTAAAAATGCGACGCTATGAACGAAAAAGCGGACGTTTCCTACGCTTCGGTAAAACGACACGGTGCAGTCACCTACCAGTAGTTCTACGTACTACGCAAGCTTCTTGCGTTTCCCGATATCATGGCCAGATGGCGTCCGTATATCACGAAGCGCTGCCTCCATTTCATCAATGCCAGCCACATGCGGCAGGTTCAACATAGCCGGGGCGCTGTCTGAGGCAAGGCAAAACATAAATTGCCGTTTGATGATATAGAACACACTCTACAAGACATGCCCAGACAACGCAGGGAAAAGACCGACGAGCAGATTGCAGCGGAGAAGCGCCGGCGTGCCGATGCCCGTCGTCTCAAGCGTGCCCGGGAAACGTCAGAGCAACGAGCCCTGCGGCTAGCGAAAGATCGTGAATCGAGACGCGCCCGGAGGCAACAGGAAACAGAGGAGGTGCGCGATGCGCGAATTGTCACTGTCCGATAGGCTAAGCTAGCGCACCCGGAGGGTGAACAGACGCCCGAAGCTCGTGCGGAACCGCAGTTGAACCGGGACTCATGTAGTACGGCCGGTAGAAGACTATCGTCTTTCGAAGACATTTGCAGCGAAGCAAGGAGATATGCGGCCAATTTTTTTTGAGAAACTACGGATACTAGCCCAAAGGCTTTGTTCTCACTCTCGCCGAGCACTGAAGATGTAGTTGCCGACCAACTTTATTTGGACAAAATAAGAATAATGCACTGGGAAAATAAGTGGACTCTTTCACATTCATCAGCACAGTGATTCTTGTGTCAGCATGTCGTCTATGTGTCTGCAGAGCAATTAGACAATGTATAAATCATATGAGAAGCCGCTGACACTCGAACTGAGGTTTCTTGTTCTTTTTTCTTTTACAGTATTTGGGTCTATTCCGTGTGGCTTGCGCACGTAGTTCTTGTATTTTATTTTGTCCCGTCTTAAGCACTGTTCGGTATCACTGCGAAACATTCAGCTGATTTTAATGGGTGTGTGCGGGAACCAAAAATTTTGAAAGTGTTCCCTTGTATGATATTCAAATGCGGTGCTGGCTATTGCAACTAAAGCAAAAGTGTTTTCGTAGGCTTAGGCTTGATTTCAATTTATGAATACGGGCCGCTGTTTAGGCCAGGCTGGCCTAAACAGGCTGTTTAGGCCAGGCTTAATTCAATGGTGCATTTTTTGGAACATGTGACAATACTGAAACATTTGCTATTGATGTTTTACACAGTGTTGTGCCATTGTGTTTTTGTGTATTTTTGGAGTTGCCCTTGTATTGCAGTCCTGTATCATATTTAATGACAGCAGAGACTTAGCAAAAAAATGCACGTTATATGTACTCATATTTCTTTATGTTGGACGTGCATATTCATAGACCAATTGTATTTTAACAATGCTAACATATATAAAGTGGCGAGATGTACCCCGCATATATAAAAATATTTTTTTTGATGACAGAGTGATCACCGGTTTGTACGGATTCATCATGCAAGGAAGGCATGCAGACAAGAAAATTAGAGAAAGATGCAGATGGCGCAAACACCAGAGTTTTCGTTGTGTGTATCCTCTATCTCCTATCAGTGACTGTGTGCCTAACTTTATTCTACACTGCATTTTTTGTGTTTTATCTGATTGATGACAATCTGTGTCGCTCACATAGAAAGACATTTTGTGTAGCCCTAGTATGTGTTTTATTGCCACAGAGATCAGATGGACCAATATTAAGTAGCCTCACATACTTGTTGCTGCATTCACGCATCCGTGACTGTGGTCCTGCTTCAGCCTATAGGTAGTCTGTCGACAACCTCACTAGGCCTCGTAAAGAGCCTGGTTGAATAATAAGAGGCGGTAGCACCTACTCTCTCAATGATAGTCGCGTGCAAACAACCACCGTTCTGTGGTGGTCAAATGACCACCTTAAAGGGGTGATATTATTTGTTTGAGAGTCTCAGCCACCCCCACAAAGTAGTTAGGCTAACTCTTCATGATGAAACAGCGCAAATGAATGGGACAAGAAAGGACACAGGACAGGCGTTGACTCGTAACTAGTGTTTTGTTGAAAGGACATATACTAAAAGAGAACGAAAGAAACAGCAAGGCTGATAAACTGTCTCACATAAGCGAGCACTGTGGCGCATGTGACCGTGAACCTCACCTCGATAAGTGCACGCTCATTCATCGCCATAGGGATTCGCGAGTTCGTGAGATTGTAGAGGAATTCAAAATTCACAAGGAAAAAAAATCCACGCATATCCACGGAGTGAATGATTATGAGTGGGCGAAGCTCCTGAGGTTGATCGGTAAAAACCGTGAATCTTCCCTGAATCTTGCCCAGTACATTATCAAAGACGTGACAAACACTGTGTGTCACCTTCTAGCGTTCTCCTATCACACTAGAGCACGCAGCGAGCTCCTCCGCGCCATCTATTGATCAATTCACGTACTAGCTAAGCAGCACCGCAGCGCTCGGACGGACAGGCGGTCGGACAGACGGCCGGACAGACAGACAGACGGACAGACGGACGGACGGACGGACGGACAGACGGACGAACGGTAACTGGTCGAGGCCTGGCATATCAGTATTAGTGGAAGTGCGTGCGTGAGTCAGCCGTCGATTAGCTTAAACAGAGAGGAGATAGAATGCCTTAGCAGTTGTCTTATCTCGTAGACGGGCACGTCGCATGCGCAGATAAGCTGTGTGTCTTCTTTCTTTTTCGCCTCTGTGATATGCATCAGTTGTTAGTCGGCGTTCGTGTTGTTCACTTCTCCCCTTGTGTCCGTGTCTTGCACGCCTCTTCTTTTGACTACGGACGGACAGACTCCTTACTACGCGTTCCCATACATCTGAATGAAGCGAGCACCGCAGCGCCATCACGCCATCTAGTGAGCACTTCACGAACTAGAGGTGGCGGCTACAAACGGAGGATGGACAGACCCACGGAATAAGGAGCTTCGTCCCAAAAGAGCTGTGCATTAGCCACCCATCTGTCTCATTATCAGAAAATGAGCTAAATTTGTTACAAGATTCGCGTACTCATTAGGCATTATTGGGCATAGTGACGTCCTAGTGGCCAATCCTGCGCATGTGCTTTGTTGTTCTTGTTGAAAACGAGGTTTAAGTGCACGTAGCTTTCGTGTATATGTGCCCTTTCAATGAAACATTAGTTGTGAGTCAGCGCCGGTCCTGTGTCCTCTTTTGTCCCGTCCTTTAGCGCTGTTTTATCATGAAGCTGAATCAACTCTCCCGGCTGGCACTTCTAACTCTTGCCAGGGTAGTCACGGACACCATCCTAACTGTTACTAGCATAGTCATACGGCTACCCCAGGGGGAGCCACTGTCATCATCACAAGGAGTTCTTCCTGACTACCGAGGTATCATTGAAAGACCTAGTGAGGTAGTCGCATGTACTCCTCACTTGGTTGTCATACATACACCTCACCAGTCTGGACACTAGAGTCAGAGAAGGGAGTCGTAGAACTGCGATTTCAAGAGAGTCATGCAAAGAGTCGTGTGACTCCGCAAAAGGTCCTCATGTGCGTAGCGAGCTGATTATGCGCCAAAAAGAGCCGGTATGGGTTTTTTTTACAGTGTAGAGTCCAATCGACCATTGCTTAGAAGAAAATGTCATACAACGAACTAACTGGTATCTGCTGATTAATACAATGCTTGATATTTTGCCTTTGTAGAAGACATGCTTCTTCGAAAGACATCATCTATCTTCTTATAACACTTTCTCAAGGTTATTATAGTGCCCTTCTCCGCACTTTTCCGCGCTCACGTCTATATAAGCCCGTGAAGGTGCACGTGAACATCTTCCCCCTCCACAAAGATGGTACTTAAATAAATACTGCCTTGACCTTATGAGTAACTGTAGTATCTCGTAGGCGAACTCGTCTATCCTCCACATGACGAACTCTTCTCGATACCGAGCGGAATGCCGCTGAGAACTGCGCCTAAGTGAGCGTGCAGAAAGGCGAATTGAATCTTGACATCCTGGTGTGAAAGATGAGCAACACTTCCGAATTGCAGGCATGTTACAACCAAACAACGTAGACAGGAATGACACATTCGGTAGTTTACCGGGTCCAAAAGACCATGACTAAACGTCCGCTGAACGCAATAGTCTAGGCTGGTAGCTAAGCCATGATGCACAGGCGTAGGTCTGAATCCACATCTCCATATGTACATGCAACTGCAGTGCGATGCACGTTCCCGTTGCGCCGACCTCAATGCAACAAGTCAGTGAAAATCACAGAGAAAACAAGCATGCAACGCATGTACTATATCAACACTCACTCAAGCGGCTGTTGAGTTTTCTGTTGACTCGGACGCTATGAGCGTCGGAGCCGGAGAGAGACACCCGCACAGGTGAGCGTCGCGAAAACAAGTGCTTTATTCGGACACGTCCGTCCAAGTCTCCGACATGGGTGGCGCCACCAGACAGCTGACTTTCACACAGGGGATACGACAACATCTCCTTCCTACTTGTGTAGCCTTACAAGTTCAAACGGGCTTGGGAACTACACAGCGGTTACTATATGTTCTCCTATCGCCCTCATCCCGAGGGTCACTGTCGACGTCTGGTATGTCCGCCGTCGAATTTACAGAAGCACCTGTCGTTGTACTTACAGGAGTTGCAGAGTCCGTTTGGTTCTACTGTGAGAACCCCGACAGGCGTGGCCGGTTAAGCTGCAAGACTGCGCCTTGATCCGTCTCACCGATATATCAGCGATGTCATTGGCCCTCACGTTACATTGTAACTCGAACCCCGTCAGGCCGAACCCACACTTGTTCTCCAGTCTCCAGTAGAGGCAGGGGCCAAGCGCGATGATACTGGTTGAAGTTGCACTCGCTTTTCGTCTTGTAAAACGCATCGTTTGTGGTCACTGTGTCTCAAGCAGACCAAGGCGTTTGCAACAACTGTTTCATCTTCGGTAAGCGAGTTCTGAGTTGCCTCCCCATTAGGAGCTGAGCTGGTCTGAAACCATCCATGCCCGGCGTATCTCTGTAGCTTAGTAAAGCTAGATGTGGGTCGCTTGATTTGCCCAGCAGTTCCTTCACAGTGCGAACCATCTTTTGAGCCTCTCCATTTGATTGAGGAAAATGCAGGCTGCTGGTCACGAAGGTGAAACCATAGGAGTCGGCGAACCTCTTGAGCTCATGGGAGGAATACGGTGGCCCATTATCAAATCGCACGACTTCCGCGATACCTTGTCGAGCAAATATGCTCTTGAGCACCTCGACAACCGCAGAACCTGTAGACGATCGAAGGGTAATAATCTCAGAGAAACGGGAGTAATAATCCACAACGAGCAAAAATTCCGTTTGCTGTGGATAAGATCCATACCCAGAACCTTCATGCACTTGCCCCAGTCACTGTACTAGAACACTGAATGGGTCCAAATACTCTCACAATGCGCCCATGTAGGCCCCTCAAGGTGCCCTAATTGCTGAGGTGTAGCACGATACTATTGCGATAGACGCCACTATGGAGGGCTCCCAAATTTCGAACACGTGGGATTGTTCAACATGCACTGATAGCGCGCCGTCGAAGGGCTTTTACCCTTTTCACCTCCACCCAAAATGCGACAGCGCCTGCCGAGTTCAAGACCGCGTCGTTTGGGTCACCATTCAGGTAGGGAGCAATCTACAGGGATCAATCTAGCTCTCCATGCAGGGAGCAATCTAGCTCTCCATGTAAAAGATTGTGATGGTTGCATGCCTTTATTCCGCCAGAGCAGCATTCTAGGCAGAGGAAGCACAAGAATTGCACGCGAACTGCTCGAGGCGTTTTTTATCAAAACGAATGGCCAGACCTGCATCAGCGAACCTTCTGTGGCTATCACTGAAAAAGAGTGGCGCTTTTTTATCGGTACCTGACTATCAGGTAGTCTAGTCTCCATGTCATAGCTCAGGCGCTTGCGCAGCATGTATGTATAAAAGCTCGTGGTTGCTTCAATAAATTTTGGTTGTTAGTCCGGCGTTGGTGCGTATGCGTGTGTTCTCTCTTGTCCGTGTCCTGCAGTGCTGGCTTTTCGTCGAATTGATCATGAACCAACCAGCCCAGCTCTTCACTCTCCTTAACTATTACATAACCGCAGCTGATAACAAAGACACTATTAACGCGCACACCGAACCGACAGGGACATGCAGGTTGTCTCCTGTTTCGTACTCTTTCAAAATGGTCATTGACATTGACACAGTGGGGTTGCTGAAAAAGAGGCGAACTTAACAAATGTGTCGCAAGTGCCGTGGCGTTTTAGCGGTTTCATGGGGTGTTTAAATTTATGTTGACGCAGTTGTTGAGGTAAATGCTAGTACACGCAGTACAATTACTTCCCAATTGGGTGGACTGGCTCGGACCCTTATTAAGTGCCAATATCAGCCACATATGATTTATTTATTTCTCCCTCTTTTGCTTGTTCAAACCAGTATTATCGTGGTTCATACCCGCATGCTACATGCTTCGTATTTCAATTTCATTAATATTTCTAAATTATACTGAGCGTTGCGCCGCTATGCTTCGTGCGAATCTCATTCTGTTCTATCACACCTCCCTCATACGACTCTAAACTTGATATTCTTTATAGCATTGCTATTTCTTATCGGTTTATTTTTGTTTTATGTGTCATGCATCATCAGGAAGTGAATACCGCGCGCAGAGCACGAAACAAAATGTCGCTAGGTGCTGGTCTTGTAATATTTGATTTGATTTGATTTGATTTATTGATTTCCATTTACACACACACACACACACACACACACACACACACACACACACACACACACACACACACACACACACACACACACACACTTATAGAGGAGTGGTAAATGGAGGCGGATGAGGGAAGAAAGCCACCGGTGTCTGTCCAGTGTTTCTCGGAGACAGGGAAGTAAAGTTACACCGCCAAGGTTTCGTGTGCTCAGAGCATCGGAGAAACGCTCAAGTTAAGCATCCAATCTTTCTGCTTTTCAAATGTTTCTTACTTGCAGCAGCTGCATGGTGGCGTGGCACTTACAGCAGATACTTTACAGCAGATACAGCAGATGTGTGGGTGTGGGACGCCGCGGGAGAGGAGGGACGGACAAAGCCCCGGCCACAATATTAAACGTAATTTGATGTAGCGCAAAAAACAAGACACGGACAACAAGAAGGCACATATGGACACCACACAGCGCTATGTGGTGTCCATATGTGCCTTCTTGTTGTCCGTGTCTTGTTTTTTGCGCTACATCAAATTACGTTTAATATGAACCACCAACAAGCCCGCATCGCAACTCTTCCCGGCCATAAGCTGCCTCGCATTTAGAATATATCTGAACCAAATACGAAACTATTACCCGTGTAACTACACGCAATGAGCACATGATAGAAGTTGCCTCCGTACAGCTTGGCTAATGTGCATGGTTTTCAGTATGCATGTGTGAGAATGTGACCGCATGATGACCTACACGTTGCTACGTTTGGCGAACGCCGACGAAGCGGCCGGTTCTGTCATCTGATTTACGGCAGCGCACGTGTCGACCACGTCGCATCAGCGCGACGCATTAGAACAACTAAGCGAATTCTAAGGGCAGCACACGAGAATGCGCCGTCTCAGAACGGCCAGAAAGAGCGCCTTAATGGAATTTGGGGTCACCGATAAGCACGGGAGAACTATTGCCCTTTACGTGGGTGACATTCAGCTGAGGAGAAAAAAAAACTTAAGAAGCCAGGCCTGTGCGGAACCGCAGAACAGTGACAGCGTAAGCTGGAGGAGCGACCTTCTTAGAGACCATTTTAAACGCTGGAGGAAAGTAGTGCAAGTAGAGGAGGTAGGTATCCCCTGCGCTATAAATCTTATCATTTCGCCAAGTAGGGAAGTGCCCACTACGCCATAATTACTGTGGTATTGTAACGCGCAAATCTGTATAACTGCACATCTTAGAGAGTCTCTTGGCGTCGCTTTCCCGAGAACGAACCGAAATCTCGGCCCGCCGTCGACGGCGAGCTGCGGTTTGGGCTTCTCTCTGCATAGCTCTCTGTTGTGGCCGACGTTGCCTTGCTGCAGCCGCGCGCGTAGCTCTGCGATTCGCTTCTTCAGCAGCGGTCCTCGTCTTACGAGGAGGCACCCTCAGGTATATCGAAGAGCCAAGTCAGGTTGCTCTCGGTGCTACTCACGTCGCCTGCCGCGTAATGTATGGCACAATACGAGAAAAGTGCTTCACGGGGCAGCGCTTCGTAGTAGTGATGACGGATAAGTTGAAGAAAATTGTTTCATAATGATGATGTTGATGATGCCTCTGTATTAGGTGCAGAGCTACAAAGCATGCACCCCTGTTTTCTTTGGAATGATTCTTCGAACTCGTTATGCAATTCACTTTCCGCAATGTGTAGTGGCGTATTACTATTCTGCCACCTAACATCACATTTGTTAATGCGATTCCTCGGCAGACGTTATACCTGTTTGGGTTCTTTAGCGAAGATTCTTTAAGCACAGGAGTAGCTCAGTGGTGGAATGCTCGACTGCCGCGCTGCGGGTGTGGGTTCGACTCCAGGGGGAGGACGTCGGTTTGAATCCTCCTCGGTCATGGTTATTTTCTCTAAAATTTGCGCTTTAGCGGTTACGGACACCGGCGGCGGCGGCAACGGACAACTACGGCGCCAAAAACGGTCCTTGTTGTGATCTCATAAAAGCTTACGCTGTAAAACACCGACGATACCATTGGGATGCTTAAGGAACCCCAAGCGCCTAGAAATACATGTAAAGGGAACGAGGACGACAGCCGAGAAGGAAGGACACTACCAAAGGATCGCGCTGCGACAACTATTATGCCACATGCAGACCCTACATAGAAAGACAGAGGTAACCGGGTCCACGAAGAAGTGACGTCTGTGGGTGAGTTTTCGGCGAATGTGGTGGCAAAGAGCCTAATTTATTTTTCGTGTGTGACAGACTAGAGAAGAGACGTGCGTGTAATAGAACCTGGACGCTTATATTCCCACTATCGCTGTTTCTTTTTCCCTATCAACCTGTCCGATCTGTCCCATATTTTAGCATTGTTGCCAGATGTTTATAAAACTATTTCGGAGTTGTACAGTGTGGTTTGTAAACAAACTTGATCACATTTGCGTACTGTTCTGTTCTGTTTGAAATTGTCACAGCTGATTTATAAAATTGATAATAATGTATGACCCCACACTGTTACCTGAAAAATCCTCATGCCGGTCTACCTTCTCACTAGGCAGAGCTGTGAATCACGAAAAAAAAAAAACACGAGCAAATGTGAACAGATGTGTTCACATATTAGGAGGCTAAACAACCAAAACCACTGCTCGAATATTGTAACCGTTCCACAGAAGGTAACTGGTTTGAGACCGTTACTCGAAGATGCAGCAAGCTGATACAGAAAAATCCAACGCGTTATGAGAATCGGTTTCATGAGAAGCAGTCAGAGAAGAAATTTATCGTGGCGAATTGCCTTCAGCCATATTTGACGAGTAGGGCCAAGTCTTTATGTAAAGCGGAAGAGTACCCACTGATGAGTATGCTTAACGTAGGCTAACCGGGAACGTGGGCAGCACTGTTATGACTGAATCATCTCTTGGTACTACGTAACGTTGGCACACACGTTATGCCAATACACAGCTGCGGTTTTTCGAAGAAAAATGCACAACATGGTGCGTTGATAAGCTATCATTATCGTCGTTCGTTAAAAAGTTACACAAAAGCACTCCAGATGGCAGCAACATATGTATGGCTGTTATAGTGCTTATCACACATTACAAGCACAAATATTATAACTGAAGGTGTGATAGGTTTCTCTTACTGTATATACCACGTAGGAGAAGCCGCTGTAGTCTAGTGGTAGCCCGCTTGATTTGGCACCTCGACGTCCTACAGCTTTGTAAGTTGCATGCTTGTCTGTGCACTTATGTCTACAGTTCAATCGCCAGCGAGGACAGACGTTGTTCTCGCTGGCGATTGGAGAGCGAGGATAGACGTTATCTAGGATTTTTTTGCTAAAAATAATATCAGCAGGTTAGAAAGAATGAAAAAAAAAGGTCATTCGTTTTATTTACAACAGCTTTGGGTGCACGTCAATTACATAACTTATGCCCGAACTCCCTACAATGACTAAAGTAAACCATTTAAACACATTGAAATATTCATATCAACTCACAAGAGGACATTACAAGGTAGACTTTGCGAAGCTCCTTGAGTTTTCATCCTGATACGTTACACGATGGAGGCATGAGCTCACAATAATGCCCTATGTAACCCGTCACCACAGCTTTAAGCATTTTTAGCACTATTTTATTCCACCTTCAACAACACTGTACAGATATACAACTAAGGTCTGCAACCGCTCACACTTTTGATTATTTTCCACTGCAGCATGTATGTGCTTCGTTTTGCTTAAGGCGTTTGGTGAATATATATGTGCATTTAAATAATAATTTTGTTTAATCTGTCGCTTTTCTGAAACGTTGTTGTTACCTTGTAGGGCCCTCTGGAAGTATCTATAACACGGGTTGCAGTATTTATAATTAAAAGAATGAATAACGTGGACAAAGAATCTTACTTGCAGCGGTAACAAAATAGTTCTAGGCATTTGTAATATGTAAACTCAGAAATCTAGATTATTTCCTTTTTTTTTCTTTCCTCTTCAGAGATGGGAAAACTATTTCTGGCATTCAATGTTCTGCTGGCTATTGTGGACGTTGCCATGTGCTCAAGTAAGCCTTGAGTTTCAGTCAGCCCTTCGTGCAGTCCTGTACACTTGCTTTGCTTTCAAAGCCTCGTAATGACTGTGTAATCTAGATAATGGCTCCTAACCAGACTTCTCTGAATATGTCCGTGCGTTGAGCATTGTCACTTTCCGTTTTCAGCGGCAAACTGCCGGTACTGAGTAAATAAAAAAGGCGCAAGATATATGTATCTCGTTGAAGAAAAGCTTGTCGTCGTTGAAGGCTCGTTGTTACTACAGTGACATGGCGAGTCTCAGCATTACTTTTTTAAAATAATATCACATTACATTTGTGTAGCTATAGTACTCATGCTGACACAGTCGCCGCATCGGCATGCCCTGTATTTCAGCTTGAAGTAGAGCAACAGAGAGTTAGGTGAGTCTGTAACATTTGGCGCTGACCTTTGTTTTACATGCCAACCTGCCGCCTTCCTCAGGTGTTCCGCAGCCTCTGACGCCTCGTGAAACGGGGTTAACTTGTTGACGTCATTTTCAACGTAATGGCAAAGTACCGCATCCAGAAAGGGCAAATTCTCTTCTCGTAAACGCGTGATATTTAATCAGGGGTGGATGTTTAGCGTTTCATATGCTTCGCCTCTGTGGAGAGGCCATCATCTCGTAGCCGCTGCTAGCAAGAGGCCCTCGCAAGTGTGCATTAAAAGACAATTCGGGTTGTTGAAGAGAGTACCCACAATCTTAAAAAGATGAAGTACTACTTGCTACTTCGGGGTCAACAGCTCGCCACAGATGTCACTACCTTGTTAGCAACCGTAGCTCGTAACGGTCAGGGAATCAACTTTTCCTACCCTCACCGTTAACAACAGCAGTTCATAAATGTTGCTTCCACGGCGTGACTGACAACAATGAAAGTACATCTACCCTTACCGCTACCAACTACAATTATACAGGCGTAAGACCTTGATTCACATGTGTTGTTTCTAGAGCCTCATCCACTCCATTGTATTAGAAAGCTAAATATCAACTGCAAATAAACTGATGAAGCATTGTCCTCTTACACTAATTGACAATCGCTAATCATATCGTGCAATTACAATTGTAAATACAGTATGAAGTGAAGTACTCAGGTCACATGTACTATCGTGAGCAATATGAAAGGAAACACAGGAACGCATGGCAAACAGACTGAAACCCAGGTATCGGTGATACGTGGCGGCAGCCGTTGGAAACAGTGGGAAGGCTGTCCTAACAACTTCGTTACCGGCTTAGTAGACTATGTAGTAACGACAATTTCTGTACGTAGTAAGAAGCAACAAAATGTCAGCAACTGTGGAAAAGTGGTAATACGAGCAGCAGTGACTACCCCTTCGCCTGCAGCTATTAATGCTTTACTAACGTAGGACGTTATCAGCGAAAGAAAAGTATCGACCGAATAAGGGTGGTAACTGCTGCAGCTACTACGTGTTTGCTTGCTGTAACTGAATTTCTGATTACTATTATTTAAGAGTGCAAGATTTTCGGTTTCTAAAAAGCGTCTACCACCGATTCTAACATCAAGTAACCACAACAACAAAAAGAACAGAGGAGCTTCACATCACAGCGTGGCAGGTATAGTTCCCAAGCGGAGCACGAAAGCTTCGATTCCCCTAGTGCCTTCTGGTGGAACCTGGGGGCCCTTTCCGGTCGTTCCCAAAGAAGCCCTGTTTCGACATTCAGCATATTGCTGCTATTAACCGATACCTCGCATATCTCGTGCGGGGCGTTTAGATCGCATGCGCTTCTTCGTCTTCTCGCGGTGTGTAACACTTGGAGTTAAATAAACGGGCTTCCACTGGAATATAGTTGTGAGCGCCCCCGAAATAGAAGCTCGTCGACTCTTCCTCAACAATGAGCAGCGCTGCCGGAGGATGAAAAGATTCCATCGGATCTGTTTACGGCGTCGTGGTATTGTGCATATCTTGTTTCCCATATTTTTGCATTTCGTAAGTGTTTCTTAGCGAGTGAAGCTTGCGTGCATTCCCGAGAGACCAGTGCACTGTTGTGGTGCTACCTGGACAGCGTATCTATCGCGGCAGCCACAGGTAATCCCTCAGCATACCGGCACTGGGATCTTCGGAACGACAGAACAAAAAAAGTCCTCGGAACATGTGACATATCTGCGTAACCTCACGCATGCTTGACGTATGCACAAGCATATGTGAAATCGGATGCATGAGTCACCGAACGCATGTAAACGAATCCTCAAAAGGGTGTTAAGGTCCGTTTAGCTTGATTTGAAAGCGCGACTGAAAGGAATGTGTGACCATGTCCCCATGGATACGTGCTATCTATAGACTGTCTGAACGCTTTTCGTACTTCTGTCTCAAACTGTCCGCACTGTTGGGCACCTGGGGTTCCTTAACTAGGTAGAAATGCTTGGAATATGCATGCCACGCAGCGACTCTGCAGAAACAGCGAGTACCCTGCCTTACTTAGCATGCTCATAAATGACCCGAGCCCCCAGAATGCATAAGATTGTTCAGGCCATTCTGGGACCATTTCTTGGTGGTTTACACAAATTACGCGATGATAAACGAGAGTTGCGCGGAAGGGTTTCATGTATGACCGCTGAATGTGTCTTCAACGCTGGAAATCTTCAGCGAAGTGTGTACGAGACGATGTCAGGGGTCGAACAACCCTTTATTGCCGATAGTGACGAGTTTAAGTAGGCCAGGCAGGTGACGTCACGCTTACGTAGGAGCGACAGCTTGCGCTCGCTATCGCGGCCGTGCCAACTCGGTTACATCTTCCTTTCCTTGGGGCAATATAGGTCGCTCTGGCATGGGGTACCGACGAGGCTCGGGACGTTCCCGAGTGCTTCTCCGTGGTAGTGGCGGCTCTGGAACGGGACCCGAGCCTGGCAAGCCTGAGGAAGGTGTTGTGGTAGTGTCGGGGCATGGTAGCTCTGGAACCTCCCGGAGATGTTCCCGTGTGCGTCGCATTTCTCGGCCATCTTCTGTTTTTACCAGTACGGAGCGTGGAGCTCCCGCTGATCCCAGCACAACGACCGGTGACCACGTCCGTGTGTGCGTGTCGTACAACGAGGCCCTCTGACCGGGTGAGAGGGCGCGCAGGTCCCGAGCACCTCGATTGTAGTAGACCTTCTGCTTGTGGCGAATCTCCTGGAGACGGGAGTGAACCTTCCTGCTGGGCAATGGTGACGGCTTCAGGTGGCAGGAGGGAACCGGGAGCAGTGTTCTCGTCTGTCGACCCATCAGCCTCTGCACCGGTGACTTCAGAATAGCATCACGTGGAGCATTACGCAACTCAAGCAGAGCTAAATGGAAGTCTGGGCTGTTATACGAACACTTCTTCAGCAGCGTTTTCGCTTCTTGAACTGCCCTTTCGGCCATGCCATTCGCGCGAGGGTGATAAGGGCTTGACGTCACGTGGGTAACTCCTAGTTCATGCAGAAATTCACGGAACTCTTGGCTACTAAAAGGGGGCCCGTTGTCACTACAGAGCTTCACTGGTAAGCCGTGGACAGAGAAAACTTTCGCGCACCACTCCTTCAAGTGCCGGGCTGTTGTGTATCGAAACTCCTTTATTTCAAAATAAAAGGAGTAGAAGTCTACAATTAAGGCAAAATCTTTACCACCGGCATCGAATAAGTCCATGCCAACCATTTCCCATGGCAGACTGGGGACATCATGCGACAGTAGAGGCATCTTAGTGTTTTGCTTGTGGTGAGCCTGGCAAACTTTGCATGATGCTGCAACCTGGTCAATGTCACTCGACATGGATGGCCAAAACATGACACTCCTAGCCCGAATTTTCATCTTTTCCGCCCCCGAGTGGGCCAGATGAAGAAGCCGAAGGATTTCAGCTCTCTTAGCGCTTGGTACGGTTACCTTGTTGCTGCGAAAGACGAGGCCATCTTGTGTATGCATCTCTTCTCGATACGCCCAAAATGGCCTGGCACATGCTGGGACGTCCTCTTTGTTTTCCGGCCAGTCAGTCTCTGCATAGGATCGGATGGTCGACAGAGCCGGATCATTGGCGGTTGCCGCACGTAGTTCCTCGAGGCGACGCTCAGAAGCTGGAACAAGGGCAATGACGTTAACATTGAAGCGCTCGGTTTCTTCCGTCAATAACGCCTTGCCTGGAAAACGAGAGAGCGCATCAGCCAAAAACAGCTCTTTTCCTGGCTTGTACAGTAGATTGATGGCGTATCGCTGCAATGTCAGTCGCATTCGTTGTAGTCTAAGTGGGCACTGGTGAAGTGGCTTTCTGAAAATTGGCACCAACGGACGATGGTCGGTTTCCACCGTAACCTCATATTGGCCGAAAATATAGTCGTGAAATTTTTCGCAGCCATGCACAATCGCCAGAGCTTCCTTTTCAATCTGCGCGTACCGCGTCTGAGCATCGCTGAGCGATCTAGACAAGAAAGCGATAGGGCGGCCGTCTTGTATCAGAACGGCGCCAACGCCCATGTGGCTGGCGTCAACAGAGAGGGTGACTGGTTTTTTCGGATCGAAGTAAGCAAGCACTGGCGCTGTTACTAAGGCTTGGCGCAGCTCATTGAAGCTGCATTGCTCTTTTTCTGTCCAGACCCAGGCAATATGTTTGCGCAGCAATGTTCTTAGTGGTGCGGTGAGTACAGACATTCGAGGAATGAAGCGCTGCACGTAATTCATCGTTCCGAGGAAGACTTTCAATTCCTTACTGTTACTCGGCGCTGGCATGTCCAAAATGGCTTGGACGCGATCGGGTCCCAGGCTCAGTCCTTGCGTGGTGAAAACGTGTCCCAAGTAGCGAACTTGCTCCTGCAAAAAGACACGTTTCTGTGAGTTCAGACGGAGGTTGTGCTCACGGCAGCGTGCAAGCACCCCGGTCAAGTTGTTATGTTCTTCCTTCGTTGTGCCCCAGACTAATATGTCGTCCATTACAACCGCTACTCCAGACAGGCCCTCCAAGAGGCGGTGCATGGCTGCTTGAAATATTTCCGGGGCGGAAGCAATTCCAAAAGGCATGCGGATAAACCGATAGCGCCCGTAGGGCGTGCTCATTGTGCACAATCTGGAGCTGC
Organism: Hyalomma asiaticum; assembly: GCA_013339685.2. Classification (NCBI taxonomy): domain Eukaryota; kingdom Metazoa; phylum Arthropoda; class Arachnida; order Ixodida; family Ixodidae; genus Hyalomma; species Hyalomma asiaticum. The sequence goes on along the minus strand of CM023487.1, from coordinate 35,928,893 downwards.
TGTCAGAAAGTTTTATTTGCCAGAACCCGGATGTTGCGTCCAAGGTAGAAAAATATTTGGCTCCAGCTAGTCGTTGCGCGACCTCTTCTAGAACTGGCATAGGGTAGTGTTCACGCAGAATAACCTTGTTAAGCTCCGTTGGGTCGAGACAAATTCTTACTTTATCACCTTTAACTACGGCTACCATATAGCTTGACCATTCTGTTGGTTCGGTTACCTTGGTTATGACGTTGTGCTCCTCCATGCGTTGAAGTTCGGCCTTTACTTTTTCTTCAATGGCGACCGGAACCCTTCTGTCTGGCACAACAACACCGACGGCGCCGGGTTTGAGCTTCATTTCGTACTCAAAATTCTTCAGCTGTCCCAATCCTGTGAAAACATCGGTGAAGGGCTGCGCCGCCGGGTAGAGTTGCTGCGTCTCGACGCTATCAACGCGATAAATCAAGCCAGGGCTTTCTGCTGCTGCTCCGCTGAGGGCCACCGGCACGTTTTGCTCAATGACGAAGAAGGTTTCATCGTGCTGTTTATCGTTCACGGATAGCGACAACTTTACTTTAAACTGCGCAGTCGTTTTGTGGCCGAAAAAACTCGTTAACGTGGCTCGGCAGGCTTCACGAGTCTTTCTCGGAAGCGACAAAGCATCTTCCTTTGAAATCACACAACAGTTTGCCCCAGTATCAAGTTTGCAGACCATCGGACGGCCTTCAATGGAAACTGTCGCGGTCCACTGGTCGCTAGCGAGTGCGTTCACAGTTAAAGCGTCCAGAAAAAAATCTGACCTTTCGTCAACATGTAGCTCTCGTATTTCCCTGAGCTTTGCATCTTCGCTGTGCAAGAAGGATGACTGCGAGCATGCTTGGGCGAAATGATTCAATCCTCCGCATTTCTTGCACGCTTTTCCTGTTGCTGGGCAGCGGCTGCCGCGGTGGACTTTGTAGCCACATTTGTTACATGGCTTTGTTACTCTGGCCAACGCATTTACGGCTGCAGTTTCAGCGCCTTCAGTGGTGCCACGTATCTGTCGAAACTGCTCCTCGCCTTGCTCTTGGATGCGACAGATTTCGACTACTCTTTGGTAAGAAGGGTTTTCAGAAATTAACTTCTTTTGCAGTCCCTTGTCCCGGATACCGAGTATGATGCGGCTACGAAGCATGCGCTCTTCTAAGTCTCCAAAATAGCATTGTTGGGCTAGCGTTCGCAATTCGACAAGCCAGTCATTGAAACCCTCGTCCTCTTTTTGGTCTCGGGAGCCGAAGCAAAACTCGTGGTAAGTGAGGTTCTTCGCGGGCTGGTAGAAGTCTTCAAATTTTTTAATTATAAGGGTTACATCGGTTGTGTCCTCTCCTGGCTCAAACTTGAACGAAGCGAACACTTTTCTAGCCTCTTCCCCAATGGTCACTAAAAGCGTCGCCGCCTGCACTTCTTTTGGTTGCTTGTTCAGCTGAGTTGCCGTGGAAAACAGTCCAAACTCACTTTTCCAGGTCTTCCACCCAAGCCAAGCGTCTCGCGAAGTGTCGAGGGGCTTCGGAGGCGGCAGGAGCGTTGTCGGCAATGCAGGCGGTGTCGGCAACGTAGGCGGTGTCGTCATGCTGGCTGTTTTCCGCTGCCACCATGTGTACGAGACGATGTCAGGGGTCGAACAACCCTTTATTGCCGATAGTGACGAGTTTAAGTAGGCCAGGCAGGTGACGTCACGCTTACGTAGGAGCGACAGCTTGCGCTCGCTATCGCGGCCGTGCCAACTCGGTTACACGAAGGTTCAATAAAAACGGCAGAACACAAGATATGCACCGTTTCCTGAAGAGGATCTTCTACCGCTTAGTTCGTGTTAGCGTAGTAGTAGTCGTCGTAGTCACGCCAAACACAGTTGTTACCGAAAAAGATACGACCCATATTGCCATCCGCGAGCGGGACGAAAAAAAATCATGTATTGGAGTGGAAAAAAGCCTCCGAAGGCAAATGCCTAAACGGACTTCACACCAACGGTTGCAAGGCATCAAAATATGTTGACCACGTGAATTCCTTGGATATTGTACCACCGCGCTCAGAACTTTCCAGGAGCAACAAAGAAACAGCACTTCTTCACAAAAGGTTGCCAACTTAAGGTTCATGATGTACAAGTTCGTGCAAACACAGAAATCTCTCGATCATGTACAACCAACGGAGGAACGCTGGTATTTAGCGAACTGCACCTATCCTTGAGGAAGCTCCACAATTTATTGTTTGTTGGCACCAGAACTATTTTTTTTTCACTATTTGCATGCGTTACAAAAATTAGGAAAAAGAATTCATGCCACCGTAATGCTCACTTACACAGCGCGATCTAGGAGACCATGTTACATGCTACAATTCAACATGCTGCGTGAGAATACTTCAAAGGAGTCTCCTGCGCGAGTTGCACGTTGACAGTTCCTCAGAACACCGGTTTCAGTTATGTGGACATATGTATCTCCTATACCTCAAAGGGTTCATATGTCTTTTTAAAAAAGTAACTCCGGCAAGTCGTACAGTCAGTAAAACCATCATACTTAGCTTACGCAGCCTTCTTTTTGAATGCTTGTCCTTACTACCAATATTTACTTTCATGGAGGAAGCTGACGCCTTTTTACAATGTTGAAAGATCTCAGAAATCAGAAATAAGCGTATTCCGTCTTCGCAATAGATTGAACAATTTAAGTCCTTTACGATTGTAAGTTGTGAGGATTAGAGCAGTAGCTCGTAGTGGCTTCTTCAGTAAGCCTGCGTACTGTATGCACCTTCCTTTTTCTGGTCAAGTAATAATGCGGTAATGCATAATCTGTGTTCCTACTCGGTAATGTAATTCAGGGACAACTAGTTTCTGGCCGAGCAATTGAAGCCTGTTCTGACACACTTCGCGATGTGTGTTCTCTACACCAGGCAGCGAGGTGGAAAGGTTCAAAGATTGTGCAAGGACTTCTCTATGCGTGAGCAGACATGAACAGACCGTTTGCCTCATTGATGCAAATGGTCATATGCACGCAAGATGCAGTAACTATATTTGTTCTTTACGTATCGTGCAAACGTGTTGTCATCAGTGAGATTACTGTGCATTCGTGGCCAGTTAATATATTCTGAGGGAAAAAAATGACACTAACTCCCGCTAAAGGGGACCATGACGCGATACGAAGCAGCACGGGGGGTGCACACCGCGTTTTCATTGGTTTGACGCTAGCAAACGCTGCCTGCGTCAGCGTTGTCTCTCGCGGGCGAGGGCGCGTTCTCGTTCCTTGAGAGCTGGTAAAGCGTTCATCGAAGAAATTCACAGCATATCCACGGAGTGAATGATGAGTGGGCGAAGCTCCGGAGGTTCAGCGTAGATCGTGCCGAGTTCCGGATTAATTTAGTTAACGCGCACGCTACCAATCCTTATGGTTCAACTACGCACAAGTGAAATCTCCCACCGGCACTTCATTGCAAGTCAAGATCCAGTGCATATATATATATATATATATATATATATATATATATATATATATATATATATATATATATATATATATATATATATATATGGGTGGCCGGTGAACGGTTCTACAGCGCGAGCAGACGGTATTTTTCAATCAAGAAACTCGCTAGAAGACGCTGCCTGCGTCAAGCTTGTCTCTCGCGGGTGAGGGCGCATTCTCCTTCTTTGCGAGCTGGTAGCGCGTTCATCGATGAAAGAGCGTTTCCATAGTCAACGCGCGCCTTTCGCTTTCTCTGTCTGTTTCTCTCTCTCTCTCTCTCTCTCTCACAAGACAGCAGATGGAAGAATGAGAGAGCTCGCGCGCCGGGAGGCACGCACCGAGGGCGCGCCTCCCACACGCGCCCTCCTAGTAGCGCGTTCCTAATAGGTAACGCACTATTACAACGGACGGACAGACCCAAACCTTAAGGAGCTTCGCCCCTAAAAGGAACTTGCCCGCTAATTGTACCACTCCGTAGGAACACTCCGACAAATGAACTTTATCATATGCCCATAAGGGCATTGTAAGGTGCAATTCTCTTCGACACTAAAGACGTCTGTGCACTAAAGTGAGTGCCAAAATTACATCGTAGAACACAGTCGCCACATTACGGTGACGTACCTGGTTAGCTCATATTACGCACGCAGCTACTAAATTTGCGCAAGCACGCCGATCATACTTGTGCCACCTAAATGAATGCGAATCATTTCGGCGTAGGCAATATCCTAGCTGGCTGCTTGGCGCGACAGTTATTCTCACTATAAATGGACTAAGCTGGCTTTTCCCCCCGAGCTGACATGATTACAATTGCTGAAAACCTATGTCGAAGACGAACCGAATGCGCTGCGCGTGAGAAACAAAACTGCCGCTCTGTAGTTGGGCCAATAATAACCTTTGACTAAAATTTGAGCTGATGTACGTTCGTGTTCGGGCTTCCCCCTTGATTTATTTGCGGTATCACTATTTATTTACTAGGGGCGAAGCTCCTCTTAGTCTAACCTTGTCACGCGTCAGGCGTCAGTCGTCAGGCGTCAGGTGTAACCCGCGTGCCTCCCGGCGCGTGCCTCTGCTGTCTTGTGTGAGAGAGAGAGACAGAGAGAGAGCGAAAGACGCGTGTTGGCTATGGAAACGCTCTTTCTTAGAGGAACGCTGTACCAGCTCGCAAAGAAGGTGAACGCGCCCTCACCCGCGAGAGACAACGTTGGCGCAGGCAGCGCCTCCTAGCGAGTTTCTTGATTGAGAAATACCGACTGCTCGCGTTGGAGAAGCGTTCACCGGCAACCCATATATATGTAAATATATAGGCACTGGATCTTGACTTGCAATGAAATGCCGGTGGGAGATTTCACTTGCGCATAGTTGAACCATGAGGATTCGTAGCGTGCGCGTTAACTAAATTAATCTATCACTCGGCACGATCTACGATGAACCTCCCGAGCTTCGCCCACTCACCATCATTCACTCCGTGGATATGCTGTAATTTTTTTATTTATTTGTAATGCTTTCAGACAAATTGAAAACTCTCTAGGCTGGCAAGGCTAAAGACAAAGTGATGTCTCCCTCACTCCCGTGCCATGCTGTATGTGCATATCAACGCCACGGCAATAAAAAAGTTGCATTAAAAATAACGAAGAATGCTATAGACCACTTCTAGACTATATCTTTTGACGCTCAGGTGTAACGGCAATGGGTTACTTTTTTGAGTAGCCTGTACGTGTCTTGTAAGCACCAAATCCTAGCCGATATTTCCTCACCTCTAAAAGAAGCTCTTTTGACTGTAACCAGTGATAAATTGGGGTTTCTGACGAATCACAACTGCTGCTGGCTGACGGTAGCGTAGAATCCGCCTTTCAGTCGTGTCCTTTGAGTAGGTGTGAGAAAACACAAGCATGAACGGCCTTAAGACCGAGACAACGATAAGAGCCACAGTCCTACGCGACTCTCCTCGGAGTGCACTTGGGCACCGGAATTTTCCTTTTTGACGGAGAAAAGCAGGTTCAAGTCTGAACATAACTGCTATCGCAATAAAAAGAAAGGTGTTCCGCTGAAACGAGAAAGGGCGATGGCAGTGCAACGCAAGGTTATCTCCTGCAGTGCTCTTGAAGGAGAAAGAACATCCTTCCTTCGTTAGCGTTTCACTGTCACGGGCACACCACTTTGAGGGCCTTGAAATAGTCTTTGCTCCTTTCTGAAAAAACAGCAATTTTGTCTTTCAGTGGACGGGAAAAAGCAGTAAGATTGCTACCGTCACGTGCGTTCACCGCGAGTAGCTGCTGCAAGGCAACTTACTGACAGGCACCTTGAGAGAGCTGAGCCAATGAGGAAGTGGGTGAAAGTGCATGGCACAAAAAAACTTCGCCAGATGAGAAGTTGAGCGAAATTATACAGGGTAGGTTCCAATAAGTAAAACAAGGCTTCTGCAAGCTGTCCCAACCTGTAGGGGCTGGATATAAACTGTAAAAAGGGATCCCGAGATTTATGCCACTAATCACGTTACAGCTTGAAAAGGTAAAAAATCAGAGCTCAGCCGCCACCTGCTTAGCTCGCCTAACAGAAATATGTGATCATCTCAGGCAACACTTCAACCTAATGCATACCCTACAGGTACAACACCTTACAAAAAACGCGGAAAGCGGCTGTAGTTGCCGATAACAGGCTGCTTTCTAAATCTTATAAATTGAGATCAATGAGATAAATATACGAATTTAATGTGACCTTAGCCAAGGCCGAAGCGTTCACTTAAGTTAGAATCACTTGCTGAAGGGTTGAGATGAGACAACTGAACAGTGAGGCTTGACAGACCTATTTTAACGCCGCAACCCTTCTCTTCAAATACGCTTTAATACGAAGTAATTAATGACAAGTTTAAGCCCCTTGACCACTACTATCTATCTATCTATCTATCTATCTATCTATCTATCTATCTATCTATCTATCTATCTATCTATCTATCTATCTATCTATCTATCCAACAATCGATCGATCGATCGATCGATCGATCGATCGGTCGGTCGGTCAGTACACACCGCTTATGTATCGGTGCTCTCTAGGCCGCCTCGTTCATTTGGCATGTAGCAAATTTGTTATGAACGTATGACGAACATGGCGCAATGATCATGATATCCCTAACGCTCTGACTTCTCATGCACGCAACGATTATCAGTGATTCGATCATATGTGGCACTTGCGCGCAGTGTTTGGCCTGGGGTATGCGCCCCAGGAGATTGAATGCTGAAAGCGCGTGCGCGTGACAGTCAAGAAGAAGCCAAAAGGACACATGACCCATTTGGCGAGAAAAGAACATTCGATGTGTGAAAAAAGAAAAGGAATGCGTGCTGCTTAAGCGTAGACATATGAAGCAGACAAGCACAAATTGTCATGTCAATGCCAAGCGCAACCCACGACGCTGCCAGTGGGGAGGTGTGGTAGGAGGACGGTACGTAGGCGTTGACGTGTTGTGTTCGGTGTGCGGGGCCGAAATTGAAGTGCGCGGGTTTTCAGTAATGATGATGATCGGTGTGCGATGCCGACGAAGTGCGGCTGCGCACGCGGTTCGTGCGCGAGCACGAGAACCAGCTCGAGCGACGGGGCCACCTGAGCGAACACAGGACGACTGGGACTCGACGGGAGCAGATCGAGCGCCGGGCCTCGTCCCGGTGTCCTACAGCGACGCGGTTCCTGCTCGGCTGGGCCTCGCCCCGGCTTTGGTGTCCGCCGACCTGTACGCTCCTGTGCTTGGGCTCCGCCCCGAGCAGACGTTCATGGGCTTGGGCCACGCCTCGAGCAGACGTCCCTGTACTTGGGCTCCGCCCCGAGCAGACGCTCCTGTGCTTGGACTACGCCCCGAGTAGACGTTCCGGCACTTGGGCCACGTCCCGGTGCTGCTGCTGTGACCCTAGTTGGGCAACGACCCCATTCTGCGTACGGGTACTGGGGCCGCACCCCTGCGGTGCTGCAGCTGTTCTCGGAGCTGGGCCCCGTCCCGGCGCTGTGTCCCGTACCCGGGCCACACACTTCGACGCATTGCCGTGCCTGAGCCACGTCTCGGCACATGCTCTTGAGACTCGCGCCTTGACCTCGAGTCTCGGCAACGGACCGAGTAGCACCATAGCTGCTCCCTAGATCTTGTTTGTATATCAATATTTGTCCCGTGTCCTTTGTCTGTCCCATAAACGTGTCCCTCTGTTCCTCTGGGTTCTTCCTTCGTACGTCTGGCTGACCTGCGCGCACATTACAGCCCACAGGAGAAATCCACGCCGTGTCCACTAAGTGTCAGGCAAGCACGCTACCATTTTTTCACGGCGTCCTTCCGACGTGCCGACCACACACCGTGAATAGCACATATCGTCAGCTATCGTGGTTGTATTGCTTGTGCAACATCAAATGAGGCTGCAGTGTGGTTTAACCATTTATAGCAATATAGTAAACAATACATACGTTGAACTGTCACCCAGATTACTCTACCCCTTTGGGGCATTTAAACAAACGACGCCTACGGCAAGCACATTGGGGCACAGTCGCGCACGTACATACCTTCGACAAAGCCCACGCTTGTGCGCTAACTTTCTCGTCGACTTCACGTCGCCACAGTGTTGTCGACGTGGGCCGTAAACACGCTACGCTCACAGCTGTGAAGTTTGCGCCAAAGCGTTTATTCTACTCGTAGCACTTTGCGGAATGCCAAAACTTTGGCATATGCTATTTTCTCGGTGCCAGCTTCTCATCGCATTGATTCCCGAAGCACATCGTATCCGCCGCGCTTTTAACACGAAAGTGTTTTATGCCGACGTGCACCAGGAAATCAGTGATGTATTTCCGTAACGGAAGTGGATCTCTGAAAAAATGAACCTACATTCACAATGAAAAAGTTCTACCCACTTGGACTAGAACCCGCATTCACCTTGGATGCGAAGAAAAGGAGCTAAAAGCCCTACCTATACACCACCGCAACATTGCTTATAGGAAACAGTTTGGCATTATATGTTCACCCAGCATTATATGTTTGGCATTATATGTTTGCGGAATGCCAAAGTTTTGGCATTCCGCAAAGTGCTACGAGTAGAATAAACGCTTTTGCGCAAGCTTCACAGCTGTGAGCGTAACGTGTTTACGGCCCACGTCGACAACACTGTGGCGACGTGAAGTCGACGAGAAAGTTAGGGCACAGGCGTGGGCTTTGTCGAAGGTATGTACGTGCGCGACTGTGCTCCGATGTGCTTGCCGTAGGACCCAGCCTGCAGCTTCCACGTACCACGAGGTTTAGCCAGGCGAGATGAGGCGTTTCACCGATTAAGACTTAATGTAGCCTACACAAGACATTACAAGCACAAAATACAACAGTCTGATTCTCCATTGTGCTCTACATGCAACACACGAGAGGACCTTGAACACGTCCTGTGCAACTGCCAGCGCTACGAGTCGGAGAGAAAGACTGAAGGCAGCGCTTCACTTGCAACACGGTTCGACCTTGGAGCTGCGGCATCTCCTAGGCCCGTGGCAAGACAGCGCCTGCGCACTACGTAGCACCAAGGCGCTGATAGCGTTTCTACGGGCAACATGCCTCAACGAAAAGCTGTAAACTGAGTTATAGTGTATATATGTATATATGAGTGTGTGAGTAAGTGTGACTGTATGTACAAGGTCGTCCACTCTTAGGGTGAACACGGCGCAGCGCGGCTGCCTTCTTTAGAACGCCAGCGCTCGCGATCGGACGGCGCATCGACGCTAATATAGTGCAGGCGTAGAGGGGCTTGGATCACTCTGTGCGCCTGCACATTATTAGCTTCGATGCGTGCCCATGTCGCAAGCACTGGCGTTCCAAAAAGGGAGCCACGTTGCGTCGTGTTCACCCTAAGAGTGGACGACCCTGTACGTGTTGTGTTACACGTGATCACTGTAAATATCATAATCACCGCTAAACACCTGGAGTAGCAAGCCGGGCCATTAACCAGGCTAACATCTCCGGATTCACCAAGAAAATATTCTCTCTCTCTTTTTATATGTTCACTACAGGGCTTTAAAAGTTGGATTTAATTGTCGTCCGGTTAAAGTAAGAGTGTTTAGTACAGTGAACAGCAGTGTTTAGCGAGCTAAATTACTCTAAAAGTAACATCGCCTCCCTTATACTGCACACTTGGTTCGCTTAGATTCGCTGCGGTGGTACCGCCATCTAGGAACGATAGATAGAGCGAAGCAGACTGCTATGCTAATACCCGCCGGTAGTCAGCGCTTCTGTAATCTTCGCGCCTCGAACGCCGCAGAAGTTAGTGGCGTGGCGGTGTCTTGAGGGTGCGCGGCCGCTACAAAATTCGCCTTGCATGGCCAGGTGTATTGAGTTGCGACGCGCACTACTCCAGGAACGCAAGGACGACCGGCGATAAGCAGATGACTGACCTTGCAGTGGGCTGTGTTTTCACCAAAACCATCCGCTGTCAACCCGTTCGCTTTCGCTTGCAAGGTGCCACCGTTTGCGGACGCTCTTTGTTTATGATAGGTTTGCGCAGCGCTCTGGCGCGTGCAATTCAGTTTTTTCTGTAGCGATATGAGTCACCAGAGAACTTTTTCTCGTGTACAACTGCCCAGGATCCCTGTGCCACGTCGAGGTGCCGCTGATGTCTAGACGTAACGTGTTAAAACGTTCACAGTACCCAACCCATCTCGCGCCACTCTATTCGCCAGATTGCCGCTTAGGCATTCCACAACTTCGCGAAGACAGTTCGTGTTATACCGATTTCTATGACAGGGGTATCAACCACATTCTTTTCTGGCAGATGGGACTTCATTTATATTATTCCTACTTACGCAAATGCCGCATTTAAACATACGGGTCCTATATCTGCAATATTTTAACCTGAATGTAAATCAATGAAGAAACCTGCGGCGGAACGGTTGCGGAGACTCATGGATAGCCCGGAAGGTGCCGCCATGTGCTATTTTGATTTCACTGCCAAATGCTTTTAGAATATACCATCGATTGCCCACGGACACTGGAGGACATGTGTAAAACCAGGAACAAAGCCTGTAGGGTGTTCACTGGGAAATACTGAGCCACAAAAGCCAGGCTCTACATTTGTCATGACACACTCATAGGGAGGGGAGGAGTCGCATAATGATTTCGGAAACAGGGGGTTTTAATCAGAAACGTTCCTTATCAGCACAACTATTTCTTGTCAGGTTTGTGAAATATCTGTGATATACGACATTAACCGTGAATTTTTTGTCATTCCATTCATTTAGTGTCCAGAGAAAGAACCTGCGGTTTCGGCAGTATACCATTTAAAATGCAGGACTGTCAGGCGCCGAATCATCGATGGGCCATCATCTGTATGAAGGGCTCATGGACGGGGAACGCGTGCAGATGTGAATGCGGTTGGTGTATTTCCTTCCTGTGTGATCTTTCGTGACATCCTTCTATAATGTTCCCATTAAAAAAAAGGTGCATGTGTGTGTGCCAATTTAATGTAAATTTAGGTTCAAGGAGTCTGATGTATTTATTGGAAATCACAGTCATAAATGCGCTATTCTCTCTGTGGCATTCTAAAAAGGATGCGGCGTAACTATGTTACACAGTTGATATAATAAATTCTCGCGTTGTAAGTTGTGCGTTGTCAAACGAGCCGTGCAACACTTTTTTGAAGTTGTCTGAAAACCCTACCAATCCGTCGTGAAGGCTACTGTGAACACGTTAGCCGAATTTCAGCGCGCCGCATGCACCACGCAATCCGCAAGCTGGTTTCAAAAATAGCTGGAAATCGATTGCTCTCTTTTCAGGAAAGGAGATACAAGTAGCACCGCCTACATCGCCTAACTTCTTCTCTTTAATATGAAAGATACGCAAAGCTTGTTTATTTGTTGAGCTCAAGACGAAATAAAGAACTACCGAGAATATTTCTGCGATTATGAATTCACCAATGCTAATTCCACTTCCAGTGACGGAGTCAACGTTTGTTGTGTCGTCATAAGTTGAAAGAAGAGGAGGCGGCTTCCAGCCATATTTCAAAACAGATTGCAAGTTCCCTGCGCTTAGCGCAGTAATATTGGGCTCACGTGCTCACATGAGTCTCCACCCCGGATAGACACTTTTCAGACTATGTTAAAGAGTTTTGTAGAGCCTAAGGGATTATTACGTCGTTTTACTTCACCCTCGACTGTCGGTTGTGTCAAATTCACGGCACGCTAACTGGAGCCGGCCTAGCAACTCACAAAACGCTCGGTGCCTTCCAGGACAGTAAAAATAAATCTGACGCTTACGCATAGCGCTAGGCTCCAGACACCTCTTACGACCTGAAATGTGGCGTTCAATAATGGAATATGGTGTGTTGTCCCGGTTACCTAGCTATGCAAGCCACCACTTAGAACAGGTCTGCAGTCTATGGTGCCTGATGCCAAAACAGCCTAAGAGCAAGTATTGCAAAATTATTTTGGTTTGTGCGAACTCAAAGCACTACCAAACATATTTGCCTACCTTAGAAATTTAATATTTTAGTGGTGTGCCGCGGACCTGCAACGTGCAGTATTTGACTCAGTAAGCGCCAAACGCCGGTTGGCCCGTGTATGAGAAAAAAATCCACGCATTTCCACGGAGTGAATGATGATACCAAAATTGCTACGGCACAACACGGCAGCATAACGAACGTAAATGAAAGGTCATAACATTAGAATCATGACACGCGTGTCATGACCGGCATGATTTACATGCCATGGTCCTGGCGCTATACTGCCGTTTCGTTAATGGGATGTGTGGACTCCGTCTACTGACCAGAGGGCGCTACGTAGTTCTCGTCGGACGGCTCAGTCGCGCACGGCGGAAACCGAGGCGACAGCGACGCGCACGTTTCTTCGCTGCTTTCCGGGTGTGCTGCGAACCACACGAACGCTCGCGGCGTCGCCCTTTGGAACAGTTTGCCGAAGGTTTGGAGCGCGCGTCTCAAAGGAAATAAAACGAAAGAAGGTGGGACGAGCGGTCGCTGCTGCTATAGAGTTGGAGACGCGCATCGCGTTCGCGTATTTCCCTGTCACAGTCTGCCCAATTTTGCTTCTTCTCTCCGCCAGGCAGTGCATTCTGGCGCTGATGTCGCACATGGAAAACTTGACTGCACGGAGCCTATACGAAAATTGGTTTGGGACAACATGACTGCATGACGATCATAAATGACAGGTCATAACGTTAGAATCATGACATGCGTGTATGAGCGGCATGGTTTACATGCCACAGTCTTGGTGCTCTTGTGGCCGTTTCGTTAAATTCATATGTACCAAACTCGGTATAGCGAGACAACAATGTGAATCCATTTTACGTTCCTTATGCGTGCTTCGCATTTCCTTGATTCCCACTGCACGTGGGATCTGCCAAATTTTTTTGGCCGTGATCTAAAAAGTGCTTCACCAGGGCGTTGCGTTGTCTTTCCATTCTTAGCGCACCGTTGCTGTGCTGGCATGTGTTGCACGGGCGCATGCAGAACAGATAAATTACAACATCGCGAGAACCGATATGCCCCATAACCAAGTCAAGTGAGATAACAGATTGCCTCAAGCAATCTGTGAGCTCTCTTCTCCCGTAACAAATGTGTCACGTGGCACTGGTAGTTCATTTCCCAAAAGGATCCTCATTTCTCTATTGAGTGTAACACAAGTGTACAGTCAAGTTTTCAAATTTAAAATTGATTCATTTCATATGAATGACTGATCTGTGTATATTATCTTTTGTCATATTGTAGGCAAGTTTCACAGCAACGTGACGTGGCAAGTCTTCGTTTCTTTGTATTTTCCAGAATTCCAAGGCTATTAACTATGAGACACCACCATACTTTCACTCATAGAACTCCCACCGGAACGCTCTCATCACTTACTCAAGCAACTCCAACAGAAGTGTGCTCTAAATCTACAAACACGTAACACCGCAAGGATGTTACATTGCACTGAAACAATAAATGTGTGTTGTGAAAATATTAGCACTTGGTGCCCGTGAGGCAATAAGTCTCAAAGAAATTGCAACAAGTTTTACCGTTTGAGTAATGGCCGAGGTAAATAATAGCGTTTTCCTCGACTTCTACAAGGAGGTGTTTGTCGTGGTCCCTTGCGATTGCATGTGATGCGCTTTCGTAAACACCTGCATCGTGTGTGCGTTTTACATAATCTAAAGTTGTCTGCGCAAATGTGAACAGGTGAGGAGGTTGTTGAGTATCACACACAAAAAAAAAATACATTTACGTAGATCCAATGTTTCGAGAAGTAAACTGGTTTCCGAAATCGTAGAGAATTCAGTCAGTGAATATATGTAGAAAACGCTGTAGCGCCTATTCAGCTGAAATCATGAGACTAATTCGCTCGCATAGGTGCGCTCATTTTCTGCTTTTCGTGGGTGTTGTTGATACAAAATTAATACGACAGTCTGTAGCACATCCTGGATAAACAAGCTGAATCGCTTGATTCTGTATCATTAAGTTAGCGATTGCTCGTTATTGAACGGCAAGCATTAGCAATCATATTTGAATGAGTGGCTGGCCATTGCAACCATTAGTAGGTAGTCTCATCGTATCCTGCTTTAGGAGCTGGAGTGTCCGTTTAGTAAAAAAATTACAGCATATCCACGGAGTGAATGATGATGAGTGGGCGCCGAGGGCGAGCGCGTGCCTCCCGGGAGATACTGCCCGTTACGCCTGACACGGGACAAGGTTAGACTAAGAGGAGCTTCGCCCCTAAAAGAAGCGTACTTTCCTCAGAATGGGGGAATGATTATTGCGACAGCAACGTAGCGGAATACTGCAGGAAGCATTGCAGTTAAGTATTTAAGGACCATGGAGAGCGATGTGACATAAGCCATTCCTTCTTGAAGGCTTTGCCTCGCGTCGTGACTCCCACAATGAAGAGGATCTTCTTGAATTTCTTGCTAAGAACACTCCCTCAATATTACAATAATGATTGCAACAACGACCATTAACTTACCACATTTTAGTAGTTACACGCTTCCGGTTGACAGAAAACAGATGGCTTTCTGTCCGAAGTTACAGCGCTCTGTGCTCCCACAGCTTTGTCTTACAAAGTAGATGGTGAAAGCAAACAATGAAATGTGAGGCCTGATGTGGCACCCAGTTTATGAATGTAAGAGTTAGTACATGGATAAGTGTTTCTTTTTGCGTCTCACCGCCAACATTTGTGTGTAGCCATCTTACTGCATGGTTCACATTGCAGCAACTAACAGACGTACTCTTCTTTTAATGTGCAGTTAACGAAGTGCATACAACAGGTACGTCCCCCTGGAGATTTTAAGAGAAGCGTGACGTTTACCTTGAAATGTTTCGAAGAAAGGTGCCGGCGCTGAAATGACGAAGCTAAACGATAGCGGATGGGAAAAATAGGCGTCTTGTTTGTTGCTGAGAATGTGTGAAAAGAAAACGAGAAGATAGTGCAAAGCGAGGACGGCGTTAAATACACAATGTGTTCAAGCCAGCAAAGCAAATAGGTGAAGGAAAGCAAGTGTCAACGTCGTGTGAGTGTATATCGGCGCAATATCCATAGTCTCACACTTAAAAGCAAATCTGTATTTTTTTTTGTAATATTTCGCCCTCTAGATTTTGATGTCATCGTAAAACCGCACCGTCATCCGTATAGTACAAATGGTGGGCACGACTTCCCTTCAGAGCAGCGATTCTTCGTTAACAAAGGCATGTCGACTACATAAAATGACGTCAGTTCCCGAGAATAATTGTGCCCTTCACGCCACACAGCACAAGAATCTGGCAATTAGTTTTGCTTCGTATTGATTTTTCGCATGTCGCCTGGAAAGCTATGCAAGCTGCTACATCAAAGAGGCTAAAGAACATAGAGAAGGCGTTTTTAAGCAATGCAGAGTCTTAGACATTAGTTATAGGCTTGTAAAATCAAGCTACACTGAAAAATTCTGGAATCGGAATTTGTACAAGCTAATTACTCGCTTTGCAATGTCTAAGTGCTTGCGGCATCGGGTATGCTGTGGCGGCATTCTACTTCTGATTATATCTCACCTAAAGCAATCGTAAGGACGGTAGTGAGCAACACATTTCAGTGGTGTCTTTTATTTGTGAAAGTGAGCATTTGGCATCCCGTTATAAAAGAGGTGTATGCAAATAATGCAGCAGTACTAGATGGCGCTCACAGACACCGCACCTTTACATCGGACATGGTTGGTTTTGGTGTTGGACGGGGAAACAGAAATGTGAATAGCAATTTAACACTTTAATAAAGGATGTACGCTTTAAAATAAACGGCACACCAATTTTCTTAAACGTATGTCACACAATCTGCGTTTCATTACTTTGTACGTTCCCACCCACACAGCGAATGATGATCAAGCTCCAGGTAAACAGGCAAGAAATCATGTATGAAAGTAATAGTGGAGAATTGATTGCTTATGTAGACCAAATATCGACTAAAAATTTTGTATGTACAAAGTGCACATCAACATTGTTTTCTTTTTGTTGAGACGCTTCGCGGTGCCACAACCTATTCACACAAAACAGAGGGTGGTTTGCTTAATGTAGGAGAACACATAAGGAAGAGACAACCTGCCGAGTACAAGTATGGTTGGTCCCACACGCTACAAACTTAAGTAAGTTACTTATACACTACAAATCATACTTTCAATGATGAAATCTATGCGCCACAATAAAACGAAGCCAATAAAATATTCTGCATCACTTTTTAAACAAACCTCTTACACACAGCTCGTCGCAGTGAGCTGTTACCGAGTGTCATACTTAGAGCCCCACGAAACGGCGAGAGTAACTGCATTATCCATTCCATTATACTGTACGAATCCTCCCACACACCTTACTCGATGACCCAGTGAAGCGACTAAGTAGATGTTATGGTGTTATATCATGGATAAATTATAAGTGACGCAGGCACAATGGTCGCGCTAGGCCATGACAGAAATTAACCGATATTTTTTCATCGAGAGCGAGAGAATTGTGGCTCAGCAGTAATTTGGAATCACAGGGAGATCATGGGTGGGATGATGCAAGTACCCTTAGATCTTCTGTTTTCAAAATGATCTACTTCACTGGTGGCCACTCGTGCTTAAGCACATTTGTGCGCTTCACCCCCTCCCCCCTCCCTACCTTATTACTGCTGAGGGGCACTGTTTTCGGGCACAAGATCACTAGTTTTCCGCCCGAAACTTCGAATTTGCATTAATGCTTTCCCACTGTCGCATGTTTTGTTCGGCTCTGGTGATCAAGGCAGTCTTATTTTTGAAAGCGCTCAACACCCATTATGATAAAGTAACGTCAGAAGCTATGTGGCACAGCAGACCACATGCAGAAATTGAGGGGTGAATGATATTAAGAACATTAGTGGCTGTTTCAATAACGAAAAAGGAAAGAAGAGAGAAAATTCTGAAGCAGGTTTGAGAACATGAGAAGGAGAGAAAACTGAATTCTGCCTCGTGGCAACTTCGATAGTAGCGCTCTTGTACGGGTCCAGTCCGAACACCACATTCCTTCTGCCTTAGATGTGCACGCTTGAAGCCGAGCCTGAAACATAAGGAGGGGGGTTGTCCCCGTGAATAAACAAACCGCGTCAAATATTCATAGCCATTGGTCTAATATAATACGGATATTTTGTATGCACATTCATCCTGTGTTTATAGGCCAGCGCATATTGGACCTGTCGGAATGAGATGGAGGCGTCAATGTCAAAATGCATGTATCGGCGTGCATTCAATTAAATAAAAAGTACTTTTGTTGCTTTTTGTTCGCTGAAACTGCTACTTTAGTAAAGGAGCTATTGCGTCGAAGGACACTGAATAGTGTCAATATGCGAAGTAACGTTAGAAATAAACAGTACACAACGATTTCATAATCCCCTCTTCTGAATAAGACCTTTGACCCAAGTGACAGCAGAAATTGTTGGTACTCGACCGCAGTTTCGACTGCATGTGACACCTTGCCTGAATTAATGCGGATGTGTTGTGCAGTTCACAATATTTTTAAGGTCACTGCACCATGCGAGTTCGAAATGAAAATACTAGCCTATATTTTTGCGCATCTCCTGTATTCCTCAGTATTATATTTGGACCAGTAAGTGAGGTCTATGCACATTTAAGGTATCGTACTGCCCATATTATGGCCGCTGTAACTGAATAGCACCTTTGGTAACGCTGTGTGCTGCTTAACGTGTTCCAGAGCAACTTTGATATTTTTCAACTTACAGCCCAATATTTCCGTACTTCCCAATGCAGCACTTGAAGACCTTATGGTTTAGACAGAGTGGTGTGTTGTTCATGATTTAGAAATGCCAGCCTCATATGGGTAAGCTTTACTGAATGAGCTCAAAGTCGGTGAAGGTTCCCCGCCAACTAAGAACGTCCAAAATTTCGCCATTGTGACGAGAAGAACGCCACCAAGTGGCTTACCAAACATAACATTGCAGCGAGAGCTGACAAAAAGCACATCAGTGACAGGCAAAACAAGAGTATCATAATGAAAAATTCATGGTGAACACAGCGCATGAAGTCCACTCGGAAGTCAATAGGGGATATTCAAAATGTAGAGGCCCATTTTTTCATATTACGGTAAGCGTCATCAGGCATGTTCTTCAGGGATCGTGGAACCAAAAATAATGGTATCTGAGCCTATATCGACTGCTACATGCTGCGTTTTACCTGCGCTCCCCCATGTTTTTCCACCGATACCTACCGCTCTGGACGAAGCGTTATCTGTGACGCGCCGGGAGCAACGTATAAGACTGTTTTTAACTAAACAGAGTGATTATTTGTGCGACGAAAAAGCATGCTTTCATTAGCATTGCATGTGCTCGGAACTGTGGTCGACGCTCCGTAAATCGGCGTTTGTCTTCGTTTATTTTTTTCCCGTTAGTATGGGTAACTTTCCCAGCGACACAAGCACTCACACATTTAAGATACGCGCATTTTAAAACAGATATTTAAGAGCCCAGCGGGCACATCACGCCAGCAAGATCGAGAGAGCATGTTGGTACGCCTACTAGTTGTCGTTTCGCTTTTCACGGAAGAAAGTGAGTGTTCGCGTGAAGAAATTAGCATAATTCGACGGCGTGGTTAGAGCATACATTTGTTTCAGAGAAGTATGTGGTTTTAGAAACGTGTGCGACATGCATTTCTTAGAACATCACCTCCTTATATCACAATAAACATGCCACGCAAGTTCTGCTGCCCGGCGCCGAACTATTAATCAACGTTTGTGTGAACTAGATGCTGTATATGTCGCTAAAAAGTTCAAGTATTTATGCACCTACGGGTAGTGAGCAATGAGCTTCGGTCGTACATCAGCCTGCTCATCGCTAACAGCGGCAGCAGGCCGACGGTGCCAATGCGCAGCTGCGTGTTTTTGCAAACGTCAACTTGAGCAAAGGCATTTAGGAACTGTTGGAAAAATCATATACAGCACACTTGCACGTAAGGCGACGGTGGTGGTGTTCTTCCCAAGTCCCGTATTTTCTTCTATATAATGCTATTCTTCGGATAAGAGCTGCGGAGAGAGATAGGGGTGGACGGGACCTTCTCGAGCTCAATTTTCTTGTTTTATTTTAGGAACCACACGAGTACCTTCGCTGCTAGGCGCCCCTCTACCCTTTACTAACGAAGATCTGGCGTTGACTTGGCGGCAATGCAGCAATAAGTCTTTGTCTTCTGACACACGCAGCTCGTACATACACTAACCCTCTCAGCAGACCGTCTGCTCACATCAACGGAAGTATAGCGTGCTAAAGGTTACTAGCGTATCAGCGGTGAAATAGCACCTGCCATATGTTGAAGCTCCAAAAGGCGATACTCTAATTCCATACTTTTGCCTCATCTGTATAAGAATTGATAGTTGATAAAAACGTTTGCCAACTCTCCATTTTTGCGTGTCGACGTGTCCTCCGGCCTTGGGATTTGACTTCCTTAAAATCTACAATGTGCTCGGCTGTTGGAGAATTTCGGAGCAGCCTCCCCGCTTTATTCTGCCTACTACGCGCATTGCGACACTCCTCGTTCCACCACGGAACGCGGCATTTGCTTGAGAGTCCTGTTGTTTGAGGGATAGACTCAGACACTGCGTCAATAAGAGAAACAGTAAAATATTGAACGGCAACTTGAATTTCTAACGGACATATGTCAGCCCATGAGATACTCCGAGTAAGCGTCCGAAATTTGGCCCAGGCGCATGCATCAATCCTCCACCGGGGAGCTTGTGGCGGAGGTTCGTGTTGTTCCGGGCTCCTTAGTACTATTGGAAAGTAGTAGCTACCGTACGGGTTTTTAATCACTTCCCATGTGAGTTCAGTAAATATGGATGGCGACAGTATACTAAGTCTATAGAAGAATAAGTTTGATTCGCAAGACTGTAGTACGTATGTTCCTTGTTATTCAGTAGACAGACACCCGAAGAGAAAAGAAATAGTTCAATAAGGCGATCTCGCGCATAGATACGAGAGTCACCCCACAACTAGCTCGCGCATTAAAATCACCAAGAAGGACGTAAGGTTGTGGCAATTTATGTATGAGAGAATGAAATTCGCGTTTATCTAGAGGGTAATTTGGAGATAAAGAAAGCAAATAGCAATGAGTTTGTTAAGCAGTACAGCCCAAACCACCGCTGCTTCAAGGAGAGTTTGTAGTTCTATTCGTTCACATGCTACGCTTCGGGTAACTATAATGGCAACACTACCACATGACGCGAAACCCTCGTCGTGGTCTTTTCAGAAATTGACATATTGTCGGAGAAAGTCTGTGTGTTTTGCATTTAGGTGTGTTTCTTGTACACACAGCACTTTTGGATTGTCTTGGTGTAGCAGTTCTTGTACTTCATCGAGGTTCCTAAGCAGGCCCCTGACGTTTCATTGTATAATTTTGGTATCCATAGTGATCTTGAACTGATGCTGCGTGTACAAGATAGTGGTGCTGCCTCAGTTTATAGAGCACTTTGCCAGTCCCTGTAATAGCTTTTTGTCTTTTTGAAGCGTTCGGGAGGACCCAGCCGCACTGGTTGCGCGGTGATGATTGCCAATGTGTCCATGTCCTCTTGCGAAGATCCGGACACATGCTCCTGAGAGCGAGAAATTTCTCTGAGAGATCTCACCTCAAAGGACGAGATCCTCCTGCCCATTTTCCCAGAGGTTGATGGGGCTGCCTCAGGGTCTACGTTGCGCTGGCGCTTGCCAGCGCCAGCAGAGTGCGGGGAGGATGAGGCATCTTTTCTCACCGTGGGGACGTTTGACTGCCCTGCGCTTGGAGTAGCGCGGACCGTGTCAGCAAACAGCGTTGGCTCCGTCAACCGTAGGGCAGCCGGGCTTGTTAGCTGGTTGGGTGGTGTCGACTTAACCACATCAACCCTGGGGGCGGTGGCCACAAGCGACAGCTCGCTGGGCACGGGCTCGGCAGGTGGCGAAAGCCGCTGCGACGATGCCCCCGACCCGCCGCTGTATAGTATATGGTGTGTGTTGAGAAGGTGAGTACGTTTTACGAGCTTCTTTGAATGAGACATTTTCTTTGACTTTTAGAGTTATGATTTCATTTTATTTCTTCCATGTTGCACAAGACATAAGTATGCTGTGTCGTCGCCGTCACAATTCACACAATGGGGTGCATTACTACAGTTATCAGCAGGGTGGCCCGGACCCCGCACTTCGCGAAGGTAAGTTGTGCACGGCAGCTCTGTGATCTGTGGCCATAGCGCTGACAATTGAAATATCGGCGTGGATTTGGTATGTATGGTCTTAAGCGGGTTCTATTATTGCCGGTTTCTATGGTTTCTGGAAGGACGGTAGATGCAAAGGTGACAATCAAGTGCTTTGTGGGGATCTCTCTGTTTTCACGTTTGATAATACGTTGTACATCTCTGACATTCTGCTCTTTCCAGGCTTCCTGGAGCTCTTCAACACTGAGATCTAGGAGGTCAGCATCTGAAATGACACCTCGTACAGTATTCAGAGAACGGTGCCGTGTTACGAAAATTTGTATATCACCAAAGCCTGCAAGTTTCGGAAGTCTTTGAAATAGCAGATTGCCGTGAACCTCCAAAGGAAGGTCGCCGCTGGCCATTTTGTTCAATTTGTAGCCTGTGCCGACCGTTTCTGAGAGGCACTTATCGACAAGAAATGATGAGATCATTCTAACAGGTTTCTCTGGTTTCTAGCTATGGATGACATGGTTCTCTTAGAGAGGACAAACACTGAGATATTGCTTCCGTGCGTACAAGCTTTAAGGCGGTACGATCGGGCAATGCGGAGAATGAGACTGCATACACATCAGCTTTTCATTTCGGCAGTGGTGGCGACCACCCGCCTCGGAGCCCAACAAGGGGACGTTACAAGTTCCGACTACTGCAACT
The DNA here is from genome assembly GCA_013339685.2 of Hyalomma asiaticum. Lineage (NCBI taxonomy): Eukaryota > Metazoa > Arthropoda > Arachnida > Ixodida > Ixodidae > Hyalomma > Hyalomma asiaticum. Next base: position 35,907,097 of record CM023487.1, on the reverse strand, counting down.
TGCGCACGCCAGCCGTACACCACTGCTATCAGCTTATGCGCCTAGTCCAAGGTTGGCTATTCGCACAAGGTTAACCGTAGCCGCCAGGAAAAACAGAATTAATAGAAGTGAGTAGAAGACAGGAAAGATTTAAAGTAGGAGAAAAAAACGAAGGTGTGAGGGGAGAGAGAGGAAAAGGCGACTGGCGATTTCCCGCGGGCGGGTCAATCCGGGGGTGCCGTTTACGCGAAGACGGGGTCCAAAGGGGTGTGTCGCCTTTTCGGTGGGCTTAAAGGTCCAGTCACCCGGCGTCGGCTCAACCCCAAGGATCCCCTTTTCCCCGGATACGCCTAAGCCCACGCACACCCACGCGTGGCAGGGTGTCGAAACCGCCCCCCTTGTCTCGGGTCCGTGGTGTCGCACACACCAAACGCCTGCAGTAGCAGAAGCCCTGTGCTGGGGGCGGCTGCCTCTCAGCCTCTTCTAATGCTAGAGCTAGAGGGCGATTCGGCGGCTTTGCCCCGAAGAAGATGGCGCACTCGCCCAGTGTTGCCAGATCATAATGCATTATGAATATCTCTTATCGCAGTGGTCTTCTGATCTTAAACTGAACTCGCTAACGTTTTTAATATGAATAAGTGCTCACCGAGCTTTTTCCAGATGCTCTGAGGATGCTTTGAGATTTCCTTTTACATTCAAATATAAGCAATGAGTTTGAAGTGATCAACTAAGCGACAAGTTAAACATGCCCAGGCGTCCTTAGCTGTCGCACATAAAAGACGTAAAGGGAAAAGCCAAGGACGTTACTTTTCTACCTTGGACCTAGATGGTTCGAACACAGAACCTCTGGAGCTCAAAGATCGCGTGAATGAAATTTGGTTGTCAGAGCCAACCTTCTGCCACACTTAGCACATACCGGCGTATACGTGGCCGACGAATGCGACTCTGCCCTAACGTGTCCTGTGTATTGTGAAAAGCGGCGTAAATGGCAAATATATCATGTCACTGACATCATGAAGACCAGTCACGTTAATCGTACAATTGTACCTTTCTATGGCAACTTTGGTGCATAAAACTAGAGTTTTTGATTTCTTTTTCTAACAGCGCGTTAACTTTTCTTTTACATGTTGCAGCCTCGCTTATTATAAAGTTAGGTTCCAGCGAAACGCTTAAGCATTCGTCTTATGCGTTTCTCTGGAAGAGCGGTACACGACAACAACGGGTGGGAGGGAGGACACATGCGATGGGTGCAATGCTATAGCTAGCGTATGTGTTTCTTTCTTGATCTTGCTTTCTAGCGCTGCGCACAAAATGTATTTCCAATATATGTACCCGAGCGGATTCTTTGGAAGCTTTCGTTCTTGCCAATGGATTAGTCCCGCTAACACCTGTCACCCAACTTCCCCTACAAATCCCCCCCCCCCCCCCCTTTGTTTTTTCTTCGTATGTTGTTCGCAAGTGCCGCTTCTCCTTCCTGTGTACGGGGGAGAGCATGCA
>CM023487.1:35859558-35905521 GCA_013339685.2 Hyalomma asiaticum | reverse complement strand
CTTACATGCCAAATAAATCCTATGCCGATGTGACGCGTCAGGGGCACCGTCACAACGGCCTGCGGCAGGCGCTGCGCTCACGAGTAGTGAGCCGGTGGCAATGCCGCTCGCCCCCACGGCGGCAGCAGCAGTAAGTGCTGTACCGCCATCCCAGAAGGACCCCCCGGCCTCCGGGCAGGTGGGCCCAGAGGCCTCGTCTCTGGAGACGAGGCTCCCCCGCCGAACACACCGCTCCCTAGAGCGGTGTCCAGCGCCTCCGCTGAGGCGATGGACACAACTCCTGGACAGGTGGCGCAGTCTGCGCCAAAGGAGCGGCGCGACTCTGTCGGCCGCTCTAAAAAGAAAGAGCTGTAATCACAGGCCTGGGAAAGGCTCTGTGTGATAAGTTGCTTTCTAAAACACACAGCATAAACATCTCTCTTCAGATGGACACACAGTTTTACACTGGAACGTGAGAGGTCTTCTCCATAATCTTGATGATGTGAAAGAACTCCTTCACCAATTTAAGCCGAAAGTGCTGTGTGTTCAAGAAACTCACCTAAAAAGCACACAGACCAACTTCCTCAAGCAATATGCGATTTTCCGTAAAGACCGTGACGACGCTGTTGCGTCGTCCGGAGGAGTAGCCATAGTAGTTGATAAGGGTATCGCCTGTAAGCAGTTACATCTCCAAACGCCTTTGGAAGCAGTTGCGGTTCAGGCAGTGATATTTGATAGGCTTGTCACTATCACTTCAATATACATCCCTCCTACCTATCAACTCCATAAAGCAGAATTCCAAAGCTTCATTGAAGAACTTCCTGTGCCATATATGATCGTTGGAGATTTCAATGCGCATAACCCACTGTGGGGAGACCCCCGCTGTGATGCGAGAGGACGCCTCGTGGAAAATTTCCTGTTTTCCTCAGGTGCCTGCCTACTCAATAAAAAGGAGCCTACATATTTCAGTGTCACACACCAAACATACTCATCCATTGATTTAAGCATTGTATCTAGCACACTTTTACCATATCTTGAGTGGCACGTTATTAAGAACCCTTACGGAAGCGACCATTTTCCGATACTTTTGAATCTAACGACACAGGACCAACGCCTCCATCATATTCCGCGATGGAAGATTGAATCATCCAACTGGGAGCTATTTCAAGAGACAACATATTTAAGGCGTGAAGATGTTGCTTCATTGAACATAGACGATGCTGCGGCATATTTTACAGCTTTCGTTATTGATGCTGCTATTAGATGTATTCCACAAACTAACGGAATAAGTGATAAACGCCGAATTCCATGGTGGAATAAAGAATGTCAGAAGGCACGCAAAAACCAAAACAAAGCTTGGGGACTGCTACGTCAGTACCCAACGGTTGAAAACCTAGAAAACTTTAAAAAAGTGAAGTCGCAAGGAAGAAGAACACGAAGACTTGCTAAGAGGGAGAGTTGGGAAAGGTACATCTGCAATATAAACTCCTATACAGATGAGGCGAAAGTGTGGAACAGAGTAAACAGACTCAAAGGACGACAGTCACATCCCCTACCCTTAGTAAATGACCAAGGGTGAGAGCCTGGAAGAGGCAGGCGGACTGCCTAGGCGAACACTTTGAATATGTTTCAAGTGCATGCACTATACAGAAACGTTCTAAGATTCAAAGAACGCGAAAGAGCGGCAGCCCTTAAAATGTTAACGTCCATCCGGTGAGGCTTACAACTGCCCATTTACATTAGCTGAACGTAAGGCGTCTCTTGCGGGCGTCAAGCAACTCGGGCGCCAGGTGGCGATCGTATAATGTACGAAATGATCAAGCACCTTCACCCCCGAAGCACTAATAACAACTCCTAACGCTCTTCATACCATGTGGGCAGCTGGTTATATTCCATTGTCATTGAAAGAAGCGATAGTCATTCCGGTACGTAAACAAGGCAAAGACCCTCCTTAGCCGCCAGCTACAGGCCATAGCGTTAACAAGCTGCCTTGCAAACTGTACGAGAAATGTTAAACCGGCGCTTAATCTGCTTTCGAGAAAAGTAACAGCAGACTAGACCCCCTTCAGTGTGGTTTCAGAGAGGGAAGGACGACAGTAGACCACCTTGTTCGCATCGAGACATACATCAGAAATGCATTTATTCATAGGCAGTTTGTACTTTCGGTATTCCTAGACTTAGAGAAAGCGTACGATACCACATGGCGATTCGGGATTCTACGTGAACTTGCCGCCATGGGCATCCATGGGAACATGTTAAACACAATTGAATGTTATCTGTCTAACCGAACCTTTCGCGTAAAAGTGGGAAATGCTCTATCCAGATCATTCACCCAAGAGACTGGTGTTCCGCAAGGGGGCGTGCTTACTTGCACACTCTTTCTTGTAAAAATGAACTCTCTGCAGTCAGTAATTCCAAGCGCGATGTTTTATTCCGTGTATGTTGATGATGTGCAGATGAGTTTCAAATCATGCATATGTCTATCTGCGAACGACAAGTGCAGCTTGGAATGAATAAATTCTCTAAATGGGCGGATGAGAATGGCTTTAAAATAAACACCCAGAAAAGTACTTGCGTACTTTTCTTCAACAAACGAGGGGTAACGAATCGTCAGCTAGCGCTAGCATTAGAAGAGGCTGAGGCGCAGTCGCTGGCGACAGTTTCCTGCGACATCCAGCTACAAAACGTCAGTAGATCCCCCCCGCAGGGGCGCCTGCGCAAACAGGCGTTTGGTGTGTAGCGACACCACGGACCCGAGCTAACGGGGGGGTTTCGACCTCCTCCCACGCCTAGCCGTGCGTGGCTGAGCCGTGTCCGGGGAAAAGGGAATCCTGGGGGTTGAGCCGACGCCGGGTGATTGGACCTTTAAGGCCCCCCGGCAGAGGCAACACACCCCTTTGGCCCCGGCTTCACGTAGACGGCACCCCTGGGCTGACCCACCCAGGGGAAATCGGCAGTCGCCTTTTCCTATCTCTCTCTCCCCTCATCTTCGTCTTTCTCTCTCACTTTAAATCTTTCCTGTCTTCTCCTCTCTTCCACTTACTTCACTTTTCCTGGCGGCAAGGGTTAACCTTGTGTGACATAACCAACCTAGGTTATTTCATATACGGTTATAGTAGCAACGTACAGTTGGCGTCAGTGGTACTTGTTTTACATCTTCCACTGCGTCCCCTTGTTGGGCTCCACGGTGGGTGGCTGGCATTGCTACCGAAAACAGGAATACTTATATGGACAGTTCTTTTCCTTCACTGCACGATCGCCCCCAGAAGAAAAGGGGGCGCACCGAAGACATCTTCACATTTCATGGCCATCAGATAGATAACTTCCCACGCTATCATGTAATTCATTCTGTAAAAGCGGACAAGAAAGCTCGAGGATTGTCACCCTTCCTCGTCGCGAAATGCCTCAAAGAGACCATAGGACCTGGGTACAAAGCAACAAAGCTGGCCAACGGAGACCTCCTTTTGGAACTCCGAGACAGGAAACAACATGAGAAATTACAGAATCTTGTTTCTTTTGGTGACTTCCCGGTCACAGTGACTCCACACCGCACCATGAACACTTCTCGGGGTGTTGTTTCCGATGATGACCTGAAAGAGCTCACTGAGAAAGAGTTGCTAGATGGCTGGAGTGACCAGAATGTGATCAATGTAAAGCGTATTAGGATGAGGCGCGACGGCAAAGAGATCGAAACAAAACATCTAATTCTGACCTTTAACTCAAGTGTCCTGCCGGAGACCATCGAGACGGGGTATGTAAAGATCCGAGTGCGACCATACATCCCCAACCCTCTTCGATGCTACAAATGTCAGAGGTTTGGTCACAGCTCACAGAACTGCCGAGGTCGAATGACTTGTGCCAAATGTAGTGACACAGAACATTCCTCTGAGACTTGCTCGAATACGCCACATTGTGTAAACTGTAACGGGGAACATGCCGCGTACTCGCGGTCCTGTCCCTCCTGGAAAAAAGAAAAAGAAATTGTTACTATCAAAGTCAAAGAAAACTTGTCCTTCAAAGAGGCACGGAGGCGTGTTACTTACATGCCAAATAAATCCTATGCCGATGTGACGCGTCAGGGGGCACCGTCACAACGGCCTGCGGCAGGCGCTGCGCTCACGAGTAGTGAGCCGGTGGCAATGCCGCTCGCCCCTACGGCGGCAGCAGCAGTAAGTGCTGTACCGCCATCCCAGAAGGACCCCCCGGCCTCCGGGCAGGTGGGCCCAGAGGCCTCGTCTCTGGAGACGAGGCTCCCCCGCCGAACACACCGCTCCCTAGAGCGGGTGTCCAGCGCCTCCGCTGAGGCGATGGACACAACTCCTGGACAGGTGGCGCAGTCTGCGCCAAAGGAGCAGCGCGACTCTGTCGGCCGCTCTAAAAAAGAAAGAGCTGTAATCACAGGGCCTGGGAAAGGCTCTGTGTGATAAGTTGCTTTCTAAAACACACAGCATAAACATCTCTCTTCAGATGGACACACAGGTTTTACACTGGAACGTGAGAGGTCTTCTCCATAATCTTGATGATGTGAAAGAACTCCTTCACCAATTTAAGCCGAAAGTGCTGTGTGTTCAAGAAACTCACCTAAAAAGCACACAGACCAACTTCCTCAAGCAATATGCGATTTTCCGTAAAGACCGTGACGACGCTGTTGCGTCGTCCGGAGGAGTAGCCATAGTAGTTGATAAGGGTATCGCCTGTAAGCAGTTACATCTCCAAACGCCTTTGGAAGCAGTTGCGGTTCAGGCAGTGATATTTGATAGGCTTGTCACTATCACTTCAATATACATCCCTCCTACCTATCAACTCCATAAAGCAGAATTCCAAAGCTTCATTGAAGAACTTCCTGTGCCATATATGATCGTTGGAGATTTCAATGCGCATAACCCACTGTGGGGAGACCCCCGCTGTGATGCGAGAGGACGCCTCGTGGAAAATTTCCTGTTTTCCTCAGGTGCCTGCCTACTCAATAAAAAGGAGCCTACATATTTCAGTGTCACACACCAAACATACTCATCCATTGATTTAAGCATTGTATCTAGCACACTTTTACCATATCTTGAGTGGCACGTTATTAAGAACCCTTACGGAAGCGACCATTTTCCGATACTTTTGAATCTAACGACACAGGACCAACGCCTCCATCATATTCCGCGATGGAAGATTGAATCATCCAACTGGGAGCTATTTCAAGAGACAACATATTTAAGGCGTGAAGATGTTGCTTCATTGAACATAGACGATGCTGCGGCATATTTTACAGCTTTCGTTGTTGATGCTGCTATTAGATGTATTCCACAAACTAACGGAATAAGTGATAAACGCCGAATTCCATGGTGGAATAAAGAATGTCAGAAGGCACGCAAAAACCAAAACAAAGCTTGGGGACTGCTACGTCAGTACCCAACGGTTGAAAACCTAGAAAACTTTAAAAAAGTGAAGTCGCAAGGAAGAAGAACACGAAGACTTGCTAAGAGGGAGAGTTGGGAAAGGTACATCTGCAATATAAACTCCTATACAGATGAGGCGAAAGTGTGGAACAGAGTAAACAGACTCAAAGGACGACAGTCACATCCCCTACCCTTAGTAAATGACCAAGGTGAGAGCCTGGAGGATCAGGCCGATTTCCTGGGCAAACACTTTGAACACATCTCCAGTACGGCACACTACACCGAAACCTTTCTGAGGTATAAAGAACGTGCCGAACGGCAGCAACTTAAGAGAAAGTGCGTACGACATGAAGCGTACAATCTTCCATTTACCTTAGCTGAACTAAAGGCGTCCCTCGGAGCATGTAACAAGTCGGCACCAGGTGGTGATCGCATCATGTACGAAATGATAAAGCATCTGCACCCCGAAACACTAAAAACACTCTTGTTCATTTATAACACCATGTGGGCGGCTGGTAAGATACCATCCTCATGGAAAGAATCCATTCTCATCCCCATACTTAAACAAGGGAAAGATCCATCACTAGCCAGCAGTTATAGGCCAATCGCTTTAACAAGCTGCCTGTGCAAGTTGTATGAAAAAATGGTTAACCGGCGTTTAATAAGTTTTTTAGAATGCAACAAATTACTAGACCCCCTTCAGTGCGGCTTTAGGGACAGCAAGTCAACGATTGATCACCTTGTTCGAATTGAGGCTAACATCAGAGATGCCTTCGTACATAAACAATTTTTTCTGTCGGTATTCTTAGATCTAGACAAAGCGTATGACACGACATGGCGTTATGGTATTCTTCAGGACCTTTCTGCAATGGGTATTCGTGGCAACATGCTGAACACAATCGAAAGCTACCTCACTAACCGCACCTTTCGTGTGAGGGTTGGTCCAGCCTTGTCCAGGACGTTCACCCAGGAGACTGGTGTTCCGCAAGGCGGTGTGCTTAGTTGTACGTTGTTTATTGTGAAGATGAACTCCCTCAACACAGTCCTTCCACCCGCCATGTTCTATTCTGTATATGTAGATGACGTGCAAATAGGTTTCAAGTCGTGCAATCTTGCTATCTGCGAACGACATGTTCAACTTTGCCTAAATAGAGTTGCTAAATGGGCGGACCAAAATGGATTTAGGCTGAGCCCACAGAAAAGCACATGCGTTCTCTTCACAAATAAGAGAGGGTTAGTACCGCACCCTACAATTGAGGTCTGCGGAAGTACAATACCAGTAGTCTCTGAGCACAAATTTCTCGGCATCATTCTTGACACAAAACTCACGTTCATTCCTCACTTGAAACACTTGAAAGCGAAGTGTCTGAAGACGATGAACATACTAAAGCTTCTTGCACACACAACATGGGGAAGTGACAGAAAATGTCTGATGAATCTGTACAAAAGCCTTATTTTGTCGCGTTTAGATTACGGTGCTATTGTTTACAATTCTGCCACACCGACTGCCCTCAAGATGTTAGACCCTGTTCACCATCTGGGTATCCGCCTAGCGACCGGTGCCTTTAGAACAAGTCCAGTACAGAGCCTATATGCAGAATCAAATGAGTGGTCACTCCAGCTACAAAGGGCATACACCAGTTTCACATACTTCCTGAAAGTCAGCTCCATGTCAGAACACCCCTGCTACTCTATCATAAATGACATATCATCGCTTACATTTTTCCACAACCGACCCACTGTTAGGGAGCCGTTCTCACTGCGTGTGAGAAGCCTTGCTGAAGAAATGAATGTCCCACTTTTAGAACATCGTTTAATGCCACCAGCAAAACTTCTACCACCATGGCAGTGGCAACTAGTCGACTGTGACACATCGTTTATGGAAATCTCGAAGCATGCTCCAGAGGTACACATTCAAATGTACTTTCGAGAACTTCAGGCTAAATACTCATGTGCGGAATACTACACGGATGCATCAAAGTCATATACTGGAGTAGCTTATGCAGCACTTGGACCGTCCTTTTCTGAATCGGATGTTCTCCACACCGAAACGAGTATATTTACGGCTGAGGCATACGCTGTACTATCGGCCATTAAACATATAAAACACACAAATGTACAGAAAGCCGTTATATTTACCGATTCTTTAAGTGTTGTAAAATCTCTTTTGCACTTTTTCAAAAGCAAAAATCCGGTCTTGAATGAGCTCTATTCCTTCTTGTGTTCGGTGCTTATATCTAAGCAGCATGTAACATTATGTTGGGTACCTGGCCATAGAGGCATCAAGGGAAACATGGCTGCAGACCAAACCGCAGTATCGGCGGCAACAAAACCTACAAATCCTTTAGGAGCCGTACCAGCGTTAGACATGAAATATTTCCTCCGCAAAAAACTTAGAGGCTACTGGCAACGCCTGTGGGACAGTCAAACGTTGAATAAGCTCCACGCCATAAAGCCCCAGCTCACAAACTGGCCGCCATTAAGCAAAGTACGGCGTACTGAGGTCATTTTTTGTCGCCTTAGAATAGGTCATACGTACGGCACACACTCTTTTTTGTTGACCGGCAGTGAAGCGCCTATTTGCGATAAATGCGACAAGCCCCTAACGGTATTGCATGTCTTGATAGAATGCCATGAACTGGAAGCTCTAAGAAAGAAACACTTCCCTGCGCTTCACACACAACACATTCCCCTTCATCCACAAATGTTCCTTGGCATAGAACCCTTTTTCAATACGAAACAAGTATTAGAGTATATACGTGACACTGGACTGTTGCAATTTATCTGGCGATCGGATTCGTAGCACAGCCTCTTTTTAGAGACTAGTGCTGTGATATAGAACTTGTATAGCAGACGCCTCCTGACCCTTGAACCCAAGGGTGCCGGAGACAGACTGCTTCTGATAATCCGACACTAGCGTTTTTATCACATTGTCGTACCTTTTTATATGTTTTATATGTTTCACCATGATCTTATTGTATATACACAACGTGCATTTAACGAAGCTTTTAAGGCCGCTTTACTGACACTCTACATCGACCACCAGAAAATCATCCTCCGACTAACAGCTCATTATGTCTTGTATGGCGCTCTTTGGCCAGCACTGGCCCTTGCGCCACTAACCTCCATTAATCATCATCACGTCAGTAGATCCCACTGTGCTACCAAAAGTCGACGAGAACACACTAAAGAAGCCTTGCACGCTTAAATATCCACCCGAAAGGCAGTTGCTACAGACGCACTGCTCCGTAACGGAAACAGTTCACCAATTTTTTTTCTTTTGGCGACGCGTACTTAAGATCTCAGGTAAACGTGCGAGGGAATTCTAGGTTGTCGACGATGTCCGAGTGCAAGATAAGCTAGTCTGACAACACAGTGTCACACGTTAGGTACCAATACGATAAGAAAGGCAACCCAGATATCAAAACTCGTTTCTGAATTACGCTGTCGTGATTTTCCGCCTCTCATATCTCCAGCCGCAGGCACCTCTATCCTTCGCAGTGGTGTGTTTGACGTTTCCCCGAAAGAAATATCAAACACGAAAGAGAAGAGGCTCGATCACTCCTCGCGGAAGCATCTCGTTAACATGGTCCGTAATGATGCGACGTTCCGTTGCTGGTGCACGGTAGGGGCGCTGCCGGAACGGTGGGTTAGTAGCAGTGTCGATTTTATGCACAATGGTGTTCGTTCAGCCTAAGAACGCATGGGGGAAATCGAATGAGGTTCTGAACTTGTTGAGAAGGGTGATAAGCTGCGCCTGTTGATCGGGAGCGAGGCCGCTGTCGATGGAACGGTGAAGTGCATCCGAGGACACGTCATCTGAAGCACGGTGGGGAGTCAGCGCGTTCAGGTGGGAGTTTGGACTGGTCTCATCGAAATCAATGGGCACGATTACATCAGCATCCACAGAATGAACGTGGCTAAGTGTCTCATTACGGCGCAAGGAAAGAAGGCACGGTTTCGCGTTGTAAACAAGTATTCCAGCGTCATTCCGATCAAGTGCCAGCACGGCAAAGGCAGCGACGTGTGGTGGCGACGAATAAACAGGTCGGACGGCGTGAACAAAGCAATAGCGTTAGAAGGTGCAGCACTTAAAAGAGGAACCATGACGGCACTGAGAGGAACGACGTCAGTGTCACTAGCAACGGCAAGCTTGTACACACCAGTTACGGCTGGATCAGCAAAGGGATTATCGGAAAATGAAGATAGTTTCATGTGAGCGCGAGCGCACTCGATAACAGCCTGATGGCGCGACAGGAAATTCCACCCGAGGATGACGTCGTGAGAACATGAAGCCAGCACAAGAAATTCCATGTGGTACGTTACGTCTCGAATGAAGATTTTGGCCATACATGCTGCAAGGGGTCGAATTCGCTGTGCGCTTGCAGTACTGAGAGAGAATCCCTTAGGTGGCGTCGTCACTTTTCGAGGAGAACGGCAAAGGTTTTGACTTATCACGCATATAGCGGCATCAGTATCGACAAGCGCAATAGTCCGTACACCTTCGACGAATACTTCGAGAACATTGGCGATGACATTGGCACATGAGCGGTGTGGCAAGAAATTCTAAAAATTAGAGTATCGCGTTTTGGAGCTTTTACATGCGGCAGGTGCTGTTTCACCGCTGATAAGTTGTTACACTTTCGCCACGCTACTTGAGCAGATGTGAGCAGACGGTCTGCTGAGAGTGTCAGTGTATGTACGAGCCACGTGTACCGGAAGACAAAGACTTATTGCTGCATTGCCGCCAAGTCTATGCCATATTTTACTTAGTAACGGGTAGAGGGGCGCCTAGCAGCAAAGGTACTCGTTTGGTTCTTAGGATAACCACGAAAATTGTGCTCGACAAGGTCCCGTCAACCTCTCTCTCTCTCTCTCTCTCTCCGCAGCTCCCTTATCCGAGGAATAGCATTATATAGAGGAAAATGCGGGACTTGGGAAGAACGCCATGACCGTAGCCCTATGTGCAAATGCGCTATATATGAATGTTCCAACAGCTTCTAAATTCCTTTGCTTAACTTCACGGTTCGAACAACATGCAGCTGTGACTTGGCACTGTCGGCCTGCTGCAGCTGCTAAACATGAGCACGCTGATGTACGACCGAAGCTGATTGCTCACTACTCGCGCATGCATAAGTACTTTGAGATTTTGGTGATATATACAGGATCTAGTTTACACGAACGTTGATTAAATACTTTGACGCCAAGAAACTTAAGACTTGAGTGGCATGTTTATTATGAAATAAGAAGATGATGTTCTTATAGGTCCATGTCGCACACATTTCCAGGAACGCATACTGCTCTGAAACAAGGAATGTCCATGCTCGAACCACGGCGTCGAATTCTACTTGTTTCTTCACGCGAACACTTGCTTTCGTCCGCGAAAAGCGATACGGCAACTAGTAGACGTACCAACATGCTCTCTCGGTCTTGCGGGCGTGATGTACTCGCTGGGCTCTTCAAGATCTCCTTTAATATGTGCGTGTTTTAAATATGTGAGCGCTTGTGTCGCTGGGAAAGTTACTCATACTCACCGTAAAAAAATGGAACGAAGACATACACGTGTAGACCACAGTTCCGAGCACATGCAATGCTAATGAAAGCATGTTTTTTAGGGGCAAAGCTCCTCTTAGTCTAACCTTGTCCTGCGTCAGGCGTCAGGCGTAACCGGCGTGCCGGGAGGCACGCGCTCGCCCTCGGTGCGTGCCTCATGGCGCGTGCCTCTCTCTCTCTCTCTCCCGCCGCGTGCCTCTCTCTCACTCTTCCATCTGCTGTCTTGTGAGAGAGAGAGAGAGTGAAAGGCGCGCGTTGACTATGACAACGCTCTTTCTTAGATGAACGCTCTACCAGCTCGCAAAGAAGAACTCGCCCTCACCCGCGAGAGACAAGGTTGGCGCAGGCAGCGTCTCCTAGCGATTTTCTTGATTGAGAAATACCGACTGCTCGTGTTGGAGAACCGTTCACCGGCCACCCATATATATATATATATATATATATATATATATATATATATATATATATATATATAGGCACTGGATCTTGACTTGCAATGAAGTGCCGGTGGGAGATTTCACTTGTGCATAGTTGAACCATAAGGATTCGTAGCGTGCGCGTTAACTAAATTAATCCGGAACTCGGCACGATCTACGATGAACCTCCCATGCTTCGCCCACTCATCATCATTCACTCCGTGGATATGCTGTAATTATTTCATCGTACAAATAATCACTATATTTGGTAAAAAACAGTGTTTTACCTTGTTCCTGGTGAGTCACAGATAACGCCGCGTGCAGAGCGGCAGGTAGCAGTCAAAAAGCATGCGGAGCGAAGGGAAAAAGCAGCATGCAGCAGTCGATACAGGCTCAGATACCATAAGTTTCCATTCCACAATCCCTGAAGAACATGGCGGATGAGGCTTATGGGAATATCGACAAATAAGGCTCTATATTTTGAATATCCCCCATTGATTGCCGAGTAGACTTCATGCTCTGTGTTCACCAAGAATTTTATTAGGATACTCTTGTTCTGCCTATCTCTGATGTGCTTTTCGTCAGCTCTCGCTACAATGTTATGTTCGCCGGGCCACTTGGTGGCGTTCTTCTTGTCACAATGGCGAAATTTTGGATGTTCTTAGTTGGCGGGGGAACGTCGTCGACATTGAGCTTATCCAGTTAAGCTTGCCCGTATGTGGCTGGCATTCCGAAATCATGTACGACAACACAGCACTTTGTCTAAACCATAAGATCTTCAAGTGCTGCATTTGGAAGTACTGCAATATCGGGCAGTACGTTGAAAAATATCAAGGTTGCTCTGGAACACGTTAAGCAGCACACAGCGTTACCAGAGGTACTATTCAGTTAGAGCGGTGATAAGATGGGCAGTACGGTACCTTAAATGTGCATAGACCTCACTTACTGGTCCAAACATAATACTGAGGAGTACAGGAGATGCAGAAAAAAAAACTAGGCTAGTATTTTCATTTCGAACACGTATGGTGCATTGGCCTTGAAAACATTGGGCATTAGACAAATTGAACCTTCGAAAAGTAGGAAATGGAGCGCGTATTAGGAGGGAATTTGGGACAATATTTGGCTTTGAGCAGTACTGACACGAACTTTTGACATTCCTGTATTGTTGCTGTAAATGAAAGCACTGGCGTGGATAATCCAAAAAGAGTATCATGGTAAATCGCAACGCAATGTATACATGCTTAATACGGTTCCCTTAAAAGCCCAATTTCGGTTTCGATTTCGAGGGGGCGGTTTCCTAGCTAAGTTTCCTACCGCCCACGACGAATTTTCATTTCCAAATCACTCGGGAAGTAGCAAATGCTTCTCGCTGGCCATCTCACGCAGCGGTTTCGTATGAGTCGGCGACGGCGTCTCTCGAGCGTAGTAGCACCCACGGACCATCGCTCCAGGCGGCCCACGTTTCATGGGATAGCCGTTCCAAGAGTTTCGCCAAAAGCAAGTCGCGCTGAAAGAAATGCACGCCCGCATGCCAGTCCACAAGAAACGGCATCGTGCTGGTGCTCCGCATAAGTCACGCTCCAAGTCAGCGCCGGGCAGAGCCTCGCTGTTAGGTATAACAAACACGTAGCACATAGCCCCTAAATTGTTAACGCGCCATACTTCCTACAGTATTCCGGTGAGTCGCTCTCAAAATTATGATTCCGCAATTCTGACGAAAGAGCGCGTGCTTTTTTCACAAACGCGCACTCCAGATCCTAAAGGAGGATACCATGAGACTACCGACTAATGCTTGCAATGGCCAGCCGCTTGTTAAAGTATGATTTCTAATGCTTACCGTTCAATAACGAAACATCGCTAACTTAACGATGCAGAAGCAAGCTATTTGCTTGTTTATCCACGATGTGCTTCAGACTTTTGTATTCATAATTTCAATCAACACACTGGAAAACTAGGAAATGAGTGCAGATATGTGAGCGAATTTGTCGCACGATATCGGCTGAATAGGTGCTGCAGTGTTTGCTTCTTATATTCGCTGAGTGAATTCCCTACCATTTCGAAAACCAGTTCACTTCTCCAGAACATTGGATTTACGTAAATGCATTTTTCCTAACGATTTTGAACAACCTGCTCACCTGTTCACATTTGGGCAGGCAACTGTAGATTATGTAAACTGCACACACGATTCAGGTGGTTGTGCAAACGCATCACTTACAATCACAGGAGACTACCACAAACATCTAGTTATAGATGTCAAGCAAGACGCTATTTGTCTAGGCATTTACTCAATCGGTAAAAATTGTCGCAATTTTTTTCTCACTTTTCGCCTAAAATCAGGCGCCATATGCTAATATTTTAACAACACAGATTTATTGTTTCAGTGCAATGTAACATCCTTGCTGTGTTCCATGTTCGTAGATTTAGTGCACACTTCCTGTGTGAGTAGCAAAAGTAAGCAATGGAAGCCTTCCTGTGGGAGTTGTATGAGTAAGTCACTCAACAAAAGGCTCGCGGTGCCTCATAGTTAGCCTTGACGCTCTGAAAAAGATAACGAAACGAAGACTTTCCACATCAAGGTACAATAAAACTTGCCTACTACATTACCAAAAAAACATGCACAGATAAGTCAATCATATGAAATGAATGAATTTTAAATTTGAAAACTTGACCCACGTGGTTTACATTTAAGAGAGAACCGAGGATTCTTTTGAGAAAATAAAGTGCCAATTCCGCGTGAGACACTTGTTACTGGAGAAGAGAGTTCACAGATTGTTTCAGGCATTTTGTGATCTCACCTGACGTGGTCTTGGCGCATATCGGTTCTCACGAAGTTGTAATTTATCTCTGCTGCACCCGCCTGAGCAGCACGCTCCAGCACAGGAACGGTGTGCGAAGAATGGAAAGACAACGCAACACACTGGTGTGGCGCTTTTGAGAGTACGACGACAAAATCTAACGGCGTTGTATTTATACCGACCCAAAGTATTTCGGGAAGGAGGCTTTTGCTAGAATCATGGCACATCTAGAGCACACCTGCAAACATCAACCGGTCACTTGGAACAATGCCCTCTGTATACGATAACCGCCCTCGCGATGCGAGGGAAAGGAGGTGTCGTGCGAGGAGAACCAGGAGTGACGCCATCTCTGCCAGCCAGACAGTGAGCCCTTGAAGAAGAGGTTCAAAGTGGTGTGGGAACGTCGTGCACTTTAAGAAACTGTGGCTGGAGCTCTCTTGGCTTCAAATACATATTTCGAGCACGTCAAAAACGGTCAAATTAAAATAAACTGATATACATAAGCTATGCAAAAGAAATTCTTATTGTGCAACTTTACTAAAGGCTAGATGGCATTAGTGAAGTCTCACAATAAGATGGCCTGAGATTGCTTTAGTAAACACATGGTTCATTAAAACTGTCTTACATAAGCAGGTTTATCAATTCGTGTTAGCCATGTACCACATTCCGCAGAGTGACCCCAAAGGCTTGATTCCGAATTCATCTACTCTCGTACGTCTCACTTGTGCTCGCCAGTCATATTTTGTTTTCGATTTGGAATGCTTTAACTATCTGGACATTGGCGTCGGTCCAGGCCGTCTTTGGCTCTTCTTTGTGGCGCGTGCGGCCTGCTTGGTGTTTTGCCTGTGCACAGGTCCTGCCAGAAGAGTGGCACATTCTGCAAGGCCAGCAGATTTCCGAACCGCCGTACACTCCGCAATGTGCTACACAACGGCCGGGCCTCCTTTACGTCCATAGAGAGCACTCCCTCTGGCTCGTGAACAGCGCTCAAGTACCGAATCCTATAACCTCTGAGGATCATGTGAAGTTCCCGCTCCTCTTTCTCCTATTTGGGTGAACACGGAACTCTACATTGTTTCTCGTAAAATGATGAGTTGCGGGCTGTCACTCAATGCCCGCGCTGTCTGGCGCACGATACAAACTACGTAGTTCCCCTATTGATAATCGTATACGCGATGACGCTATTGCAAGTATTCTAGAGCCTGCTTTTTTTTTCCCTCATACAGGCTCAGATGCCGCACGTCGCGCGTCCACGACACATCCCTAAATCAAAAGGAATGCAACCACGTCGCATTTCTAAGCAAAGCAAATATGTTTGGGAGTGCTTTGAGCTGGTACAAACCGAAATAATTTTTCGACACCTGCACTCACACTATTTTCCTTTTAGACGCCCAAGACGACAAAGCCGTCCCAAGTGCCACTCATAGCTCGGAAACCGGGACACCTCATTATGTTCCGGTATTGAACGCCGCATCTCAAGTCGCTCAAGGTGCCTGGAGCGGAGCGCTATACATAGGTGCGACATGTGTTTGTACTGCCGTGGAAGACAGCGAGCATTTTGTGAGTTAGGCCGGCTTCAGCCGGTGTGTCGCGAATTCGCGACAACCGACAGTCGAGGGCCGCATAAAACGACGTAAGAATCACTTAAAGCGGCTCTGCAAAACTTTTTAGAATACACTTAAAACCCTGCCCATCCGTGGTGGAGGCTTATGTGAGCACGTGAACCAAATATTACTGCGTTGGGCGCAGGGAATTCACAATCTGGTTTGAATTACGGCTGTAAACCTCATGCTCTTCTTTGAACTTATGACTTCACAAGGGAGATTTTACTCCGCCGCTGGAAGTAGAATTAGCATTAGTGATTTCACAATCGCAGAAAAGTTCTCTGCAGTCCTTTATTTCTTCCTCTTGAGTTCAACAAATACAGGAAATGTTCGTATATTTCATATAACAAGAAATCTAGGCGGCGTAGTCGCGGTGCCACTTTTGGCATCATCTGTTGAAAGGAGAACAAGTGACTTCCAGCTATTTTTGGAACCAGCTTGCGGATTACCTGGTGTATGCGGCGCGCAAATATGTAGCTAATGTGTTCACACTAGCCCGCGCAACCTGATTGCACGGTTTTCAGATAATTAAAAGAAAGGTGCTGTAGAATCCCTTTAACAACGCAAAACTTACGAAGCGAGAATTTGATATATCACATGTGTAAAACAGTTACGCGACATCCTTTTTAGAATGCCACAGAGGGAATAGCGCATTTATGACTGTGTTTTACAACAGACATCCGACTCTTTGCGCTTAAATTTACACTGAATTCGCAAAAACACATGCATCTTATTTTTTTCACTGGAATGGGAACGTCACAGTAAGACGTCACAAAACATCTCACAGGCAGGAAATTCACCGACCGCATGTACATCTGCACGCGTCATCCGTCCATGTGCCCCTCATACAGTTGATGGCCCATCGACCACCCGGCGCCTTGCAGTCCTCCAATTTAAATGGCATGGAGCCACAGGTTCCATCTTTGGACACTAAATGAATGGAATGATAAAAAACTCACGGTTAATATCGTATATCACAGATATTTCACAAATATGAGAGGATAAAGCTGTGCGAATAAAGAATGTTTCTGATTAAAGCCCCATCTCCGAAATCTTTATGCGACTCACCCCTTTCCCGCTCTCTATGAGTGCGTCATGGCAAATACAGAGGCGGGATTTCGTGGCTCAGAATTTCGCAGTGAACGCTGTGTGGGCTTTCTTCCCGGTTTTACACATGTCCTCCAGTGTCCGTGGACAATCGATGGTATATTCTAAAAGCATTCGGCAGTGGTATCACTGGAAATCAAAAGAATACATGGCGGCACCTTCCGAACTGTCCATGCGTCTGTGCACCCGCTTCGCCACAGATTGCTTTATGATAATGTCCTGGCTAAAATATTGCAGATATAGGATCCGTATGTTCAACTGCAGCATATGCGTGAGTAGGAATAATATAAATGAAATCCCACCTGCCACAAAGGATGTGGTTGATCCCTCTGTCATAGGAATCGGTATAACACAAAAGTGATTCCTGTCTTCGCGAACTAGTGAAATGCATAAGCGGCAACCTTGAGAATCGAGGGGCGCAACATGGGTTGGTGTGATGGAATCGCTCCAGGTTTGGGCCCAGGACCGCTCACCAAGGAACGCACCGCTTTCAAGAACACACGCACACACAAACTATATTAAAAAAATTTTATGTACAAGGCATGCACGTAGTTGTCACGGTGACTGTATATACGTAGTCCTACGTCTGCCACTGCATTATGCCCCGGACAAACGAAAGAAGGTAATAGTCTCGCCGTATTTCCCGCGTGTCCTCGCTGACGCTTCCAGGCTTCCAAGCAGGTGTCGGTTGCGACGAGGAAGTGGCCGGTAGGATGCTGGTAATCTGGGTCCACCCACGGGACTGTTGGCCGCAGCAGCGGCCCTTACAACACAGCGCCTTTTCCGGCAGCCACGGCAGCCCGTAGGCCGCGGTAGTTACATAGCATCTCCAGATACTGCGTTTGACGATACCGGTGGCTGGAAATGACCGCCTGGCTGTCGCCGCAGTAGCCAAGAGCGCCGCCGCCTCGTCTGGCTCCCTGGACCCGTCGCCCAGCACGGAACACAGGCCCTTGACGTCTTCTTCAGCGGTTGCTCAGCTCCCCTGGATCCCTGGACCCGTTGCCCAGCAGGAATGCAGGTCCTATTGGCGTCGCAATACACCGTGGCGGTTGGTCGAAGATTCTCTGAACCGGACGTCCAGCGAGATTCAGCTGGCTTCAACACTGCGCGGCACGAACCACTCCACGCACCACATGCGCACACTTCTTCGTCCTCGCCCCCACACGGCGAACACTGAAATGTTTGTATTTCGCACCTCTATCATGACTCCCCGTTTACGAAAGTTGTTTAAAACTTTTCGCAAGAGGTAGAAGATGCAGAAAACAAATGTCAACGAGTTCCACCAGATGCACTAAAGCTCGGGGTGGTGTGTCTACACAATTGTTCCAAAACACGATACTTGGACAATAAGCGCGTAGAAAAAAAAACATTCGAGAAGTCCACTATACCATATTGTAGGGCATCAGTGTTAAACGCGGCTCAGGTAATCTGCTCCGACGTTATCTAAACCTATGATGTAAGAAACTGAGAATGAGTACTCTTGCAAGAGCAGGCTCCATCGCGAAAGCCTGCTGTGTAGGTGTTTGGTGATTGCAGGTATTGCAAATGCTGATGGACGGATTGTATGATAAACTTTTTGCCGTACAAATACAATGGAGCTTTTGCACTGGCCATAAAAGTGCCAAACATTCTCGTTCGATGGTAGAATAACGAGTCTCTTGAGGAAGCAGGTTTCGGCTTGCGCAGGCAACCGGATGCAAGACCTGATCTTTTCTTATCTGGAGCAGTACGGCACCGAGACTAGTGCTTGATGCGTCGGTGGGGAGAACAATTTGTTGGTTCATGTTGGGCTCTTGCAGAATGGGTGCCTCACAAAGCTTGGCTTAATTGTTGTTTCTTCTCCTATTGTTTGTTCTCCTATTTCGCACTTGCTTCGCTTACTTGTTAAGTTGGCGTGTTGTATTCGGTCAAACACACGAAGTTGGGTTAATAAGTTATCATGCCACGTATTTGTGGCAACAACGACATCGTCAAAGTAGTGATCAACGTTTTCTAGGTCGCCCAGAACTGCTCGCATGAGACGTGCGAAGGTAGCCGGCGCTGCCTTGATGACAAGGGCATGTATACAGAGTGGTATAGGCCAGATATATTGAAAAAATGCTGTTTTTTCTCTGCTTTCCAGGGCCATGGGCACCTGCCAATAACCTGTGGTAAAATCGAACTTCGAGAAAAATATGCATTCACCAGCAAGTGTAAGAACCACGTCGATGCGCGGTGTTGGTTCGCTGTCAACAATCAAGACCTTGTTTACCTCCCTGAAATCAACGCATAAACGAATCGTGTTTTCGGATTTCTTGACAACCACGATGGGAGCATGGTATGGGGACTGCGACTTTTCAATTATGCCCAGCTTTAACATTTCTTGGACCTCTTTCTCGACGTTTTCCCGTAATGCTAATGGAATTGGGTATTGAGGCACATGTATCGGCTTATCAGAAGTCAAGTGTAGAGTACACTCAACGAGTTCAGTCTTTCCTGGTAGGTCGGAGAAAATGACCTCGAACTCGTTGAACAAGTCGAGCACCTCTGAACGCTGCTCCACGCTCAGATTCCCAGACAAATTGACGTCAGTCGCTGTCTGTGTGCGCAACAGGCCAAGGGACGCAATCTCGTGTGGTTCTTCGCTTGGTTGTTCCTCAGTCTCGTCGGCTGTATCTCGGTCGACTTCGGGTATGACCGACACCTGATGCGTGGGTAAAGGTTCCTGTTCCTCATACTTCGTCAGCATGTTAATGTGGAAGATTTTCCTCTTTCCACTTATGCTAAAGGCATAATCGACCTCATTCTTCTGTTCAACTATTTCCAAAGGGCCTTTCCATTATATCAATAATTTGTTAGACTCCGTGGGCAATAGAAGTGCTTTATCTCCGATGTTTAGCTTTCGAGGGCGGCTTCTCCGGTCGTAGTAAGGTTTTTGTTTGGCACATGCTCTCTCCAGCTCTTCATGAGCGAGTTTGCACGTCTCCTCAAGGCGGTTTCGAAGAACGACGAGATATGTGTAGGTGTTGCGAGTTTCGTCGTCGATGTCTGCGTTAGTCCATAGCTCCTTCAGCACTGTCAGTGGTCCTCGCACGTGGCATCCATAAATAAGGTGAAAAGGCAAGAAGCCTAGGCTCGCTTGAGACACTTCCCGTTAAGCGAAAAGGAGTGGGGCCAGGTACCAGTCCCAGGATCGGTCTTTCCTGGCACATCCTCTTCAGCATACTCTTCAGAGTTCCATTGAAATTTTCCAGGAGCCCATTTGCCATGGCATGGTATGGGTCGTTCGTAGGAACGTGATGGCGAGAAGACGGCCTACCTCTTCCATGAGCTCCGCTGTGAAGCTTGTTCCTTGATCAGTTACGATCTCCTTTGGTAACCCAATTCGCGAAAAAAATTCTATCATGCCTTCGCTACATGCACATCATCAATTGCGGGGAGAGCAATGGCATCGGCATATCGGGTGGCGACGTCAATCATGGTTACAATGTAGCGGTTGCCACTTTCCGATTTCGGTGAGAAAGCGCCGATCAAATCGACCGCAACACGCTCAAATTGGGTCTTTATAACACGCATGTTGCCCAAAGGCGCAACTCCAACTTTGTCTTTGGGTGTTGACCGTTGACACTGATCACACGACTTGACGAATCTTTTTATGTCGCCATGCATATCAGGCCAATAAAAGTCTCCCAAGATCCTATCAGTGGTTCGCCGAATGCCTTGGTGTCCAGCCATCAGAACTTCATGTGCAACTTCAGGGATGTTTCTCCTGAACGCCTTCGGTCCAACGAGCTGGTTGAAGTTCCTGCCGTTATTAAGCCAGTATCGCCTGTAGAGCAATCCACCTCCTTCGACAAAAGAGTATGAGTGGCCTTTCGGCGACTTGACATCTCTACCTGCATTGGTAAACAATGATTTCAGCATCTTGTCCTTCTGTAGCTCCTCAGCCAACTGATCTTTCATGACTTCGCACCACTTTATTTTTGGTACGCACAGCAGAGTTACTCCCCTCTCTGCTGGCTTAACCACGGTGGAAACATACTGAGGATGCTCCGCAACTTGGACACTGTAGTCGGTTGTCGTATTGTCCGTGGGGTCGACTGCAGGCCGTCTCCAATTCATATCTGGTTCATCAGGGCTTCTGATAACTGGTAAGTTGCCGAGCACCAAGTCGTACAGTGGCTCGTCCATACATAACGCTGCAATGTCGCCGGTGAAATAAAGGTTATCTACGTACACCTTGGCTTCTGGTACTTGTATAACAGAGCTATCAATGAGCAGGACCCTGCTACATTTCCCAGTCAAATGTCTATCTGGAACCAGGTCTCTCCGGATAATTGCGGTGTTACTACAGGTATCCCGGAGGACTCTAATCGTTTCACCAAACACTTGTCCTTCAACCGTAGGTATTCCTTTTACCAGAAATGGGGTTTTCTTTTCTTTAACTTTCTTACCACGCGGGGCACGATTCGTCCTCCCTTTCTCGTTTACATCCTTGTCTCTCGAAGGACAACTGTGAAATCTGTCATTGACTATGCATGCTGAACTCTTTTTCTTTCTGTGACCTCGCACTTGAACAGTCTTCGCTCTTATGACCGTTTTTGCCGCACTTCTTGCAATTCATCGGCTCGTTCATAGGACTGCGACTTTCATGCGCTTGATGGTCCAGCGCTTGCGGAGCGTACACCTTGGCGGGGCTTTTCTGGGAACATTTTCGGGATTCCTCTTGATGTCTCTGAAGTCATCTGATCCATTTCCGAGGTGCGACAAGTTCTGTGCTTTCATAATACGGTCAGTAGCATCGGCTCGTTTTTGAAGTACCTTGCGCTCTCGCTCCTTCAGGAACACTGTAAGGTTTGGAATACAGCACCTGATAAACTGTTCCGCGAGCATGTGCTCTCAGAGGCCTTCGAATGTTCTGGACACGTCGGCCATGTCAAGCCAGTGGTCGAAATACCCGGGCAGTCTCGCAGCTAGCTAATTCCCATGTTCTCCATCTTCTGCCCGTGCCTTTCGAAACTTTTCCTGTTATTCTTGCGCAGTGAATCGAAACCTCTGCAATAAGGCTTTCTTTACTTTTTCATAGTCTAAGGAATCAGTGGCAGTCATTCGACCAATAACAGTTAAAGCTTCGCCACTCAAACACATGCTCACAGGTAGTGCCCACTTTTCTTGGGGCCAGCCTTGTCCTGCGGCCACGCGTTCAAATCATTGCAGGTACGCGTGTGAATCATCACGACGCTCATAAAACAAGGGGAGCAACTTTTGTGGGTTCAGTAGTGATGACACGTTAGTCGGCATAGGCATTATATCAGGGCTGGCTGTGGCAGCTCCACTCGAAACTCCTTCTTGAAGCTTTAGCTTCAGCTCAAAAATTTGCCTAGCGTTTTCATCTGCCCCCTGCCTATGTCTGTTTTCATCTGCCCCCCTGCCTAAAGAACCTTTAGTTTAACCGGACGACAATTAAGTGCAACTTCTAAAGCCCTGTACTGAACATATAGAGCCAATCTGTTCCCTATATGAGCAATGTTGCGGTGGTGTATCGGTAGAGCTTTGAGCGGCTTTCGTAGCATCGAAGGTGAATGTGGGTTCGAGTCCAACTGGGTAGAACTTTTTCTTTGTGAATGTATGCTCATTTTTCAGAGATCCATTAACGTTACGGAAGTACGTCACTGATTTCTTGGTGGACCACGGCATAAAATACTATCGTGTTAAAAGCGCGGCAGAACCCATGTGCTTCCGGAATCAATGTGATGAGAAGCTGGCAGCGAGAAAATCGCATATGCCAAAGTTGTTGCACTCCCGCCAAGTGCTACGAGTAGAATAAACCCTTTTGCGGAAACTTAACAGCTGCGAGCGTAGCGTGAGCTTACTCCGCATGCCGACAACACTGTGGCGACGTAAAGTCGACAAGAAAGTTACAGGCGTGGGCGTCGTTCGCGTCGTTTGTGCGTCGTTTCTTTCAGTGCCCCTGCAGGGTCGAGTAAGCTGGGTGACAGTTCAACGTATGTATTCTTTAGTATATTGCTATAACCGGTTAACCCACACTGCAGCATCATTTTATGTTGCACAAGCAACATCGCCACGGCAGCTGACGAAATAAGTTATTTACGATGTGTAGTCCGCCCGTCGGAATGTCACGGCGTTGATTCCTTCTCACTGGCAGCGCCGTGGGTTTAGTTTGGCATTCACAACCCGCTTGTGTTTGCTGCATCATATGCCTACATTTAAGCAGCAAGCATTCCGTTTTTTTTTAGCCCACCGAATGTTCTTTCTCGCCAAATTGCCGATGTGTCCTTTTGGCTGCTTCTTGACTGGCACACGCACGCGTTTTAGCTTTAGCATTCACTCTCCTGTGGCGCATGCCCCAGGCCAAGCACTGGGCGTAGGTGCACATATGATCGAGTCACTGATAATCGTGGCATGCATGAGAAGTCACAATGTTAGTGCTGTCATGATCATTGCCTCATGTCCGTCATACGTTCACAACGAACCAGCGCACATTTGCTACATGTCAAGTCAACGAGACGGCCTAGAGAGCACCGATACCTAAGCTGGCTGGGCTGACCGCTCGATCGCTTGATAGATAGATAGATAGATAGATAGATAGATAGATAGATAGATAGATAGATAGATAGATAGATAGATAGATAGATAGATAGATAGATAGATAGTGGTGAATGGGCTTAATGTTGTCAATAATTTATTCGAATTTAAAGCGTATTGGACGAGAAGGTTGGGGCGTAAAAATAGGTCTGTCGAGCCTCACTGTTCACGTGTCTCACCTTGCCCCACCACGGTGGTCTAGTGGCCTGCTGATCCGAGGGTCGCGCGATCGAATGCCGGCTTCGGCGGCTGCATTATCATGAAGGCGAAATGTTGAGGGCCGCGTCCTCTGCGATGTCGGTGCACGTTAAATATTCCCCAGGTGGTCAAAAGTTCCGGAGCCCTCCACTACGGCATCTCTAGTAATCACAGCTGGCTTTGGAACATTAAACCCCGCATAACAACTACAACAGTTGTCTCATCTCGACCATTGAGCAAGTGATGCTAACTTAAGCGAATGTGTCGGCCTTAGCTAGGCCATATTAATTTCGTATGTGTGTCTTATTTATCTCATTTTATGAGATTTAAAAAGCAGCCTATTATCGGCAACTACAGCATCTTTCCACTTTTTATGTGAGCTATTTTACCTGTATGCATTAGGTTGAACTATTGCCTGAGATCACATGTTTCTTTTAGGCGAGCTAGCCAGCTGCCAGTTGAATTGTGATTTTTTTTTCATCTTTGCATGCTGTATTGCGTGATTAGTGGCATAAATTCTGGGAATCGCAATGTGGCGACTCAAGGGCTTGCTCACTGTACGATGTCACTTCGTCGCTCACATTAATCCACAGACGTCTACGTTGTCTAAGAGAAACTGCACGCTACTGTGCGCTGATGTACATATATCATAAAGTTCACTTGTCGGAGTGTCTCTACGGAAAGGAACAAGTGGTTGTTGCTCTCCGTAGGAACACTCCCGTGTTCCTTTTTTTTACGCAGGAATAAGGAATACTTCCCTTTTTTTACCGCTCAGTATATATTTATTGGCCACGAATGCACAGCAATACCACTGATGACAACACGTTTGAACGATACGTAAAGAACGAATATACTTACTGCAGGTTGCGCGCATACTGCCCTTTGCATCAATGAGGCAAACGGCCCTTTCACCTCTACTCTCGCATCCAGAACCCATAAACTTAGCGCAATCTTTGAACTTTTCCACTTCGCTGCCTGGTGGAGAGAACACACAGCACGAGGTGCGTCATAAGGGGCTTCCATTGCTCTGCGAGAAAATAGCTATTCCTGATTTACGTTACCGAGTAGGAACACACATTATGCATTACTGCATTATTACTTGGCCAGGAAAAGGAAGGTGCAGTGGACGGGGGAGGGGGGGGGGAGGCGGCGGGATAAAGTAAATGTCAAGTTTTCATGCATAAATGTGCTGCAGTACGCAGCCATCAATATGCAAGCACAGACTGAAGAAAAGAACAGGCTGAATAATAAGCTACGCACGCTCTCTGTACAATTAATCCACTGCGAACTTCTGCACAGTCCTCTCGTAACTAACATTCGTAAAAGATTTAAACTGTTAAAGATATTTCGAAGACGTAATACGCTTATTTATGATTGCTGAGATTTTCCAAGATTTTGAAAACGCGGCAGCTTCCTCCATGGAGGTAGATATTGGTAATAAGGACGAGTATTGCAAACGAAGACCGCGCAATGATGGTTTTACTGACTGTACGACGTACCGCAATTACATCTTTGCAAAGACATATGAACCTTTTGAGGTATATGAGACACATACGTCCGCTTAGCTAAAACCGGTGTTTCTTTTCTTCAGATGTCACGTGGAAGTGACGCACGCAGCACTCAAGGCGAAGCAAGCAGTACTCAAGCGATGTCAGGCGAACTGTTTATTGGGCGAACTTGTGCCCAGCAAAACAAAGCCAATGACAATGCACAGCAATAGCGACGCGAGCAGTCGTAGGTCGACGGAAAGACTGACAAGCGGCGTGTAAGGGTCGTCGGAATGAGACGGAAATTACGGTATTCCGAGATGGCCAAGTAGGCGCTGGAAAATACGCACAGCCACGTGGTGGACATGCGGGGCAGGAGGCGACCATTGTTGGGATGCATTCTACGGCTGGGAACAGGCCAACTGGTAACTGGAAACCGGCTGGACAGGTGTTTGGCAGCCCCAGGAAAGCGAGTAGGTCAGGCAGCATGTCCAGGAATGTCTGCAGTCGCCACCTGGTTTGGCGCCCTCGCCCTACGGAGCGTCTCTGTGTAAAAGCGCAACCGAGAAAGGGGCAGCATGAGTACCCACTTTATTGTTCACGGGTTGTCTTTTGTTGTCAGTGCGGCGTCTCACATTCGGTTTTGTGATTGGCTGTCGGGGATTCAGGGGCGGAGCAACCTGTGTATATAAGGTGGCGCATCTTCCCTGGCATGTGTGGTTGGAAGCGGAGGTTGGAAGGCTGAAGGTGAGCAGAAGGTTGGAAGGTAGCCCGAAGGTTGGCGAGGACGGAGTGGATAGTGCTAGAGAGGACATTCTAGCACGAGTCCGGGTGGTGGTTACGGTCGCAGGAGCAGTGCTATGCACTGGGATCGGCTCTGCCGAATGGAAGCGACCGTTCCACCAAGGTCCTCCCAACCGGGGCTTTAGGGCGCGGATAGTACTAGAGAGGACATCTAGTACGAGTATGGGCGGTGGTTGAGGTCGCAGGAGAGATGCTATGCACTGGTCGGCTCTGCCGAATTCGAGCGACGGTCCCACCGAAGCCCTACCAACCGATGGCTCCACCTAGGTCCTTCCAACCGAGGCTACTGTCTATGTGTATGTACCGTCTTGTGTATATAAAGTCGAGTTGTGTGTGTGTGAGAAAAAGGCTGGTCTCCATCCTTCAAGTTGAGACAACACGACGCAACTTCGGTCAGGCAGTAGGGGAAGACTTCCAGCCATCCTTCTTCACAGCAGCGGCAACGCCAGCTGGGCTCCACGAAGAACTGAAGAAGTGGAAGGAAGGAGAAGGAGGGAACTGAGCACAAGTTCACCACACCTACATCAGATCGCCTTCTGCCTTTCTGGTTCTTGAAAATTTACTCGGCGTAATGCGTCGGCTTTTATACACGCGTCATAACGCGTTCTCGCATTATCTCGGGAGTTCCAGAAGTCCCCGAAATGTGCGCGTCAAGCATGCAAAGTTTCAAGAATGGTCGACACGGTTCCGGAAGTGGCATGCAAGATAAACGCGGCCTGCGTTGCGCGTAACAGAAAGTGATAACAGCGCTCCCCGCAAACAATCAAAACGCGCGTTTCACTGGGAAGTGATAACGGCTTTCCACTTAAACCGAAAAAACCGCACGAGTCGATAAATAGCAGTAAAGAACCTGCGCAGTAGACTGCTTTTAACTATTTTCCCGCAGCATGTTGAAGTGCAGCATGTTAAATTTTTTCACATATTGCGCTGTCTACTCGAGATTTGTGGTTGCATGAATACGTTTTTAATTTGCACAACGCATCAAGTAGTGACAAAAATATTCCTGCTGCCAACAAACAGTAAATTGTGGGGCTTCCTCAAGGATAGGTGCAGATCGCTAAATACCAGCATTCCTCCGTTGGTTCTACATGTCCGAAAAATTTGTGTGTTTGCACAAACTAGTACATCATGAACCACTGTTCTTAAGTCGGCAAGTGTTTGTGGAAAAGTGCTGTTTCTTTGTTGCTCTTCGAAAGTTCTGAGCGCGGTGGTAGAACATCGAAGGAATTCAGTTGGTCAATATATGTTGACATCTCGAAACCGTTGGTGCGAAATCCGATTAAGGCACTTGCCTTTGGAGGCTTTTCCTCGCTCCAATACATGTTCTTCTTTTGTCATCTCCTGGACGGCCCTGGGGGTTGCATTTTCTAGGGAACAACTGTGTTTTGCGTGACTACGCCGACAACTACTACGCCAACACGAACTAAGCGATAGAAGATTCTTTTCAGGAAACAGTGCATATCTTGTGTACTGTTGTTCTTATTGAACCTTCGCTGTAGATTTCCAGCATTGCAAACACATCCAGAGGTAATACATGAGACCCTGCCGCGCAACTCTCGCTTATCGTCCCGTAATTTGTGTAAATCGCCAAGAAATGGTCCCAGAATGGCTGGAAAAATATTTTGCATTCTATGGGCTCGGGTCATCTATGAGCATGCTAGATAAGGCAGGATATTCGCTGTTAATGCAGTGTCGCTGCGTGGCATGCATATTCCAAGCTTTGCTACCTAGTTAGGCCACTGATCTGAATTTGCCGTTTTACCCTACTGAACACGTCACTTTCCGTGTTCCGATAATTCCATAATTTCCATTTCAAGTCCATAAGTACTCCATATATCTTCCATATCTTTCCATATTAATTTTACGAAAACATGCAACTATTGAAACGGCCGCACGGAACGTTTTCAGTAACATAGTGGCCCCGCCACGGTGGTCTAGTGGTTATGACACTTGGGTACTCATTCCAAGGTAGCGGGATCGAATCCCAGCCGCGGCGGCTGCATTTCGATGGAGGCGAAATGTTGAGGCCTGTGTGCTGCGCGATGTCACTGCACGTTAAAGAACACCAGGTGGTCGAAATTTCCGGAGACTTCCACTACGGCGTCTCTCATAATCATAGCTGGTTTTGGGACGTGAAACCCCACAATCAATCAATCGGTAAAGTACTGCTTCATTCTACACTAAGTTTCCTTTAGGAAAATTACGTTAAACCTCTTCCCAAGTTGAGCAGGGCGCATGAGCTCCCTGCTGCTTATTCCCGCGGAATAGCCGTGTGATCGAGTATGTGAGCCGTATTGAAGCGTATTTATTTCCCAACCTTCAACCTAAGGTATTTACTTCCCGGTATGTTGCTCACGTACCTTCTAGGCTTAAGAGGCGCGGTGGGGAGCGCCAATCACGGTGGTATATACCTTCGACGTTTTTTCTTAACTGTTATTCACGAATAGCTTTCTTTGTAACATTACACCATCTGAAGGCGCAGTATTCATGCCCTGTGGCCAACTGTTCTTGATGTGCGTCTTGATGTGCCAACGGTTCTTGATGTGGTTCTTGATGTGCGGTCTTGATGTACGCCCAGCCGCATTGCTGCACATAATACCACTACTGAGGCACGCCGGTGACTTCCTGCACCACAGGCACTTGAACTATGTCCGAATGGTCTCTTACCATCTCTGACGAGGACGACCACAACAGTGTGGACAGTTTGAGACAGAAAGTACGAAAGTCGTTAAGACAGTCTATAGATACCACGTAACCATTGAGACATGCTCATACATTCCTTTCTGTCGCGCTTTGGAAGTAAGCTAAACGGCCCAAACACCTTTTTGAGGAATCGTTTATCACTTATGCATATACGTTCAGTGACTGATGCATCCTATCTCACATATGCTTGCGAATACGTCGAGCACGCGTGAGGTTACGCAGATATGTCCGAGGTTCCGAGCACTTTTTCTGTTCTGTCGTTCAGAAGATCCCACCGCCGGTATGCTGGGGGGTCACCTGTGGCTGCTGCGATCAATACGCTACCCAGATAGCACTGCAACAGTGCACTCATCTCTCGGAAACGGACACAAGCTTCACTCACTTAAAACCGCTTATTACATGCAAAACTATGGAAAACCGACGACGCAGAGTAGCCACGATGTAGGAAAGGCAGTTCCGAGTGGAAACTCTTGTTTCACCGGCAGTGCTGCTCGTTGTCGAGAAAGAGTCGATGAGCTTCTTTTTCGGGGGCGCCCAAAACTATGTTCCCGTGGAAGCCCGTTTATTTAACTCCAAGTATCACACCGCGAGAAGAGGAAGAAGCGCATGCGATCTAAACGACACCCTCGAAATATGCGACACACCGGTTAATAGCAGCAATCTGGTGAATGTCGAAACGGCTTCTTTGAAAAGCGTGAGCACGGACTGCCAGGCTCAACAAGATTGCCTGGAAGAGCCAGGCGTTTTGTGCTCCGCCTTGGAACCCCGCGCTCGGCTGTGAAGCAAGGTGGCGATTTGCGTGAGCTGGTAATACTTCATCATTGAAACAGCGTGCCCACATAAGAATGAAGAGGAAGGAACAATGTCTCGCGTCGTTCTCCTTCATCTCCGTCATTGTGTGTGCGCGCTGTTTCAACGATCGGCTATGAAGTTCCTCAGTGATGCTTATTTTTATGTTTACTATGTTAGAATCGGTGAAACACACTTTATAGAAGCCGAAAATCCCGCACTGTTAAGGAACCGTTAGCAACAAATTAGTTACTGCAAAGAAATACGTAGTAACTGCAGCGGTTAGTACACTTTCATTTTGTCTCTGCTAACATTTCTGTACCTCATAACTACTTACGCTAGTAAAGAGATGCTAACTGCATGCAGAGCGGTAGTAAATGCAGCGGTTACTGCCACTGTTTAACCGTTACTAACTTTTTCGTGCCTCTTAACCACATACAAAATTGTCGTTAATACTTAGTCTGCTGAATCAGTAAAGAAAATCCGTTTTCAGATTGAAACACTCCATAACGACACCTGATGCAGTAGAAGAG
Organism: Hyalomma asiaticum; assembly: GCA_013339685.2. NCBI lineage: Eukaryota > Metazoa > Arthropoda > Arachnida > Ixodida > Ixodidae > Hyalomma > Hyalomma asiaticum. The sequence goes on along the minus strand of CM023487.1, from coordinate 35,875,578 downwards.
CACACCTTTGTTATATTTGTGAAACCGCAACACTGCTTAAGCGCACTTCTGCTACTGTAAAATAACAGGAGTAAAAAGTAATAAAATACGTCGCTGTCTTTCTAAAATTCGGATAAACTGTAATAGTTTTGAATAACAGTCATGTCCTACCCCAAGTGGCATGTATATGTAGCCAACAAGATTTCAGAACGTCAGTCGAGAACACCGATTATGTAGCTAAGTGACGGTTCAACTTGTGATACCCAAGTGCAAAACCATATAACAGCAATGAAGGTGTTGTTTTTGTGGCGTGGAAGGCTTGATGATACTTGTGTGCATGGGTAATGTGTGTTCCTGTTGAGTATTCGTTCACGCCTTTATGCACATTGTGACGTGAATATGGAATATGTCGTTGCACATTGTACTCACAATTTTAATTACGCGATGTAATTACCGATCGTCAGTTAGTGTAACAGGACAATGCTGAGTAATTTTACTTTCATTTGATGTTTAGCTTTCCGATACATTCGAGTTGATGAGGCGATGGAAACACCACATGGTAATCAAATACTCTTACGCCTGTTTAGTTGCAGATAGTAGCGGTAAGGTAGACGCACTTTCAATGTTTAGGCACTGTATGGAAGCAACTTTTACGAACTGGCTGTTATTAATGGTAAGCTTGCAAGCAGTTAATTCCCTCACCGTTACGAGTACGGTAGTGACATATGTGGCAAGCTGTTGATACCTGCAAAGTAGAAAGTAGCCCTACATTTTTTAAGAGCGTGAATACTCCCTACAAAAACCATACTTGTCTTTTAATGCACGCAGGGCGGGAGCCTATTGCTGCCAACGGCTAGGACAGTATGGCCTCTTGACAAAGGCGGAGCGTATGAAACGCTAAACATCCACCACTGAGTGAAACATCACGCGCTTGTCAGACGAGAAGTACTGCCGTTCCAGGATGCGGAACTTTGCCATTACGTCCCATTCAACGTCAACAATTAAAACCCCGTTTCACTGACTACAGAGGCTGCGGAACACCTGAACAAGGTGGCGGTCGGGCTTGTAAAAGGAAGGTGGGCGCTAAATCTTACTGAGTCACCTAACTTTCCTTAGCTGTACTGAATGGTGAAACACGGTGTGTGCCGCTGTGGCGACCGTGCCAGAATCAGTACTATAGTTACGCCAATTTAGTGCGATATTATTGTAAGAAATGTTGTTGGGACATCCTCATTTCGCCATGCGACGTTTTAGTACAAGCCTTCAACGACACCAAGTTTTACGGCGTAAGCTGTTATGAGGTCACAAAAAGGGTCGTTTTTGGCGCCGTTGTTGTCCGCCGCTGCCACCGCCGGTGTCGGCAACCACTATCGTGCTAATTTTAGCAAAACATAACAAGGACCCAGATGGATTCGAACCCAGGTCCTTCTGCGTGGCAGTCCAGCATTCTACCACTGAGCTACGCCTGTGCTTGAAAAAATATCGATAAAGGACCTAAATAAGTATAAAGCCTGCCGAGGAATCGCATTAACAAATGTAATGTTACGTGGCGAAATAGTAATACGCCAGTACGCGTCGCGGAAAGTGGATTGCATAACCAGTGTGCGGAATCATTTGAAAGAACTCAGGGGTGCATGCTTTGTAGCTCTGCACCCATTACAAAGGCATCATCAACATCATCTTATGAAACGATCTTCCTCAACTTTTCCGTCATCATTATTACCAAACGCTGCCTCGTGATGCAGTTTTGTCGTATCGTGCCATGCGTCACGCGACAGACGACGTGCGCAGCCCCGGCAACAACCTCACTTGGCTCTTCGATATAGCTGATAGCCCGATCACTTGACGAGATCCTAAAGCGTTTATAATGGCCTTTGAGAAGGTCGCTACACCAGCTTACGCTGTCACTGTACTGATATTCCACGCAGGCCTGGGACTTTTTGTTGGATCAGGCCACATACTGCTTGGACACATCTTTATTTAATCAGTACCGGCAGTTTGCCGCTGAAAACGGAAAATGCCAACGCTCAACGCACAAACATATTCAGAGAAGTCTGGTTAGGAGCCATTGTCTGACTACACAGTCATTGTGAGGCTATGAAAACAAAGGCAGCGTACAGGATTGCGCAAAAGGGCTGCCTAAAACTGAAGACTTACCCGAACATATGACAACATCCACAATAGACAGTAGGACACTGAAAGCCAGGAACAGTTTCCCCATCTCTGAAGAGGAAAGAATAGAAAACAGTCGAGATTTTCGAGTTTTCGACTAAGGTCTCCAAATGCTTAAATATTCACTATTCACGCAGATATTCACGCAATTAATCATGCAAAGAAAGCGATGTGTTTGAGTATTAAAGCGCTTACGTAATATAGGCATGCGTCAAATATCGTGACAGTCCTCAAGCGGCGTACACACTCACGTAGCTTGAGTAACTGAGCCAGTTAACTGCCTCGCATTTCGTGGAACATCACATGCAAGGCATTTAAATGCAGGTACGCGTGAAAGTGATACAGGGGAGTACACAAGCTAGTACTTCAGCTTGTGTACTCCCCTGCGCAGTAACAATTCGTCCTTTTTTGTTGTAGCCAATAGGGAAAAATGCGCAAGAATAAAATAGTGTACTCTTTCAGTCGCGTAACAGCAATGCCAACATTATAGAAAGAAGTAGACTTAAGTATAGTGAAACAAAAAAAGACGGAGAGAACCGCCGAGGAAGTCAAACTGTCAGGCTGGGTGATATCAGTGCCCCGTTAAATGACATATCACGGTTCCTTCACGTGCAATTTTGCGTGTTTCCTGCACTGAACAGACATGAGATTAAAGGAAGCCTGTATTACCGTTTTACTGCAATTAATGCTTTTATTTAGCTATACAACTGCCTACACCCGCTCACAAGGGGGCGCCGCTGTGTACATTTCAGTGCGCGCCGGCGAACGCCTATCCACACTCACGCAGTGACGGTGCTGCCACCTACATGTCGATCTCGAGGCCAATAGGGCACCACGCAGTGATGAGACGGGGAGTTCTGGTCGGGTCAATCGATGGCGGTCTGGTGACGGGAAAGGAGATGCCATCATAACATCATGTCGAGCGAGGAGTGGGGCAATACAACGAACTCGACTGTGTAGAGCTTCCCTCGAAAACTTTTCGCGGTATATGCAGCCGCAGGGTTCGTGTGCTCTGTTGTGACTGCGCGAAGTATTGGAACAAAGAAAGTCGTTGTCACGTTCCATACTGAAGGGCATAGTTTTTCAGCAATTATACTGATATAGCAGCCCCAGTGTAAATGAGCGCAAACACACGCACACAAAAAAAGAACACATTCGAAAACGACACCTACACCACTTGGCGCGAGTCAAGGGGGCTTCGGCATTTCGACGATGGCGCAGTTCTTGCCTTGGGAACTGTGCCGCTTGTTGTCCTGTTCGGTAGAAGATGGACGCCGAGGCATCGGGGAGAGCGAGCGAAGGCGGGGAGAAAGAGAACGGCGGCCAGGTGTTCGTCGAAGGCTTGGCTTGGGTAGTTCTGCTTCGCTATCTGAAGCGTAGGACAACGGCTGGTTGTAAACAGTTAGCGTGAGTCGTCACGTAGACGAAGCGGACGATGGCGGCACAAGCCTCCGACGTGTGTGGTTAAGCCACACGAATAACATATAGGGTGATTGTGTGCTGTGCATCAGGGGTCAACGACTTAATAGACTGGAGGCCGTGGCGGCGATGGAGCGAGAATAGGAGAAGGCACTTGATCTGGAGCACGGAACATCGCTAGTCGTAACCGAGGTAGTGCTTCGGCGTACGTCAACGGGGCGATGACTTGAGGAAGCCGCTCCTGTTGGAGAACCTCGGGCACTTGCTCCTGTGCAAGAAGTCGAATGGTAGGGCTGAGGCACGAAGTTGATTGCGGCGGACTCGAAATGAGGGAGAGCGGGCGGCCGACTTGTTCCTCCGCGATAGCTTTGATTTGCGAGAGCAGGATGAGATCTTGAAAACTTCGTGTCAGGCCAGACAACGACTCCTCATATGGAACAGGGAGGCAGGTAACAAGGTGTTGTCTGCGAAGCTCCTTGTAGCTTTGATAGAGATCAATGACTCGGCTGACAATGGAGGGGCCCTTTGATACCAGCATTTGAAAAGCATCCTCACCGATACCCTTCAGTATGTGCTTGATTTTATCGCCCTCGGTCGTTTTTGGGGCAACATGTTTACACAAATCGATTAGATCTACCGGACAAGACAGCTTGAAAAATTTTCACCAGGCTGCTGATATCGGGACTGAAGGCGTTGCTGCGCAGGAATTTTTCGAACAGCGGGATGTCCGAACGCTTCGCTAAACTTTATTTTGAACGCAGTCCAGCTGGATACGTTTGTTTCGTGGTTTAGAAATCACAAGTGGACAATTCCGGTCAGGTGGAAAGATACGGCGGCAAGTTTCGGGACATCGTCCCATTTGTTCTGAGCACTCACACGTTCATAGTAGGAGAGCCAGCCATCAAGGTTTTGGTCACCGGTGCCACTGAATATTGGAGGGTCCCACTGATGGGGCGTTCCAGGGCAGACATTGGTCTGGGGAAAAGCTGGTGACGAGTGCGGGTCTCTGTCGCTAGCCATGGTGGGATGGAGAATCGGGTTGTGCAGTTCCAGGAGACCCTGCAATCCAGAACTATTTGTGCTGAAGAAAAGGAAATACAACGTGGCTGTGGGCAACGAGATCGGCACCGACTGGAAGAAACGATGATGGACCAGTCCGAGCAGCAACCACGTTCAGCTCGAGTAGCGATGGTCTTCCGGCTGCTGAGCTCTCGAGGATGCACTTCTTTGCTACACAGAATAAGAAAATATGGGCCCTGGCTGGGCATCGATCCTATAACCACCGGGTTACAAATTCAGAGCGATAACCACTCATACACTGTCGGCTCCGTGCAAGGGGCGCTTTAAAACTCAGGACCCGTATTCACAAACACAACTTACGATAAAAATATTCCCAAGAGAAAATTTCAGCCAATCGTGATGCTGGACATATGATTATAGAAGCCGACCAGCCAATGGCAAAAAGCACTTACGAAAGAGAAGTTTTGTGAATTCGGCCCCAGTTTTCTACGCTTGAATAAGTAGATACACCGAACGGCGCGCTTCCTCAACGCGTGCACACATGGTCACATGCCCACCACCGCAACAGGTGGTGTGACGTCACCCTATCTTCCTCGCACCTCCGCGCCACGATCAGATTGCGCCGCGCAAAGATGAAGAACATGAAAACAACGCGCGTTTGCGTGCGCGTTTCTCTTGCGCGCATGCCTTCGTCCCACTATTAGCAAGGTTCTAGGAGTGAAGAAGTGACCATCAGCTACGCTGCTTCCCTAGCCTTCGGCCACTGGTGCAAGCTCTTCTCAATGTTTCTAAAAGCGAAGTGTTTTTTGTGTTTTTTGGCGATCCTTAGAGTCCATTTGACCGCATCTATCTAGCCGCTTACTTCTCTGTGCTCTCCCTATCCTCTTGTTCACGATATTGGCGCAATATTGGCGTGGTAGGGTATGAAAGGACGACTAACAGTAATGATTGATCTTTGCTACTACGACATACATGTCATTTATCATATATAAAACTGTACGGCAACCATGTATGGCGTAGTTCTCTGCCTGTGATATGTGGCAAATGTGTTTGAATGCTATACAGTGCACGCCAATCCAGGAACAACTAAGGTAAACACTTAACGTGTCATTAGAACCCACTGAACCACAAGAAAAACATAGCCTTTCCCGCTGTTTGCGATTGAAATGTAGGCAGTAACAAGCACACAGACACAACCTACCAAGTGGGGAGGGGGTATCGAACCCGCGAACCCAAGATCCCAAGCAAGCACGCTACCCCTAGGCTACGGCTGCACCTCTTACACAGTATATACCGTAGATAACCCTACTGCACCAGTAGTTGTGATGATGGTGCTTGTTTGAAACCTAGTGCACTTCTAATGTGTGCTAAGCCCTATCATAGCAATTTAACAAGAAGTACGTATGTCCTGTAATGACGCGACACGCTTTTGTCCAACATTCTCGATCCCGTAGGAATAACTCAATGGACCACCCCTATGACACGCGTATTGAAGCGCCGTAGCGTGCATTTATCTTCGACGAAACAGACGTCTGTATTGTGCATTAACGGCAGCCCCATCGTTACTTCGTACCAGGAGCTACCATTCAGTCGCCATTTCGCTGTCGGCTTTCCTGGTTTCTCCACGTTAATCATGCTCCCACTCATGCACTTTGCACAAAGACCATCGTTCTACTGTTACCACTTGTCTGAATGCCTACAATTCGTCAAGTGTAATGTTCTCCTTGACTGCCTCGCATGACACCCATTCCCACAATCTGTAGGATCTGCAGGCTTTTTGCCCTTTGCCCACGGACAACGGCGACGGCGGGCACCTTCAACACCAAGCCCGTTCATTGCAGTGAGCCGGCCATAGCAGCTTAATTACGCTCTAAAATCGCAGCATACATATTTACTCTGCCTTCTTCTGTGGTATGTACTTAGCATCGTCAAGGAAATTCCACCTTATCCACAGAAGGCACTTGAGTGGGAGAGTCCGTTGGGCTAGTTGGTCTTGAGCGCCCGTCCTCTCTGCTTCGTCACTTCTCGTGTGTTTGTGTGCGTCAGCCACGTTAAGTTCAACATTTCAAGACACAGAAGGTATTCCTCGCAGTACAGCTGCGATTTGTTTAGGTACTTCTGCTCAGGCCTGATATGCCATTATATTGCGGTTACCGTACGTTAGGCAAAGAAACACATTTACCTCTCAATGAGTTAGGAAATAGCATACTATGACAAGATATAGCGGTAAGATTACCTGTGCAGGCATCTCTGAAAGTGAACTTGCTTAGAGAGCTATCAATAAAAAAAAACAGACTACATCAGGAAATTATTTTTCTTGTACATTATTCGGATATACTAGTTATTGTGCTTGAACTCAAGGTGCAGCGACATTGATCGTTGCAACAATAAAACTCTATAGAATATTCTAAACTAGAAGAGTAGCTCAAGGGAAGATGGAGGCTTGAATCGATGAACAGATCTCTAAAAGCGATGTGGAACTACATTCGCTGTTCCACATCGCTTTTAGAGATCTGTTCATCGATTCAAGCCTCCATCTTCCCTTGAGCTACTCTTCTAGTTTAGAATATTCTATAGAGTTTTATTGTTGCAACGATCAATGTCGCTGCACCTTGATTTCAAGCACAATAACTAGTATATCCGAATAATGTACAAGAAAAATAATTTCTTGATAATCAAAAGAAGAGGCGTGCAGGACACGGACACAAGGAGAGCAGTGGACAACACGAACGCCGCCTCTTCACCGCCGCCTCTGCACGCCTCTTCTTTTGATTATGGACTGTTACCAACTCGCTCAACTTTCTGTCCTTTTAATTTCCTGATGTAGTCTGTCAGGACGGCGACTGACGAAGGCAAGTCCACTTGTCGAAAGGTTGCCTCCAACAGCGAATGTAGTTGGAGCCAACCTTTCGACAAGTGGACTTGCCTTCGTCAGTCGCCGTCCTGACGAGGAGAAGTCCACCTGTCGAAACGATGGCTCCTGCGACATCCCCTGTTCTAAATCGTTTTTGGCGATCTGGACATCGATTATAGAATATTCTGTTATATAAGCGTTGCTGAATAGCTGTCCTAAATTTTAACAATTGGAAAGTACTTCCACAATAAGTTCACACTATGTTCACTTTATGTAAAGGAAAGGGCTCTCTTTTTATGCATTTGGTGTTTCTCTTGCAGTATGTATTACCTCCTCATGCTGCTCCTGTCTTATTTGCACTCCGCATACCGTAACATTATTCTTACCGCTAATGCGTAGTGTTCAGATAAGGCTTCGCAATTCTATCATCGTCACTACGATGTTGGTGTATCAACATGATTTCGAAAGTATTACGTCCTAAAACCCCGATATGATTATGAGAGACTGCATATAGCGCTGGGATCAGGAAATTTTTGCGACGCAGTGTTCATTAACGCTCACTGACAAATCACAGTGCATGAGCCTGTGGCATTTCGCCTCATCGAAATTTAGCCGGAGCGGCAGGGATTGGATTCCGCGACCTTCAGGTCAGCTGTTGAGTGTCATAACCACTAGATCACCGCAGATGTTACATTGCACAACTCCCTTGTGCTGAAATATTGGCGTAGTTAACACAACCGCCCGAGAACAAAATAGGCCAACAGTCAACACTGCGGCTGCTAGAAACCTCGAAAAACGATGCTAGAGGTGTTGCGCACTCAGGTAGATTCCTGATGCATTAGTGCATCGAAGCAATACCGCCTTCATCTCATTTAGTATTTTTTTGGCTAGGTCAGCGCCGTTGCTAAGAAAAGGAGGAAAATAGGAACTGAGAATACTCTTAATTATAATAGATAATACTTAAGGCAAAACTGCTCACAGGCGTTTGCAAAGTGTCCCAGGGATTGTTGCAGGAGCCAACGTTCCGACAAGTGGACTTGTCTTCGTCAGGACGGCGACTGTCTTCTCCAGCGTGCGTTCGTCTTGTGTGCGATTGTGGTGTGCAGTTCTTTCTCTGTGTGTAAACATCCTTTTTTGCGCCCGTGTTTTCCCAAATATATTTACGCCATCGACGCTCTCCCACGTCCACAGGAGAGACGAAGAGTGGCACGTGCGAACAACAAAAAAAGAAAGGGGGGATTGGGTGTAGGGGAAGCTGGGTGACACGTGTTAGCGTGAGTAGTATAAATGGCAGGAAGGAAAGCTTCGAAAGAATCCGATCGGGGTACATGTCTCGGAAATACACTTTGTGCGCACCGCTAGAAAGCAGTATGAAGACAGAAACACATACGCAGGCTACAGGCATTGCACTCATCGTATGTGTCCCTCCTCCCACCCGTCTTTCGCAAGTGCCGAATCTGCCGCTCTTCCACGAAACACATAAGGCGAATTCTTAAGCGTTTCTCTCGAAGGTGACATTTATAATAAGCGAGGCTCCAAAATATAAACGTGAACGCGCTGTTAGAAAAAGAAATAAAGAACTCTCGTTTTATACACCAAAGTTGCCTTAGAGAAGCACAATTGCACGATTAACATGACTGTCTTTATGATATGAGTAACATGATATGTTTGCTATTTACGCCACTGTTAACAATAACACAGACACGCTTGGCACAGAGTCGCATTCGTCGGCCACGTATACGCGGGTATGTGCTAAGTGCGACAGAAGGTTGGCTCTCTAACAACCAAATTGCAATCACGCGATTTTTGACCGCCAGAGGTTCCGCGTTCGAACCACCTAGGCCCCAGGTAGAAAAGTAAAGTTCTTGGCTTTGCCCTTTACGTCTTTTATGTGCGACAGCTAAGGACGCCTGGTCATGTTTAATTTCTCGCTTAGTTTATCACTTCAAACTCATTGCATATATTTGAATGTAAAAGGAAATTTCATCGCATTGTCAGAGCGCTTGGAAAAAGCTCGGTGAGCACTTACTCATATAAGAACATTAGCTGGTTCTAAGAGCAGGAGACCACTGCGATAAGATATAATCATAATGCATTATGATCTGGGAACCCTTGGCGCGTGCGCCACGTTCTTCGGGACGAAGCCGCCGAATCGTCAGCTAGCGCCAGCATTAGAAGAGGCTGAGAGGCAGTCGCTGACGACAGTTTCCTGCAACATCCAGCTACATATCGTCAGTGGAGCCCACCTGTGCTAACAACAGTAGACGAGAACACAATAACGAAGCCTTGCGCTCTTAAATATCCACCTGAAAGGCAGCTGCTACAGACGTACTGCTTCCTAACGGAAATAGTGCGCCAAATTCTTTCTTTTGGCGACGTGTACTTAAGATCTCAGGCAAATGTTCGAGGCAATTCTTGGTTGTCGGGGATAACCAATTGCAAGATAAGCTCGTTTGACAATACAGTGTCTCACGACAGGTACCAATGCGATTAGAAAGCCACGCCAGATATCAAAAACACGTTGTTTCTGAGTTACGCTGCGCTGATTTTCCGCCTCTCATTTCTCCTGCCGCAGGCATCTCTATCCTTGGCGGTGGCGTGTTTAATGTTTCCTCGAAAGCAGCAATGCGTATACACATGAGCGGTGTGGCAAGAAATTATAAAGATCAGAGTAGCGTGTTTTAGAGCTTGCACATGCGGCAGGTTCTATTTCACCGCTGATAAGCTATTACACTTTAGCCGCGCTATACTTCCGTTGATGTGAGCAGACGGTCTGCTGAGAGGGTTAGTGTATGTACGAGCTACGTGTGTCAGAAGGCAAATACTGACTGCTGCATTCCCGCCAAGCCTGTGCGATATCTTTGTTAGTAAAGGGTGGAGGGGCGCCTAGCAGCGAAGGTGATTGATTGGTTCTTGAGAAAATCTGAAAAATTACGCTCGGCAAGTTCGCGTCAACCCGTATCTCTCTCCGCAGTTTCCTTTCCGAGGAATGACATTATATAGAAGAAAATGCGCGACTTGGGAAGAACGCTACGGCCGTCGCCTTACGTGCAAGTGCGCTGTATATCATTTTTCTAAGAGCTTCTAAATGTCTTTGCTCAGGTTGGCGGTTGCAACAACACGCAGATGCTCATTGACACCGTCGGTCTGCCGCAGCTGCTATCCATGAACAAGCCAAAGTTCATTGCTCACTACTGCTTCGTGCATACGTACTTTAGGTGTTTGGTGACATATACAGCATCTAGTTCACACTAACGTTCATTCATAGTTCGTTGTCAGAAAGCATAACTAGCGTGGCGTGTTTATTGTGATACACGGCGATGTTCTTAGAAGTGCATGTCGGAAACACTTCGGCATATGTATACTGCTTTGAAACAAATAATGTGCATGCTCGAACCACGCCGTCGAATTGCGCTTATTTCTTCACGCGAACACACGCTTTCTTCCGCGAAAAGCGATACGACAACCAGTAGGCCTATTAACATGCTCTCTCGACCGTGCGTGCTTGATGTACCAGCTGAACTCTTAAAAACCTGTATTAAAATGCGCGTGCCTTAAATATGCGAGTGCTTGTGTCGCTGGGAAAGCTAGTCATAATCACGGTAAACAAAAAGAAACGATGACAAACGCCGATTTAAGGCGCGTAGACCACAATTCTGCACACAAGCAAAGCTAATGAAACCATGTTTTGTCGTCGTACAAACAATCACTATATTTGGTAAAAAAAAGAGTTCCAGGTGAGTCACGGATAACGCCGCGTGCAGAGCGGCAGGTATCAGTGGAAAAACATGCGGAGCGAAAGGAAAAGGCAGCATGCAGCAGTCGATACAGGCTCAGATACCATAAGTTTCGGTTCCACGATCTCTGAAGAACGTGGCTGATAAGGCTTATGGGAATATCGACAAACGGCGCTCTACGTTTTGAATATCCCCTATTGACTGCGGAGTAGACTTCATGCGCTGTGTTCACCAAGAATTGTTTATTATGATACCCTTGTTTTGCCTGTCACTGATGTTCTTTTCGTCAGCTCTCGCTACAGTGTTATGTTCGGTAAGCCACTTGGTGGCGTTCTTCTTCGTCACAATGGCGAAATGTTGGACGTTCTGAGTTGGCGGGGAACCGTCGCTGACATTGAGCTTATTCAGTTAAGCTTGCCCGTATGTGGTTGGCATTCCGAAATCATGAACGAGAACACACCACCTTTGTTTAAGCCATGAGGTCTTCAAGTGCTGCATTTGGAAGTACTGAAATATCTGGGCAGTAAGTTGAAAAATATCAAGGTTGCTCTCGAACACGTTAAGCAGCACACAGCGTTACCAGAGGTACTATTCAGTTAGAGCGTGATAAGATGGGCAGTACGATACCTTAAATGTGCATAGACCTCACTTACTGGTCCAAACATAATACTGAGGAGTACAGGAGATGCAGAAAAAAAAACTGGGCTAGTATTTTCATTTCGAACACGTATGGTGCATTGGCCTTGAAAATATTGGGCATTAGACAAATTGAACCTTCGAAAAGTAGGAAATGGAGCGCGTATAGGAGGGAATTTGAGACAATATTTGGCTTTGAGCAGTACTGACACGAACTTTTGACATTCCTGTATTGTTGCTGTAAAGGAAAGCATTGGCGTGGATAATCCAAAAAGAGTATCATGGTATCTCGCAACGCAATGTATACATCCTTAATACGGTTCCATTAAAAGCCCATTTTGATTTCGATTTCGAGGGGCCGCTTTCCTAGCTACGTTTGCTGCAGCCCACGACGAATTTTCATTTCCAAATCACTCGGGAAGTAGCAAATGCTTCTCGCTGGCCATCTCACGCAGCGGGTTCGTGTGAGTCGGCGACGGCGTCTCTCGAGCGTAGTAGCACCCACTGGCCATCGCTCCACGCGGCCCACGTTTCATGGGCTAGCCGCTCCAAGAGTTTCGCCAAAAGCAAGTCGCGCTGAAGTAAATGCACGCCCGCATGCGTGTCCACAAGAAACGGGATCGGGCTGCTGCTCCGCATAAGTCACGCTGCAGGTCAGCGCCGGACAGAGCCTCGCTGTTGGGAATAACAAAGACGTAGCACATAACCCCTAAATTGTTAACGCGCCATACTTCCTACAGTATTCCGGTGTGTTGCTCTCAAAATTATGATTCCGCAATTCTGACGAAAGTGCGCGTGCTTTTTTTTTTTCACGAACGCACACTCCAGCTCCTAAAGGAGGATACCATGAGACTACCGACTAATGCTTGCAATGGCCAGCCACTTGTTCAAGTATGATTTCTAATGCTTACCGTTCAATAACGAAACATCGCTAACTTAACGATGCAGAAGCAAGCTATTTTGCTTGTTTATCCACGATGTGCTTCAGACTTTTGTATTCATAATTTCAATCAACACACTGCAAAAGTGGGAAATGAGTGCAGATATATGAGCGAATTTGTCGCATGATTTCGGCTGAATAGCTGCTGCAGTGTTGTCTTCTTATATTCGCTGAGTGAATTCCCTACCATTTCGACAACCAGTTCACTTCTCCAGAACATTGTATTTACGTAAATGCATTTTTCCTAATGATTTTGAACAACCCACTCACCTGTTCACATTTGGGCAGGCAACTGTAGATTATGTAAAATGCACACACGATTCAGGTGGTTGTGCAAACGCATCACTTACAATCACAGGAGACTACCACAAACATCTAGTTATAGATGTCAAGCAAGACGCTATTTGTCTAGGCCTTTACTCAATCGGTAAAAATTGTCGCAATTTCTTTTCTCACTTTTCGCCTAAAATCGGGCGCCATATGCTAATATTTTAACAACACAGATTTATTGTTTCAGTGCAATGTAACATCCTTGCTGTGTTGCATGTTCGTAGATTTAGTGCAAACTTCCTGTGCGAGTAACAAAAGTGAGCAATGAAAGCCCTCCTGTGGGAGTTGTATGAGTAAGTCACTCGTCAAAAGGCTCACGGTGCCTCATAGTTAATTGCCTTGAAGATCTGAAAAAGGCAACGAAACGAACACTTTCAACATCATGGTCCAATGAAACTTGCCTACTGCATTACCGAACAATAACATACACATACAAATGAATGAACTTTAAATCTGAAAACTTTACCCACGTCGTTTACATTTAAGATAGAAGCGAGGATTCTTTTGAGAAAATAAAGTACCAATACCGCGTGAGACATTTGTTACTGGAGAAGAGAGTTCACAGATTGTTTCAGGCATTCTGTGATCTCACCTAACGTGGTTTGGCGCATATCGGTTCTCACGAAGTTGCAATTTATCTGTGCTGCACCCGTCTGTGCAACACGCTCCAACACAGGAACGGTGTGCGAAGAATGCAACTCAACGCACTGGTGGAGCGCTTTTAAGAGTACGACCACAAAATCTATCTCAACGGCGCTTTATTACCGCGTAAGCTGTTATGAGATCACAACAAGGGCCGTTTTGCGCCGTAGTTGTCCGCCGCCGCCACCGCCGGTGTCCGTAACCACTATCGCGCAAATTTCAGAAAAGATAACCAGGACCGAGGAGTATTTGACCTCGTCCTCTGCGTGGCATTCCAGCATTCTACCACTGAGCTGCGCCTGTGCTTGAAAAATCATCGCTAAAAGACCTTAATAGGTATAACATCAGCCGAGGAATCGCCTTAACAAATGTAATGTTACGCGGCAGAATAACAGTACGCCATTACATGTCGCGGATTGTATAACGAGTTCGAGGAATCGTTTGAAAAAACACAGGGGTGCATGCTTCGTAGCTCTGCACCCATTACAGAGCAATCCTCAACATCATCATTACGAAGCAATCTTCTTCAACTTTTCCGCCATCATTATTACGAAGCTATGCCCTTTGAAGCAGTTTTGTCGTATCGTGCCATGCGTCACGCGGCAGGCGATGTGCGCAGCCCCGACAGCAACCTACTTGGCTCTTCGGCAAGGTGTGCACCGCTGCTGAAGAAACGAATCGCAGAGCTACGCGCGCGGCTGCAGCAAGGCAACTTCGGGCACAACAGACAGCTGTGCAGATAGAAGCCCGTACCGCAGCTCGCCGTAGACGCCGAGCCGAAAGTTCGGTTCGTTCTCGGGAAAACGGTGCCAAGAGACTGTCTAATATCTGCAGTTATACAGATTTGCACGTGACAGTACCACAGTAATTATGACGTAGTGTGTACTTCCCTACTTGGCGAAATGATAAGAGTTATGGAGCAGGAGATACCCGCCGCCTCTACTTGAACAAGTTTCCCTAAGCGTTTAAAATGACCTCTAAGAACATCGCTCCTCCAGCTTACGCTCTGCTCGCCCAAGGCTATTGAACATTACTTTCGTTTTGCGCATATTAATTTTCAAGCCCACTGTTATACTTTGCCTGTTTCACAATTTCACAAAAAAAATTTAAGAGGTACGTAAGCTACGGAAGAGAAATTCCAATTGTGCAACTTCCCTAAAGGCTGAATGGCTTTAGTCAACACATGCCTCAATAATGTTGCCGTACATAATCAAGCTTATCAAGTTGTGTTAGCCAGGTACCGCATTCCGCAGATAGACCCCAAAGTCTTGATTCCGAATTCATCTACTCTCGTACGTGTCACTGGTCCTCGCTACTCCTATCTCGTTTTCGATTTTGAATGAGTTATCTATCTGGATATTGGCGTCGGGCCAGGCCGCAGTTGGCTGTTCTTTCTGGCGCGTGCGGGGTGCTTCGTGTTTTGCCTGTGCCCCGGTCCAACCCGACGATTGGCGCACTGTGCCAGGCCCGCAGATTTCCGAAACGCCATGCACTTGGCAAAGTGCTACACAACGGCAGGGCCGCTTTTACGTCCATAGAAAGCACTCTCTCGGGCACATAAACAGCGCTCAAGTACCGAATCCTATAACCTCTGAGGATCACCTGAAGTTCCCGCTCCTCATTCTCTCAACACTGAACACTGAACTCTACATTGTTTCTCGCAAAATGATCAGTGGAGAGCCGTCACTCAAGGTCCGCGTTGTCTGGTGCCCGATGCAAACCCCGTAGTTCCCCTTTTGATCATCGTATACGTGATGACGCTATTGCAATTATTCTAAGCTTGCTTTTTTTTTCACATACAGGACAACCGGCGTTTGGCGCTTAACGAGTCAAATGCCACCCGTCGCGAGTGCGCGACACATCCCTAAAACAAATGGAACACATCAACAAATGGAACTTTCAGCTGATACAAACCGATATAATTTTTCGGGACATGCTTTCACATCGTTTCTAAACAAGACGCCAAAGACGACAGAGCCGTCCCAACTGAATTGTGTAGCTTGGAAACAGGGACACCTCACTATGCTCAGTATTGAACGCCGCATCTCAAGTCGTTGAAGGTGCCTGGAGCGGAGCGCTATACATAGGTGCGACATGTGTTTGTACTGCCGTGGAAGGCAGCGAGCATTTTCTCAGTTAGGCCGGCTTCAGCCGGTGTGTCGCGGATGTGCGACAACCGACAGTAGAGGGCCGCGTAAAACGACGTAAGAATCACTTAAATGCGCTCTGCAAAACTTTTTAGCATACTCTGAAAATTTTGCCCCTCCGTGGTGGAGGCTGATCTGACCACG